>BCLH01000104.1:170368-205773 GCA_001602315.1 Zoysia pacifica
CCGCCGTCGCGGCCGCGCTCTGCCTCGGCGTGGTGCACCCGATGTCCAGCGGCGTTGGCGGCGGCGCCTTCATCGTCGTCAGGGACGCGGCGTCCGGCAAGGCCGTCGCCTTCGACGCCAGGGAGACCGCGCCGGCCGCGGCCACGCCGGTACGTACCTACGCTCTCCCTGGGCCCGCCAGTAGTCGTTAGGATCGATAGCGCCCAGAGACGCCGTGGCGCGGAGGAAGCGAGAGGAGACCACCAATACCTTCGTCCTGGTCTTGTCACTGACATGAAGGCCCGTGCGAGCACTGGCCTACCACCAGCTGGGCCCGGTGTTTGGTGTGCCCGGTGGGCGCCAGTCACTATCTCGTGGGCCATGCATGCATGTTAAATTGATATGACCACACGTACGACTTACACAGGCCGTAGACGCTGACACGAGCAGTTGAGATTAAGCTGAATTAGAAAGAATTAGATTCAAATTGCCATGTCAGTGAAAGGACTCGTACTCGTCACTTGTCTTCTTTAACAGTTTGTATTTATCATGGTCAAAAACGTCATGAGAATTTTCGGTCGGAGGGCAGATTTCTCCCTGCAAAGTGCAAGCATGTGATTTAACTAGCCTATGATTGCATCTAAGGGTGGAGCCAGCCAAAAATGACACTGAAGTCACAACATAGTTTTTATCGAAGTCATTATCAAATAAACTATAAGTATTAGTGAATTTTGCTCAAAGTCATCAATGTTCTGAGACCTCGATCCAACAATGGTAGCTCCGCCACTGATTGCATCAAGTTTCGACCTTTATCCCTTCGCTTTTGGCATGTGGTTGAATATTTTAATTTAGCCGGGACCAAGATCCAAAGTCTAGACAAATGGGGATGGCACTTCGAACCACTGTGTCGGTACCGAACAAAGAGCATACACTATACACTAAGATATGGAGTATATAAAGTATTCTGTTGGAATCTGAGATGTACACTATCAGAGCTAGCTTTTCACGTGGGCTAAGTAGCTTCTTGGAAAAGTAAATTTAATCTCTCTGGCAATACTTCTTATTAGCGATTGAGTAAATTGTACAAACTACAAGTAATTTGTTAAAATTATTAGAAAACTACAAATTTAAAACATAGTGTCCCAAAATTACAGATTAATGCATCAATATATCAAAAACTATATATTTAAGAAAGTGTGCCACATAACTATAGATTTTTTGAGTAGTGCAGTACAAACTGTAGTGCCACTTAACTATAGATTTTTTTAGTAGTGCAATACAAATTGTTGTCGCCATTGATTTCTAAAATAAAATTTAATCATTCAATCTTATTTTAAAAATTAATTTAAATATGTAAAATTATAAGTTTTGTTTTAAATAATATGAATAATCAAAGTTGATATTAGAAAATCAACGGTGACAATAATTTAAGAACGAATAGAGTATTTTATGACTTAAATCTCTAGTTTGCTAATACACTTTTCTAAATTTATATTTTTGTGATGCCTTATGCACTGAATCTGTAACTTTGTGTGTAACTTTGTGTTAGTTTTGATAAATTAGTTGAAGTTATATAAAATTGACTAAAAAATTTAAAACTGTTGCTATGTCTGCAAGTGTTTCGTAAATTTTTACTCCCACGTTAATCTTGTAACGCATTAGTGTGTATTGCATACTATCACTTGCTTACTGCGGTTTTGTTCCATCTGCGTCCCCGGCGAACACCACCAGGACATGTACGCGCGCGACCCCACCACCAAGTTCAAGGGCGCGCTGGCGATGGGCGTCCCGGGCGAGCTCGCGGGCCTGCACGCCGCGTGGTCGCGGTACGGCCGGCTTCCCTGGAAGGACCTCTTCGCGCCGGCGATCAAGCTGGCGCGGGACGGTTACGAGGTGGTGCCGTACGTCGCGCACTCGCTGGAGAAGAACGCTTGGGACGTGCTCGCCGACCCCGGCCTGCGCGCGGTGTTCGCGCCGGAGGGCAGGGTGCTGGCGGCCGGCGAGACGTGCCGCAACCCGGCGCTGGCCGACGCGCTGGAGCGCGTGGCCGAGGAGGGCGTCGCGGCGTTCTACGGCGGCGCCGTTGGCGAGAGCCTCGTCCGCGACGTCGCCGCGGCGGGCGGGATCGTGACCGTCGACGACCTGAGGGGGTACAAGGTGGAGGTGAGCGACGCCATGTGCGCTGACGCCATGGGGTACACATTCCTCGGTATGCCGCCGCCGTCGAGCGGCACTGTGGGGATGACTCTGGTCAGTGCCCATACCGCTTGCATTGCTCGCATTATCGGCTTACCTCTATTTTCACCCGTCGATTCAAATGGGTGCATGAGGCAACTAATTTATTTTCTGTTCATCCTGGCAGATGCTGAACATCTTGGGAGGGTACAAGTCGCTGGAGTTCTTGAAAGGGTTTCTTGGCGTCCACCGGCTGATCGAAGCTATCAAGCACATGTTGGCCATCCGGATGGACCTCGGCGACCCGGACTTCGTCAACGTCGCCGGGAGCATCTCCGAGATGCTGTCGCCGCAGTTCGCCGACCGAGTCCGTCGAAGGATCGTCGACAACACGACGTTCCCTTCTGCTTACTACATGCCAAAGTAACGCATCATCTCCTCCTAGCCGCTTGCTTCCCGGTTGGATCGCAACGCTGTTCAGAGAGTAACACTAAGGATTTTTTCATGATGGCGTCACTCAGATGGAGCCAGCTGAGGGACCACGGCACGAGCCACCTGTGCGTGGTGGACGGCGAGCGGAACGCGGTGGCGGTGACGACCACCGTGAACTACGCGTTCGGCGCGCTGGTGCTCTCGCCGTCGACGGGCATCGTGCTGAACAACGAGATGGACGACTTCTCGGTGCCCGCGGAGCGCACGCCCGATCACCTCCCGCCGGCGCCGGCGAACTTCATAGCTCCCGGGAAGCGGCCGCTGTCCTCCATGACGCCGCTGATCATACTGAAGGCACGTCCTGCTGTGTCGTGCAATTGCATCCATCTTCATTGACGGACAGGCAGCTCTTACTGACAGTTAGCCGGCTTTTGCGTTTCCGCAGGACGGCCAGCTCGCCGGCGTGGTCGGCGGCAGCGGCGGAACGAACATCATCGCGACGGTGACCCAAGTCTTCCTGAACCACTTCATCGTCGGCATGGACCCTCTCGCCGCCGTCCAGCACCCCAGGGTCTACCACAGGGTAAGTAAACTAAAAGCGACTTATAACCAGACAAACTTACAACACCTCAACCGTGCCTTGCGTTCCTGAGCGTTGCGCCGTCATCGCTGTCGCAGCTGATCCCGAACGTGGTGACGTACGAGAACTACACGGTGATCGACGGCGAGGTGATCGCGCTGAGCGGCGGCGCCGTGGAGTTCCTGAAGCAGCGAGGGCACCGGCTGCAGAGCACGAGCTCGGGCGCCGTCTGCCAGTTCATCGTGCAGGACCTGCCAGAGTCGGCGTCCTCGGGCACCGGGGACAGCGGCGTCTTCCACGGACGGCTCACCGCCGTCAGCGACCCGAGGAAGGACGGCAGCCCGGCCGGGCTGTGAGACCTGTGCTGTGATCGTAGTCTGCTAGTTGTTGCTGAGTCGATCCGTCTCCATCTCTGTACATAGTGGCATTATTTACGAAGATCATCGTGCATCACGTCCTCCTCCTCGGCTCCTCCCACAGGAATCAAGGGAGGACTGGAGTGTATCTTGATTGATAGTAGTAGTACAGCCCCAAATGGGGATTCTTCAAACCGCTTTGTGGGGAAAAGGTTTTTTTGATGGTTGGAAGCATTTTTCATGTACAGCACTCCCTTGAGAGCTAGTTTTTTCTGGGTGCTGATCATGAAACTGTGATCTTTGCCCATGAAACTTGAAGTATACGAAGAATAACTAGTTTTGTGATAAATCCAACACATAATATACAGTTTTATGAAAGTGGTGCTTGGCTCTATAGTTTTGCGATAATTTTACAGTATCATAGTATTTATAGTTTTGTGATTTTTTTTAATTTTAAAAAAAGCAACGGCAGCAGAGCAGAGCGCTTTTCCCACCAGCTTGCTCTGCTTTCATTCAGCGCAGCCAGCTCTACCCAGACTACTCTGTTCTGCGTAAGGAAGCTCTGCCCCGATGCATCCATGCTCTCCCCCATCCCAAGCCCCGGCGCGATTGCCTCCCGCTCCGTTGCACCATTGCGTCGAGATCGGAGGCCAGGGGCGAATACCGTTGAGCGACCATGACGCCTGTAACTCCGCGAGACGGCGCCGGGCAGAGCGCGTACTGCGCGTAGCCTGCGTGTGCGGTAAGGAGTGGAATGGAGCGGGGCGGCGTCCGCTGTTCAATCTGATCTCTCCTCTTTCACTGGCGGCCTCAGCGCCGCGTTCTCTTCCCGCCGCCGCTCGTCGGAGGCGACATGGCGCGCGTGCGAAGCTCCTGCTTGGGGAACTCGGTGACTGATTCCGGGCGGGAACGCGTGGCAGATGACGAGATGGCGCGCGCCGTAAGCTCGCACGCACTTCGATAAGGACGTCTCGCGCTCCGCGTCGGGAAGGGTCCTCTGAATTTAAGCTAGGATCAATAGTTCTATGAATTAAGATTAATTCACAGCTTTTGAATAAAAATTGATGAATAAAATTAATTGCTACAACAATGAAACAGATAAAAAAATATTTAAAGAATTGTAGCTATAAGAAACCGACGCTGTTTTTAAATTTATTTACTATAGCAGACTCATTTTTACTGTACCACCCGTCCTCCTCTATGGTAATGCACTGCAGAGGACCCGATCCCTCTGCGTCACGAGTCTGCCGTGCCTCTGGCTCGCCGGAGCAATATTGCAGTAAGGCACTGCAGCATCCATCGCCGTCAGCGACTTGAATTGCCGCCGCTTGCATCAAGATTCGGGATCACGTCCATCGAGAGCTTCCAGGTCCGCAGCAACTGTGGTGTGCGTAATCGTGCCCGTGCAGTTCATTGGCAGGTGACTGAGTGATCAGCACGATAAACACGTTCCCATAATCGGGCCTTTTTAAGCAATTTGGGCTGAACAATGCGTTGCTTCATCCGGTGTGGCCCTTTCGGCCTCACAGATTAGCAATCGGCCCAGCACCGGACACCCGCTGCGTTGCGGCAAATCGCCGTCGAGCCTCACGACGCGCGGCGGTCGGATCCGGTGAGCCGGCGACCGTTACGATTGCGGGACAGCAGCGGCTGTTCTACCAGTACCAGGTCAGCAGCTCAAGCGTGTCAGCTCCGGCTCCGGCTGGTCCGGATGCTTCGGCTCGTCAGTGCCGCGGTGCCAGCACGACGGGAGCTTACACGTGTCAACGGCCGCGTCGGAGCAGCAGATCCGGGTCCCACATATCCATATCCATCCATCCATCAAAATCGGAAAGGGACTAGAAAAAAAAGGTTCTAATTTTAGGACCAATTCCACCGCCCGCGCCGTGCCGTGCTCGTCCGTCCCCCGGCTCCGGCGATCACCTCCGGCCGCCGCGTGGTGGGAGGGAGACTGGCGACCATGCGGAGCCGGAGCTCCGCCGACCGCCTCGTGGCGCTCTCCCTCGAGATCGAGCGGAAGCTGCAGAAGGTACCGCATCCAACAGTGGCATCCCTTCTCCTCGCACTGGGGCTTTCCTTCCCGCTTCCCGTCCGATTCGTAAAGGTGGCGCGGTTTCTGCTTTGTCCTTGGTGCGGCTAGGTTGCTAAATTCCTCCTTCGGTCGCGTACCATGTTTCTTTAGCCATGGGGAGCGTGAATTCGAGGGCGGCGGAGGAATTGGTGCGGCCGTCGCGGTACGAGACGGACGGGATCTCCTGCTGCAGGAGGCATGGGGGATTGCGGGTGGTTAGGCCGTGGTGTGGTCGCCAGCGAATGGGGAGAATGGGGCGGCAGAGAGCATCGTCGTGCTTTCCTTGCAGAATACACCCATTTTGGGACACCACAAGAGCGTCATACGATTTTGAATTCCTCTTAAATATCAGGAATTTTGTTTTGGTGCATCAAATTTATAGTATCTGTGTAATTGACTGTTATCTTTTCAAAACCGTACATTTTCATTTGCATCTCTCCTTTGTTGTATGAATATGAACGTTATGTTAGCAAAAACGCAGCAATGTTATGCACTGAAAGTAATTCAACTTGAAACATTTGTAGGATCGGCAATGGTCACGTTCTAATTTAAATGGTGAATGTAATCCATTTAACCTGATTCACCATAATTTACTCTGTGCGCAGTCTCTGGGCTCCAATTCACAGCGTCTCCAGATACTACAACAATTGTTTGCGGATATTGCATTGAAGGTGGACGATCGCGCTCGAGGTGCCATATCTTGTGTACTTTAGGCTGCTAATTTCAGCAGTCGTTTTCCTTAAATTAGTGTTAGTTACTTTCTATGGATTTGTTGTTTGGAATCACTGCATACTTTTCCATTCAATGCACTGAAAGAAACTTGTAGCTAGAGAACATATTTTATGGACTTGCAAGGGAATCATACGATATATGTTTCGACAAAAGTGTCAATTTAGTGTGTTCTTTCCATGCTTCTATACATTTCATTTAGGCCAAACAGTTATCTGATTCATCTTTATAGATTTCTTTTGGCCCAGCTTTTGCAAAATCATTAGCTTGTTGATGACCTTTCACTACCTCTTTGGATCTTTCTAAAGTCATATTCCCTTGTATATTGATTTTCATATTGGTTTATCCAGAACTCGGTACTTGTTCACTGGATTTTTTATTCCCAAATTGTTATATTGTGTTGTAGATACACAAGATTGTTAATTCATACCATATCATGTCAAACGTAGCCTTCTCAATGGATTAATAAGTAGGGTGGAACTTAGATTCGTGAAATCTGGTTTCTGTGAATGTGTTTGTCGCCAAACAAATATGATTGTCACACTGGATTAGCAGAATATCTGGAAGAAATTTAAATGATTTATCATTTGGACAAAAGTAATGGTACTGCCACAACAGGAATTTTATTTTAACTCAATAAGCTAAATGTTTTCTTGCTATAATTTCCATTTCTTGAATTGCTACCTCCTGTTTGAAAACTAATTGTGAGAATTCATTGTGTCTTACTCTGAACAGATGTTCTGAGCAAGAATGATGATGGTATTGCTCCAGTAGATGAACGAGAAGATGGCCGCCTGTGCTTCTATGAGATTCTTGCTAATCATTTTGTTAGAGTGCCAGAAAGTGGGAGGCGTATACTTGATTTGATTGTGCAACTCTGGAGCCAGTCCTTTGCGGCCAATATATTTGCTCTTCTTTTCCACAAATGGGTATGCCATGCTGCTCAAGTTAATAAATAATTGAACCATATATATGGACAGAGTCAATTTCATCATTGAGGAAGTATGTTTTCTATTAATTGATATCCCTTAATGTAGTCATTCAAGTATGGAGAAAAATACCATGTCAGTTTCTTTTTCACAAAAAAATGTGATGGCACATGTCATGTGCGCCATGCTGACTTTTGGGCCTGGAACTATAGCAATCCTCGCTACTGTAGCAGATCGAGTACTGTAGCATTTTCGCTACTGTAGGCCCACGCAGCTAATTAGGATAAGGATTTGTTAGTGTTTGTTAGTAGTTAAGAGTTAGACCTTAATTATAGCATAGTTCTTTAGTTGGTTAGGAAAGTAGACTATTTAAGCAGATGTAATCGTGAGGAGAAAGGCAAGCAATAAGAATTACCAATTATCTAGTCTACCTCAATTCTTCTAAATCTCATCCCCTTCACCATAGGGCGCAGAGAGGTAAAATCTCGGCCAGTTATCAATCTTACCTACGAGCTACGCAGCTAAAGGCCTGCAGTTTTGGGCGCTGACACCCTTGACAATCTGATATCACGATCCAGGCGATCCACACCACCACCAACCGCCGCTAAACCTGTCCACATTGCTGTCGTCGCCACCATGCTGGGAGATGACGATCTCATGACTCACCTCGCATCAATGATGAAGGAGCTCTAGGAAATCAAAGCCACGGTGGCCTCACTAGCCAACAAATCAGAGGTGAACACTCAAGTAATCCAACGCCTAGAACAAAGAAAAACTCAGCCAGCTCAGGGTTCCACCTCCAACACCACCGCCGCTTGCACCGGAGAGCACCACAATGACAGACCACCTAGATTTCAGAAGATGGATTTTTCAAAGTATGATGACAAGGGAGACCCGCTGCCCTTCATAAACTGTTGTGAGTCCTATTTTGTCCAGCAACACATCGCCGAAGAGGAGAAGGTGTGGATGGCATCATACAATCTGTTGGACACCGCACAACCCTGGTTCATGCAAATCCAACAAGATGAAGGGACTTACTGCCTCGAGCCGCTCTCCTCATGGAAGAGCAGCGCGTACAGCTGTTCACAGCAGGCCTTCAATCGCCTCTTAGCCTTGACGTTGAGATCCACAGCCCTCAGTCTCTCGCCGTCGCCATAAGCCTAGCTCGGAAATTAGAACGCCGGGATCAGTGTGTAGCTGCAGCAGAAACTATGCCATCACTGAACCGAGGCAAAGGGCTGCTACCGACCCCAATGCCGTAGGCAAAGCCACAGCCGGCCCCAAGCAGCACGGTTCCACTCTGTCGCGGTGACAGTGGAAGGCTGGTAGGTGAAACGACTCTCCACAGCTGAGATGTAAGAACGCCGGCGATTAGGTCTATGTTATAACTGCAATGAGAAATTTGGGCACGACCACAACAACAAGGTCTGCCAACGCCTCTTTCTACTGGAATTGGGAGATGAAGAAGAAGACAGCTCGAGGACGAGCTGCTCGTCGAGGAGAGGAGAGATGTCATGTGCGCCAGGCTGACTTTTGGGCCTGATACTGTAGCAATCCGCGCTACTGTAGCAGATCCGCTACTGTAGACCCGCGCAGCTAATTAAGATAAGGATCTGTTAGGTTTGTTAGTAGTTAGGATAAAGATTTGTTAGGGTTTGTTAGTAGTTAAGAGTTAGATCTTAATTATAGCAGAGTAATTCTTTAGGTGGTTAGAAAAGGAGGTTATTTAAGTAGATGTAATCGTGAGGAGAAAGGCAAGCAATAGGAATTACCAATTATCTAGTCTACCTCAATTCTTCTAAATCTTATCTTCTTCACCATAGTGCGCAGAGAGGTAAAATCTCGGCTAGTTACCAATCCTACCTACGAGCTACGCAGCCAAGGGTTTGCAGTCTTGTGTGCTGACGCCCTTGACAGCACATACATTCGGTATTTTCTTCCTCCTATATTACACACAATGACACATGTTTCGCAATTATAGAAATACAAATATTCTCCAAAAGACTCTTTTTTTTCTGCTTTCATGAGGCTAAGCTATCAGCAACACCTCAAATTTATATTGCAAAGGGAAGATACTGTACCAAAGTATCTAGATCACAGTTCAGGTTAACATGTCAAATACCAATAATTAGTCAAAAAAGTTAATCACAAGTTGAGGCAACATCCAGTTTACTCTCTCATTCATTATCCTGTCATTCTGACAGGTAGGGCCCTCCAAACTATTCTAGTTTCCTTTTCTATCTCATGTTAGTAATCATGGCAACATTTTGCAGTTGTTTGAAGCACCTTGTGATGGAAAAGAAATATCACTAAGATACAGCTCCGCTCTTGTTCAAGGTGCTACAAATGTATTTTGGTATGCTTGCAGTGATAAAAGTTGACAAAAATTCTTTTTCCCCAAATACGTGATTGTTTATTATTCATATCATTTTTACGGTTTCCTGTAGCACTTGGAAAGTAGCACCATATCCTTTCTTTTTTCTTCTTGAAACTACTACAATCTTATAAGATTGCTTTTTTCATAGGATTGACGTACAAACAAATAAGAGACACTTTCTCTCTTTATATCGTGTAAGTGTTTGTTTGGTTCTTCTGATAATATCTAGTTTTAGAATTAGTCACCATATATATCTTACAACATTATATACATTCTTATGTTAAACAGTATCTCCTTGAAGATGTTGCTCTAGCCCTGGAACGACTTAGTAAAATATCATCACAGGTTCTTATCTTTCTTTATTTAGTTCTACTGTGCCCCATCTTCTAACAGTTTCCAATGCTTCTCCCCTGTTATTAACGCATAGGCTGGTAGAGACCTTTTCCTGCTGCTCTCTAGATTTATGTTCTTCTATGATCAAGGTAGATATCCTTTCTGCTGCTTCTTAATGTTGTATGCTGATTATTTGCTACTAAAAGTATTGCAACATTTTGATATGCAGATCACTTGCTGTCGAGTTTTCTCGAGCATTTTCCCAATTTTCCAAATTCTTTCTTGGTCGGTGGTCCAGCAGATTACTTTGTAATCGAACTCACTGATCAGGTTATCTCTTAGCGAAATAGATGTGCTGTTCTGTGCATCTGACAATGAATTGCACCTTTACCTGGAACTAACGGCGTCCTTTTACTGCAGCTTCAAAAGCTAAAAATCGAGCCAGTACTGCTGCATTACCTCTCGCGCATGACCATACTTCAAGGTACTGGCCTGAACAAGTTTCCAAAGAAGTCAGACATGCAAACAATTTACATTTCTGTTCTTTTGCTGCAAGGTTGAATTTTTAAGAAGTAAATTTATGCGTGCAGGGTTGGAGTTGAGGATGAGTACAAGCACTAGGTTAAAGGCCTGCCTTTATAGCTTCACTTCTCCTGGTGGCCCTACCTACCCAACACGAGCGGTGCGGCATGCGGCCTGGAATACATTGGATTTTCTTTTCCCTGTGAGTTTTCTCCGTATTTAGAGTAGTTATTAATTTACTAAAGATTTCTTTGGCTCTGCACTTTGTATATAGTGAAGCATGATATGGTGCTACTTGATACATGTATGTTGACTATAAATTTGTCCATACCAGTACAGTGGATTGGGCTTGGCATTATTAATATCTGCCAAAAAATTGATATTATACTGCCAGAAAATTTTTCTTACCTGGATACTGAGGCTAGTTGCCTCATCATAGATGTATATTATTGTTTTATGCCGTCTACAATGAATGGCTTATGCTACAATGAACTGCTTGGTTCATCTCATTATTTACCATTATAATCTCACAATCATAAGATGACTTTGTTGTTGCTTATGGATTGTTTCCTGGTATAGATTGGTCGGTACCCAAGGCATGTGATAAGCCTGTTCTTCCGGCTGCTGTATCCCTGGTACTGGCCTTCCTCTTGCTGGAACTTCGTCATGACCTGTGTCATGACTGTTTACTACTACATCTTAAATCTGGTTGTCTCAAGCTGGGATAATCTGAGACGGCACAATCATAGGAGAACTCACAATATGTGAAGACCTGGCAGCAGATTTGCTTGCATAATGTGCTGTGATTGTTCATTTTCTTCGGTTTTCATGAGCAGGCTAGTGGCTTGTGTTTGTTCAAACAATTAACAATGTTTGATGTATAAAGTGGCATGTTTGTTAGTAAATGTACCTCAGCTACACAATTTGTATTGGCGAACGAGCTACAGTTCATACTATTTTGATCTGAAGATAAAGGGCCTGTTCGGAGGTGATTCTTGCAGCTGCGCTGTTCACTGTAGCTAGTTCAATCTACAGTTAAAAACAGCTATATGCTGCAGCAGCCGCAGCAACTTTCCCGGCAGCAGAACACGCCCAAAAGATAGTAGGTTACAGTCTCTTTTCAAAATTACTGGAGCAGTAAAAGACTTTAACCACTGACAGCTCTGAAGTCACCCAATTTTTCATCCATTTAGTGCTTTGGTTGTGCCTTTGGACCAAAGAAGCACCATTTCACTTCCTGTCCATTTTTCATTTGTATTGAGAAAAAAAATGTTCGCTTAATTGGTTACATGTACTAACAATAGCTGCCAACAAGGCAACAGCCTGAATGTTCTAAACAACAACCTTAATCAGGTTGCTCATGTGCTGTCTGTTGTTGCAAAATTCCCAACTGATCAGTTCGTCACCCAATTTTGCAGCACATTTAGTGCTTTGCTTGCTTGCACCTTTGGATCGAGGGCGATTACGTACACCAAACGGCTGGCAAGAGTAGTACCTGTCCACCTAAGGTCAACCCATCCTTAGCTCCAAAATAACTCTCTTCAGGAGTAATCAATGGCTACTACTGAAAAATCAGTTTCTTCGTTCAGGACGAGGCAGCTGTCAGGGTGGCCGGTGCACCTGCCCATCTGAAACGCCCTAAGCAACATTCTTCGGAAAGTACCTTGATGACTGATGAGCCTTAAGTGGTGCCCACGTTCATCTGGCTTGATGAGCCAGCCTCCATGATTTGCTCCGTGTTCTTCACCAAATTCTGCAGCCATTCAGTGCTCGATCGATCCAGATCTGGATGAGCCTAGCTAGGGTTGCCTGAAAGAGTGGACTCTCTGCCTGTTTCAAGCAACAACATTATTCCTCAGCGTAATTCAACTGCCTTCTTACACTACATTAGATTCTGAGCAATTTAAGCCGTAATTAAGCTTGCACACGAAGAGTCTGTAAAAGGCTGCACTGAGTGAAGTGGAGCATGCATGCTAGTGATCAGTCAGCCGGCAGCCGCTGTCCTGGTCCTGCTGAAGCGTCGAGGCCCATCAGATATGGCAACAATTAACTGGCATCTCCGTCCATCCTACGGCATCGACCTCCAATGATTGAGCGAGCGCATTAGCAATGCATGTGTCGAAGCGACACTAGAGGCCATGCACGTCACTATGCGTCGTGATGTATGTCTTCCCATGCCAGCTCCGAGACGTACACGTACGTGGCGTCCAACTTGCTTGAACCCAGGAACAGTTTGGTGCCTGCGGTATGATATTTGTATGCAAATGTGTAGTACTAATAAGTGGTTCAGAATTCTCGTACGTCTGTTACATGTGAAGTACTAGCTTGTATCTCTACGTTCAAGGCGGTCTGTTCATGTGAACTTCTTAATTTCTAAATATGAATGCTGTATATAAATTAGATTCAGTTGGGAAGTTGACAGGAAACGGTGTGCGTGTGTACCGTCACGGGAGTAATCTAGCTGCCATGCACTGCGATCGTCTGTCTTGTGGTACAAGCAGCCGGCGATCGATAAGGGCGGCCATGGCGCTGGAGCGAGAGCGGCACATGGAATGGAAAATTGCAGTGGAGCCTCGCGGTGTTTAATGGCTCGCCCCTACCTTGTTGAAACCGCTGCATGTGGAGGCAGGGTCCCCCCCCCCCCCCCCCTCTGCTATCTTGTGAGGCGATGGGACGAGATCTATCGCCCGTTTCCTTGTTCTTGCCCCTTCTGTGCCTCCCACTTCTGCCGTTTGTGTCATTTGGAAACTGAGCATCGCTCCCTTCTGAGTTGGGTTGTAGAAACCGGTAGCCATCGGTTTTGAACAGTGTAAAAAAAACTGACTAGCTAGCTTATAAAACTGATCATTTTTTCCTTCAGTACTCAATGTTGATTTTTAGGGAAGACTAAATTGGACCTAATTTCATTGATTTTTTTTTTTATGAAAACCAACCAATTTTTCACACTGGGGCTGAATCGTCCTGCATTTCATGTGCCCGGGAGCAGAGAAGCCGAACGGGGCATGTGCTTTTTGTCCCCACCCCCACTGTGCTGAAAACGGTCGTTCGAATAAAACACTTAAACCATTCAGACGGAAACGAAAACAAAAACAAATGGATAAATAGATAATTCAAAAACAAAACAAAACGGTTCGTAACCGAAAAAAATATCAAAAATATGAATAAAATAAATATCAAACATTTACTATATGGTCTAAATCTTATAATATATATAACACAGTTTGTAATTAAATTCATAACATACAATTCAATAATATAGGTTAATAAAAAGTTGTTTAATTTATAAATTTTTATTTTTATTTTTCATAAAACATATTCAAATGAGATCTCATTACCGTATTGAGAGAAAACGATAAAAAAAGAAAAATTCCGTTGAAATAGTAAAAAAAAAAGTCATACCATTTTTATTTTTCTTTTCCTATCTGAAAACGATAAAAAAATCAGTAAAAATTGAAACAAAAAATTTTCACACCGTTTTCAGCCTAAAAGGAAATAAAAAAGTGTCCATGCCATGAGCAGGCGATGATGCCATAACTGCAGGTCGTTCACAGGAGAGCCCGTCACCGAGTACGGAAAAGGTGCCATAGACGCAGGAAGCAGTGAGTGGCCCTATCTAGCTGTGAAGGAGGAACAGACAGCTGGTTTGGTTCAGCATAAACATGGGTTTTTGTACCGGGATTCCAAAGCAATTTAAAAAGATTCCATGGGAAATTCAGTCGAATTAAATTGAGTACATCCTCAGCCTCGCCGATCGATTGGGGTCTATTTGCTGTTGCTTAGAGAAGTCTTTTGGAATTCAGATCGATGGTGATGTTAGAAGCTAAGCCGGAACAGCTGAATAAACACAATTTTGGAAAATTGCGTGGCGATATGGAGGCCAGGGATAAAGATGATACGATGACCGTTGGATTATGTGTATCAGATAGAATGAAACTTTTTTTAATTGAATGGATGAAGGTTTCGGTTTGATGTTCCCTTCAACCTGGAAACAACTAGGCCTAAATCTCCTGCATCCAGATCAAAATAAAAAAAAAAGTTTGTGAAAAGGCAGTGAACGCAAATGTAGCACAGTGTCCGAACAGGAACACCGCTGCAACAAGAAGCTTGGGCTAGCTTATGCTCTGTTTGTTTTAATTATAATACACGTAGATTATATAATTTAAATTAAATAATTTGATTAGAAAAAAAATTATTCATCTGAATTCTATAATCTGAGACTTCATATTATAATAATTTAATAATCCATTTCAAAGAAAATTATTTCAGATTATTTGTTTTAAAAGACCTACTACCCATATCTTTTCATCAAAATTATCTCACCATTTTAATAACATGCACTTCACTATTTACGGTCCTTCATTATTTCATCTTAATACAAATAAAAGAAGTAATTTGATTAATAATCTAAACTCTCAAACAAATAAACATAGATTATAATATTTAAAATATAATCTAAATTATATAATCCATATATTATAATTTAGATTATATAATCTACTAAAAAAACAAGCAGGCCTTTAGTTTGGGTAATTAAATGAATGAGCATGACCAATCCATGCACTGTTAAACAAAAAATGTTTCTTTAGGCTTTCTTTGAAAAGCAGGAACTTCGTGTATGGATCGTATAGGAATTCAAAGAATCAGTTCAATTCACAAGAAAAAATATAGGATTTGAAACTAAAATCTTGTGTTTCAAATGGAGCCTTATAGTTAATTTTGCAAAAACACACTGGTTAAGCCGTGGATAGTTTCAAAATATTGACACAATTGATGTTTAACATCAATTTTGACTATTCATCTTATTTAACAAAATATTATAAATATAATATTTTTATTGTAATTTTTTTTATCATTAGTTGTATTTAAAACAAGACTAAATTTTTGAATAGAACAAACGATCAAAGTTGATATTAAAAATAAATAACATCAATATTTTAAAACAGATTAGAGTATACCAGAACTGAGAAAGAACCAAGAAAAAAAAAAGACTACTCCAGGTACCAAACGTTTCTTTTCCGAAAATAGAAGATCTTTATTATTTTTTCCTCCAGAGCTCTTGTTTGTGGCATCGAAGAGTTCCCAGCAAGCGTGCGCACGCAGCGTCACCAACACAACACCACCATCCCGTCCGACTCCAATCCCTTTCCGTGCGTCTTCCTCCTGCCTGCGCCTTGCGTCCCTCTCCTTTCTCTCGGCGTGGCGCTCCTACTCGCCAATCGAATTGCTACCGGCGCACCAACCATAAATAACCTCACCCGTCTCTCCGCTCCACCCTCTTCCCATGCACGCCCGCCTCCTCTTCCCCGCGCAGTAAACAAAGTCGGCTGCGTCGCGTCGAGGTGGCAGCGGCATTGCCGAGATTCTTGCCGTTCTTGGGATCTACTCCAGTACTTTTCTTTCGCTAACCATTTCTTCGCCTTCTTTTTCCCCCGTTTCGTGGGTGGCAGTTTGGTTGAGTTCAGTTCGTTCTTGGTGTCGAGTCGAGTCGATGGGTATCTTGTCGCTCATCACCGGCAGGGCGGGCGCCAGCGGGTTCGGGTCCTCGTCCACGGCGGAGCAGGTCACCGACGGCGTCGATGCCAGCTGCCTCACCGTCATTGTGACAGGTAGCCCGTTAATCGACTGGTAGATTCCCCAAGAAAAGTTACACTTCTGTAAAGATTTCGGCCAATGGTGGTGCCTACTGCCAGCTAGCCGTGCCTGGCATTACTGAATTTGTGCGGCTGGTAACGCTTCCTGCTCTGATGTTTTGTGTTTGGAAAGCGTTGTCTCTCCCTGAAATTGAGATGGTCTAGATCCTTGATTGTTTTCCTTTTTCAGGTGTTGCATGGGATCTATCTGTGCTGTGTTAAATTTTGTGCAGTGCAACTTGCACTTCTTGATTTAATTCCTGGTTGTGTGTTGTTGCCATAGGTTGAACCGGTAGTTGTAGTTGAGCTGTACGTGCTTGTGGCTTATACCTGAAATCCTGCCTGTGCAACGATTTTGCTGTTGAAACGGGACATGATAGTGCCCTTCTTAATGCTACCCCTTCCCTAGATCTCCACTGATGTTTTGAACTTGTTCTTGAAAGTAACATGCGTTTTAGTCACCACTGATGCAAAGCGGTCACCATTTCTTGCCTAGATCTCTACTGGTGTCGAGAAGTTAGATATTCCTCCTATTTTGTGTGGCAAAGGAGACGATCTGTTTGTGTCCATTACATCTGCTTTTATGTGGCCATAAATAAGTTGTCTATAGTGCTGTCTGTTACTACGAGCACCAAACTGGCAATTGTTCAGGCTTTTGTTAGGCTGCATCTTATTTTATCATTGTAAAATGCACATAACCTCAAAATTGAATTCAGTTATCGATTTTCTGAGTGCTTATACAAGGAGAACATGGGGCAAACTTCGATGCTGTGGCAGTTGCACGAAAGAAAACATTGTTCTCTATATCATTATGTTGATGAGACCTTAATTTATGAATTGTCAGATACTTGCATCCCTCATTTTTTTTGGCACATAAATCTCATTGCAATGCAGTCCCATTTAACTCTAAGCCTCCATCATGTGTAACCGGGACTACAGTGGCAGGAACCTTTCAGTTACATGGCTATCATCTTCTATCTTTTTCATTCACTATACTATTTTTGGAGTTTGCTTGAACTTAGAAAAGTTAGAAATTTTGTCCCTTTTCTTCTGGTTGGTTGTTAGTATTTACATTTATTAAAAGTCTAGCTCAGTGAGGTTCACTAGGGTGGCATTTGGCTAGAGGGAAATAAGAGGTGGGATTGGAATTGGGAAATGAATGGAGGGTTGAGATTTAATGAGACGGAGAAATAAAAGGTCAAGATCTTCTATTCCATTTCCCATTTCCTATCCCACCTCTCTGTTCCAAGAATCCAAACGCCATGTAGAAGTTTATGGCTTTAGGCTAATGCCTGTGTTTCATAAAAAAAAAAAAGCTAAATGCACATATATTCATGATGAACATTCATGTACACGAAACTTTGAATGGTAGTAGTTATATATGGAAGCTTCCATAGGAGGTTTGACAGTTGGATAAGGATTATTTTGATATATGACATTACAGTTTTTCTAAATTTGAGATATGCCATCCGGGCCCACATGTCATCCACTTGCATGGTCTTCCCTGCAAGTGACACAGGGGTGGCATATTTCTAAACTCGAAAAATTATAGTGGCATATATCTAATCGGTTGGATAAATTCAGAAGTTCTCAGTAAAGCATGCTTGAATGCTAGAAGGTCCCATGGCCAGATCATGGATGTTACATTGGGAGAATTTAACTTAATGTACTTCTCTTCTAACCTAATTCGTTTGGTTGTTGTTTTATCAATTTGGTCTTAAAATCTGGTACAGAATGATTTTTTCTAGTTCATGGTAGTTACTAAGCTGCTAACACATTTTTAACTGTTGCATTCTTATGCAGTTTCTACTTCCATCATTTTACTGTAGTAAACTTTAAATAATCGCAGCCAGCAGTTCTTTTGCATGAAATTCTTATGTATCTATTGCGTACTAGCTTTATTGAATGTTTTAGTCCTGACATCTTGCAGGTGGAGCTAGTGGCATTGGTCTGGAGACCTCAAGGGTCTTAGCCCTCAGAGGAGCCCATGTCATCATTGCTGCCAGAAACACAGAGGCTGCATCAGAGGCCAGAAAGACTATCATGGAGACAAACCCAACCGCTCTTATTGATGTTTTGAAGCTTGACCTCAGCTCCCTCAAGTCTGTCAGGGCTTTTGCTGACCAGTTCAAGTCAATGAATCTTTCTCTGAATGTTTTGATGTAACCACCTTCACATCTTCATACAAATTTCTTTCTTTGATTTTGAAATTTGGTTAAATTTCTTTTCAGCTTACATCATATCACTTACAAGTCTATTTTAGCCCTTTCTCTTGTCTCTGTTATGCTGAATCGAGTTCTGGAATCCTTTCTGTTCTGCAGCAACAATGCAGGTGTAATGTTCTGCCCTTTTCAACTGTCTGAAGATGGAGTTGAGATGCAATTCGCCACAAATCATCTTGGTATTTCTGCTCTTCAACATGTGTTTTTTGCTAAAATTGTTGCCTGGTGCTGATAGTTGTTTTATCAGGGCACTTTCTGCTTACCAACCTCCTCCTTGATAATATGAAAGCCACTGCTAAGTCTACTGGCATTGAGGGCCGGATTGTGAACTTGTCATCTGTTGCCCACTTCCATACATATCCGACGGGAATTCAGTTTGATAAAATCAATGATGAGAAAGTGTATGTATGTGTTATTTATGGTTCTTCCTGGCTGATGTTATGTTCACTGAACTTCAAGTAATGATCTTTTATTTTCAGATACAACGATAAAATGGCATATGGACAATCTAAACTGGCAAACTTACTGCATGCGAAAGAGCTCTCTAGACGGCTTAAGGTACTATTTTGTTCTCCAATAATAGCCTTCTTTCTTTCTCTTTTTAATGGATACAAACCTAAAGACAAGCATTTTCAGTCAGTCATGTTGGTTTTACCTGCTGCACTACTATGATTTATGATAAGTTAACCATAAAAATTGTATAGGATCTAGCTCCATTTGGCTTTATTCTTATTTAAAGTTCTGAAAACATTGTCATCACTGTCTATACTTATCTGTAATTGTCAACTGATGGGCACTCGTGGTTATTTAATCTTGTGCTGTGTGGTAATCTGATGTTTCATTACTTCTATATGCTATTTGAAACAGGAAGAAGGAGCAAACATCACAGCTAATAGTGTGCATCCGGGATTGATCATGACAAATCTAATGAGGCACTCCTTTGTTCTCATGAGTATGCACTTGTGCCTTTTTCTTCATATATAATCTAATGTTCTCAGGTAGTACTGTATTAGATATGAACTCATGTATTTCCACAATGTTCTGAAATCCATTGTTTTCACGTGCAGAGGCTATTCAAGTTGTCACTTACATTCTGTGGAAGAACGTACCCCAGGTTTGGAACCAGATCTTAGCTATTCATGTTTCTACTAAGTGTTGTTCTCAATAGTTCATTAATACAGTGGCTGAAAGTGAATCACTAAAATTGTTGCGGCGCCGACGTATTGGATGTAGTACTGTTTTACAGTTTCTGATCTGAAATTGAGGTTTTACATTTTTAGGGAGCAGCAACTACCTGTTATGTAGGGCTGAACCCACAAGTGAAGGGAGTGACAGGAAAATACTTTGCTGACTGCAATTTGGAAAAGACAAGCAAACTGGCGAAAAGCGAGGATTTGGCAAAGCAACTCTGGGACTTCAGCGAAAAGCTGATCAATTCGGCAAAATGAGAGCCAACAAGCTGGATCAGAAGTTCTGGTTCTGCTTGGCATGTGGTCTTGGCAAATGTGTAGCAGTGGTCGTAGGAACCTATATGTGTGGTGGAACTCAAAATGTTGACAAATAAATCTCCATGCTTCTATAGAACCTGGCAAGTACCAATCTGTACTCTTGTTAATATCTGTTCCATATGTGCAGTTCAGTTATGGATTGAAACAATCTTGTCCTTGAAACAATCCTGCTTGGGGATATGCCTGCCTAAAAGGCTGAAACTTTTTACTATCTTTGAGTATCTGAACTTTGATAACAGTTCATGTGGCTACATTCTGAAGAACGCTTGTATCTCTATTTTCTTACAATTAAAACTTCAGAAGCTAAGGCAAATCAAAGGTTCATATGTACATTACGAAACAAACATTACTGTTTCATCTTATCTGACCAGCATCCAAGCTCAGCCTACACAAATCCCATGGTGGCTGCCGCCGTCTCCCCTTCGTCAGCATCCTCATCGTCTTCCCACACCCCGACTGCAGTCGTGAACCAGACGGCGCCGGCCACCACCACGACGGCGAATACGAGCGGGACGATGACGTCAGGCGGAGCCCTGCCGAACATGCTGGCGGGCAGGCAGACGACGTCCCACGGTGGCCCGTCGAGCGGCAGGCCGACACCGGTCCCGTCGCCGCCTCCCGCGCACGCCCTGGAGAGCGGCGTGCCTGGCCCGATCGCCCACACGAACGCGAGCTCCGGCGCGAACGCAGTCACGGCCACGGCCGTGGTGGCGACCGCCGTCCACGTGAAGGCGTAGAGCAGCAGCGAGCGGCGCGGGAGGAGGCCGGCGAGGGAGGGGAACGCCATGGCGACCGTTGCGAGGTTTACTTGAGAGCCCCGCGGTGCCCACG
Organism: Zoysia pacifica; assembly: GCA_001602315.1. NCBI lineage: Eukaryota > Viridiplantae > Streptophyta > Magnoliopsida > Poales > Poaceae > Zoysia > Zoysia pacifica. Next base: position 191,043 of record BCLH01000104.1, read on the forward strand.
TATATACAGGGTGTTGCTGGTTTGGGTGAAGAGGATTTGGCGGGAGAGCAGGTCAACGGTGGCACTTGTCTAGTGGGTTCAAGTTCGAGCTGTTCCGCAACAAGGCCCCACCGTGTCTCCAAAAAAAAAAAAAAAAAGGGGGCCCCACCAGCTCTACTTCGAAGTATACGGCTGAGGTGCCTTCCGGATACTCTTTCCTAAAAGAAATCCTACATGTCCGTACCGTTCCGTTACCGACCGGAATGGCCTATTAAGATTTAAAATATCATCTCATATAATTGAGAATCATTTCAATATTATATTAAATATGGTAATTATATATAAAATTTCTTTATTTTAAATGTAAATATAAATAAAAATATGCAATAGTATTATGTACATATTTCTTTTATAGATATATTATAAATACTATTAAAATTAGAGACCGAAATGGTACGCAACAGATTATAGAACCTTCCATTCCAACGGGCAAACCCGAATGGTGATCAGAATTGCACTCATTCGATGCTATATACTCTCGTCTCAAAATATAAGTGTTATTTGTTACTTTTAGAAATCAATATTTGATTATTCATTTTATTTAAAAAAATTAGTAAAATATAAACACAAACAAGTCATGTTTAAAATATTTTTATTGATAAAATATTTCATAATAAAATAAATATTATTCATAAATTTTTAGAATAAGACACATGGCTAAACATTGATGTTATGGTTTGCGATTTCACATAGGAATGGTTGTACGTCTAGCCTCATGGTCATGGGACTAGAACGAGGTAAAAGCCACGGGATTTCGCAATTGTGGATTTCCGGTGGTACAGTACAGGTTGTATCAAATTAATCCTTGTATCAAAGGCATGCTCCGGGCCTCCGGCCGCCTCCGTGCCTCTGGCCTGAAGCCTCCAGCCGTCTACCGCTTCCAATTTGGCTGTCCTTCAGCGTGGTTTCGTTTGCCCAATAGCGCTGTTGCCACCGTCGCACAAATTCACCCGTTGATGCACGTGAACCATGTGCAGTTCTCAGGCAACTCGGTGTTCTTGGGTCGTCTTGCCCGCCAACCGCTCGATGGAATGCCACAGTTGGTCTGCGGCGCGTGGGACGGCACCTGTGTTTTCGCCAGATTTTTTTTTTTTTAAAAAAATCTGGACAGGTCCTTGGATCACAACAATTTTTCCATGCTAATGCCGACGCTCCAGAGGGTTTGAGGGATGTCTATGCCAGTGAAATCCTGAGGATTCTCAAGGCCAGTAGTGGTGATGCTGATGTTGGTGACACTCTCCGTCACTTCGTGCATGAGTTGGATGAGGGTGTTGTCCTCAAGGTTCACCAAAAGCTGCGATCCAATTGGCAGATCGCACTGGCATTCTTCAACTGGGCTGCGGGATTGCCAGGCTATGCCCATGGATCAAGGGCCTGTACCGAGATGTTGGACATTCTTGGGAGGATGGAGCAGGTCAAGCGCATGAGGAAGCTGTTCGATGAAATCCCGGAGGAGCGTCGTGGGGTGGTCATGTCGAACAGGATGTTTGCTGTCCTGTTGAATCGGTATGCGGGCGCACACATGGTGCAGGAAGCCATAGATATGTTTTACAGAAGGAAGGATTACGGGTTTGGGCTTGATTTGGCTGGGTTCCAGACACTTCTGATGTCGCTCTGTCGGTACAAGCATGTCAAAGAGAGGTGGAGGCCCTCTTCCTCCAGAAGAAAGAGGAGTTCCCTCATGTCATGAATAGTTGGAACATCATACTTAACGGTTGGTGTGTCAAGGGAAGCTTGAGGGACACTACAAGGATTTGGAATGAGATCATTGAATCCAAGCGTATGCCAGACCTGATCACCTATGGCACATTCATAAACGCGCTAACAAAAAATGGCAAAACTGTGTCATTGACCATTTGTGCTTCAAGAAAAAGATACCAGAAGCACTTAGGATTTTTTGTGAGATGAATCACCGGCATTGTCAAACAAATGTGGCTACCTACAACATTTTGATAAAACGCTTATGTAAGATAAAGAGGATGGAAAAAGTGTGTGAGCTTTTGGATGAGATGGAAGCAAAGGGCTGCACACCAAATAATAGGACTTTCTCCTACATCCTGAAGATGACTGAGAAACCCAACGATGTTATTGCTTTGATGCGGATGATGGAGGAATCAGGCTGTAAACTGGATTCTGATACATACAACTTATTACTGAACCTCTGCGTCAATCGGGACTATGAGAAAGGGGTGTGACAAGTATGGGAGGATATGGAGACTAATGGACCAGGTTCAGATCAGGGATCGTTTAGTCTCATGGTTCATGGACTCCATTCCCATGGAAAGTTTGATGAGGCTCTGCAATATTACACCACAATGCAGTCGAGAGGGATGATTCCAGAACCAAGATACTGATGAAAGCAATGTCTATAAGGAAAGATATGCCTAAGTAGTACAACAGAAGATCAGTATCCAACTATGACAGGGAAGATTCTGAAACTGGGAACACAATCGAGACTTTTCCATGTTCATAAATAGTTTAATCACTTACATACCTTGCTTCTGTAAACCTAAAACAGGTTAATGGGTTGAAAAACAATCTGATTTACCAGTGTCCACCTCACAATGGCCACATTTGGGCTAAGAAAAACGTCATCAGCAAAGAGCCATTTTTACTTTATGCAATTCCAGAAAACTAACGTAAAATTTCAAAAAAAAAACATTGAAATTACTGCATATTTTGCATAGCAACAAAAAAAAAACAAATCAAAATGATAGTATTGACTTGCAGTTAATCTATTTTTTTGGCATGTCACTGCTTAACTTGCACTCCCTTTTCTTCTGTTGACTTGTAGAATCTACACTGACTGGCTTGTACAAAAACTCATATAACCTGTCAGAGCCGAGTTGTGTCCTTGTTTCGTAAAAAAGAACTAGGACTGTTTGGCAGCTTTCACGCTGCCAATCCTCGATTGCTCCCAGGTAAGATATTGTCTGTAATTTGCTGATACTGGTCTACCCACCACTTATCTTTCCTGTTTGTTTACTGTCTCAATATTTCAACCTTGATTTCCTCTCTATTATTCAGTTTTTATTTTCATCACAAATCCCTTTTCTTTTCCGTATGTTCAGTAACTTGGTAAATTTAGCCTTCCAGAGAAACCCTGGATTTATCAAAATCAACTGCAACGTCATGCACCAACTGTTAGAGCAGAACTAGGTAATTTGTGAATATTACGAATAATGATGAGCCTCATTGTAGGGAGATAACGTGATTGCCCCGTGCCTGATTAGATTGACCATGCCGAAGTCAAACCGTGAGCTTTCCCGGGGCCAAAGAAACTTTAGTAGCATGTTCACAAAGGCAGCCGTCTGCGTTGACCAAAGAAATACGTGGATTGTCCAAGTTTGATCACTTTTGCATGTGTTATTAGCCTTGCACGTAACTTATACTCCTCGGTTCTAAAATATAAGCATTTTTAGATTTAGTTAAAATTAAACTTTTATCAATTTTGACTATTAATAACGAAGAATTAATGAGATTTTTTCAAATAAAAATTATATTTTTTAGATTCATTATGAAATAAATTTTCATAAAAAAAGTATCTTTTTATATTAAAAGTTATATAATTTTTTTAAATATTATTAGTAAAAATTAGAAAAATTTAATTTTAACTCAATTTAAAAATGCTCATATTTTAAAACGGATGTAGTACAGTTATACTGAGAGAGGGTTCACAAAACCGCTCAAAACCGGTCGGTTTTTGAGATTTTCAGTAAAATCGGTATGGATCGGTTTTACAAACCGGTCGGTTTTCGTTTTAAAAATTTAATTTTTTTTTTGAAAAATTGGAAAAATTTAAAATACCGAAAACCGATAAAACCAGTAGACTAACCAGTAAAACCGGCGGGATTCAAATTTTGAAATATATTAATGTAGCAAATCGATGAAACGGACCAGTTTACTTTACTGTAGCATACTGTTCAAATTTTGAATTTTCGATTTAGAACGGTTTTTGACCGATTTTTTGTTGTTTTCGCGATTTTTGTTAAACCGATGTCAACTGATTTTGACGGTTTAAACAAAATATTAAACCCTCGCGGAGAGTTGCAGGTTGCCGACGGATTTCCTGAAACAGAAACACGGTCAAATTCAGACCTTGAGTGCCGTACGAGAACTCCTCACCAGCAGCCACTTGCCGCTGTGCCAAAGTAAAAAACTGAAGATATTGGGAACGATGCATTGAACAATGATGCCAGAAGAAGCATACAGCGACATCTCTCACCAATCGCGTATCCGAATCAAATTCTATATTTAATTATATATCCATACAGCAGCACGAGCAATCACCATCACCAAGCTGCTTCCCTGCTCTGACCAGGAAGGGCCTTTTCCTGGCAGCAAGTTCTTCGCTGTGCCCATCATCCTTCCATGGCTGTTTGCGCCGTGAGCTTGCTGCCTTTCACCATTGCCGTCCTGATCGCTGTGGTGTCCAGTGGAGCACTGGGCGGCGATGAAGAGGCGCTGCTTGCTTTCAAGGCGGGGCTCGCCGACCGCGGCTCCGGCGTGCTCGCGTCCTGGAACGTCAGCACCTTGTTCTGCGGTTGGGAAGGCGTGGCGTGCAGCCGCGGCCGGGTGGTGTCCCTGAGCCTGCCCTCCTCCGGGCTCGCCGGCGCCCTTTCCCCGGCCATCGGCAACCTCACGTCCCTGCAAACGCTGAACCTGAGCTCCAACTGGTTCCAGGGGGAGGTCCCAGCGAGCATCGGCCGCCTGGCTCGTCTGCAGACGCTTGACCTGAGCTACAACGAGCTCTCAGGTACGCTGCCTGCCAACCTCAGCTTCTGCACCAGCTTACTGGTCTTGACGCTTGGGAGCAACCGACTCCATGGCCGTATCCCCGTCGAGCTCGGTGACAGGCTCACAAGACTTCAGAAGCTTTCATTGAGAAACAACAGTTTGGCGGGTACCATCCCAGGATCATTATCCAACCTGTCAGCCCTAAACTTCCTTGATCTGGATACTAACAGGCTAGAGGGTCTGATTCCACACGAACTCGGAAACATGAGAGGCCTGCAGGCCCTTATACTATTTGAAAACAACCTCTCAGGTGTGCTTCCTCATTCCTTATTCAACTTGTCCTCGCTGAAGGTGTTCTCGGTAAGTGATAATATGCTGTCTGGAACTATTCCTGCTGATATCGGCGAAAGGTTCCCGGAAATGAAAAGTCTCTTCTTTTTTAGCAACCGATTCAGTGGAGTCATCCCAGCATCACTCTCCAACCTCTCTGCTCTCTCACAGCTTGGCCTTGGCACGAATGATTTCAGTGGATATGTACCTCCTAGTTTGGGGAGATTGCATGGTCTGACTGACCTGTTATTGGGCAGCACCAGGCTAGAAGCCAACAACAGGCAGGGTTGGGAATTCCTCACTTTCCTGACAAACAGCAGCCGGCTCCAGCGTTTGGTTCTTGGCAACAACTCTTTCAGTGGGGAACTACCTGGTTCGATTGCAAACCTGTCGAGAACTCTGGAATATCTTTACTTGGGAGACAACTTGATTTCCGGGGCTATTCCATCGGACATTGGCAATTTGGTTGGTTTGAAACTCCTTGAAATTGCGAATAGTTCCCCGTCTGGAGCCATTCCGGAGAGCATTGGCAGGCTAGAAAACCTGGTTGAGTTGGGCCTTTACAACACTAGCTTGTCTGTCTTGATACCTTCGTCACTAGGAAATCTCACACAGCTGACTAGACTTTATCTCTACTACGGCAACTTGGAGGGGCCCATTTCATCAAGCCTTGGGAAACTGAAGAATCTGTTCCTCCTTGATCTTTCAACGCAAAAACTCAATGGTTCAATTCCTACGGAGGTGTTAAAACTTCCTCGCCTTTCCTGGTACTTAGACCTGTCATACAATTCGTTATCCGGACAGCTTCCAACCGAAGTCGGTAGCATGGTGAACCTTAACCAACTGATTCTGTCAGGAAACCAGTTGTCAGGCACCATACCTGACGGTGTTGGGAACTGCATAATGTTGGAGCGGCTGCTGCTGGACCGTAACTCATTTGAGGGAAGCATTCCTCGATCTCTGAAGAATCTGAAAGGTCTAGCTTTACTCAACCTAACCATGAACAAGCTGTCTGGTAGCATCCCTGATGACATTGCTGGTATTGGCAGCCTGCAACAACTCTATCTAGCACAGAACAACTTGTCAGGGTTGATCCCCACAGTTCTACAGAACTTGACGTTGCTGTCGAAACTGGATTTGTCCTTCAATGATCTGCAAGGTGAAGTTCCGAAAGGCGGTGTCTTTGCAAATGCATCTTCGTTGTCGATTGATGGGAATGATGCACTTTGTGGCGGAACACCTCAACTTCATTTAACTCCCTGCCCCTTATCCGCTTCCGACAAGAGCAAAAGGAAGCTGCCAAAATCCCTTGTAATCACAATAGCGTCCATCAGCGCAATTGTTTTCTTAGTTTTAGTAGTTGCTCTTATTCTGTTGCTCCGCAAGACGAAGCTCGGTCGAAGACATGGAACAGAGCTTATTCCTGCAGGGATTGATGAACAGTACGAAAGGATTTCGTACCACGCACTGGCAAACGGAACTAACGGGTTTTCAGAGGCTAATCTGCTTGGAGAAGGAAGCTACGGTGCAGTTTACAAATGCACTTTACAGGATCAGGGTACTGTGGCAGCGGGGAAGGTGTTCAACATCAGGAACTCCGGGTCTACTATGTCAGAGATCGGCGGAAACGATCACCGGTTCGCCGGTGTTGAGCGACGAACTCCGGCGAGAAACAACGCACACGAACGCAAGTGGGAAACTAGACACCAAGAGAAATATTGCTGCGATGCAGCCTCAAGAAGGAATTCTTGATTACTTATAAGCTGACAACGGCTTTTTTCCAGCCTCTAACTTACTCGCGACATGCTCGCTCCCACGTTGCATGCCGCGCCGACGCCACGACCGCTCGGACACTCACGATCATGGCGCAAAACCTGGACGACCAAGACTCAGCCCCGCGTGAACGCAGCACGCGTCAGGCCACGACCAATTCTAACTGAAAAATGACTAGTTTAGCTAAAACTGGAAACTGTAAACGCACAAGTTTATTCTGACATATCTCCGCCTAAACCTTGTGCGCTTCATCAACTTGATCAATGTCCATTCTGCTTCTTAGTTCATGAAACTTGATGCGTGCTAAAGCCTTGGTCAGTATGTCTGCAAGTTGATCTTCAGACTTAACAAACTGCACCGTCATCCTTCCTTCTAAGACACATTCACGAACAAAGTGATAACGGATCCGAATGTGCTTACTACGACCGTGGTGAACTGGATTGTGTATGAGATCAATCGCCGACCGATTATCAACACAGTAGAGGAAGCCCTCTTTGTCCACCAATCACTTCTGTCAGCGATCCATCCAACCAGATTGCTTGACAAGCTGCAGCTGAAGATGCCATATATTCAGCTTCACACGAAGAGAGTGCCACTGACTTCTGCTTCTGTGACTGCCATGAGATTGGATTTCTTCCCAAGAAAAATAACACTCCTGAAGTGCTTTTGCTATCATCAGTATCTCCTCCGAGATCACTGTCGCTGTAACCTAACAGCTGCAGCTCATTCTTTCCACCTCTTCTGTATGTGAGTCCATACTCTCTTGTACCAGCAACATACCTTAGTATGTGCTTCACTGCTATCATATGCTCATCATACGGTTCAGACATAAACCTGCTCAAATAACTGACAGAATAAGCTAGGTCTGGTCGAGTGTGTATTAAATACCTGAGTGCTCCAATCAAGCTGCGATATTCTGTCTCATCATCCAGCTTCTTTGACCCAACCTTGGAAAGCTTCAACTTGGGCTCTATGGGAACTTGACATGGATTACATTCAGCCATGCCTGCCTTTTCTAGCAGCTTCTGCACATATGCTGACTGTTTCAATGTGATTGATTCACACTCTTGTCTGACTTCAATTCCAAGGTAATAAGTGAGCAATCCCAAATCACTCATCTTGAACTTTTGGAGCATTTCTCGCTTGAATTGACAGATGTCAGAGTTCTCTGCTCTAGTGATGAGCAGATCATCCACATATACTCCAACTACCAGAGGTTTTCCTGATCTATGTCTCACATACACAGCATGCTCATGATTGCTTCTACTGAAACCTAGTGAGATAAGTGAAGAGTGCAGCTTGGAGTACCATGCTCTTGGGGCCTGTCGAAGTCTATACAAAGCCTTTCTTAGTTTCAAGACCTGCTCCTCTCTGCCTAGGGAAAAACCTGGTGGCTGCCTTACATACACCAGTTCTTCTAGTTCCCTATTTAAGAAGGCTGACTTTACATCTATATGATGTACCTTCCAACCATCATGAGCAGCCACAGCTAGGATCAGCCTCACTGTCTCTATTCTTGCCACTGGAGCAAAAACTTCCTCAAAATCAATTCTCTGTTTTTGAATAAAGCCCTTTGCAACCAACCTTGCCTTATGTTTCACCACCTTGCCAAACTCATTTTTCTTGGTTTTGAAGACCCATTTCAAGCCAATTGCCTTCTGTCCTGGTGGAAGGTCAGTGATGGCCCATGTATCATTTTCTTCTATTGATTTCAATTCTTCCACCATTGCCTTCCTCCAACTTGGATCATCAGCTGCTTCCATGAATGTAGCTGGTTCCTCTGCACTAACCACATTCAATTCCTCACAGAGTTCCCTGTGAGCTCTCCCTGGCACAACAGCAAGACCAATTACCTCATCTACTTTCCTGAACCTCAGTGCACAATTATCATGATCTGCATCAAGGTCTGGTTCAGTGTCAGGTGGTGATACAACCTCAGCTTGCATTGGTGTCTGCTGTCTCTGTGCTGGTGAAGGTGTTGGAGCAGGTGATTCATCAACAATCTGATCATCAAAGTGTCCAGGTGCTGGTTCAGGCATAGTGAAGTATTCTATGGTAAATGGCTCATCATCAGTAACCTCACTCTGATTTTCCCAGTCCCACTGATCATCTTCATCAAATATAACATCTCTTGTCACATGAACCTTTTGAGTCCTAGGATCATATGCCCTGTATGCTTTGCTTCCAGGCTGGTATCCAACAAAGATCATCTTTGTTCCTCGATCATCAAGCTTCTTCAGATGGGGCACAATATTCTTAACATAGACTATGCATCCAAATGTGCGAAGATGGTGGACTGCTGGCTTCTTCCCAAACCAACTTTCAAATGGAGTCATATCTGTCACACTTTTAGTAGGTGTTCTGTTCAGCAGATAAACTGCTGTAGTGATAGCTTCCCCCCAAAAATATCCAGGCAGGTTCTTGGCTTTCAGTAGGCACCTGACTGCTACTACTACAGACTGATTTCTTCTTTCCACCACTCCATTTTGCTGTGGTGAATATGCGGCAGTGAGTTGGCGCCTCATACCAGATTCTGCACAATGTTCTGCAAAGGTTTTTGAGTTGAACTCGCCACCTCTGTCTGTCCTCAGACACTTTAACTTTGCACCTGAAACAGACTCTGCTTCACTCTGAACCTTCTGTATTGCAGCCAATGCACCACTCTTCGATGCAAGCAACTCAAGCCACATATATCTACTAAGATCATCTACCAGGAGGAGAAAGTATTGCTTACCACCTGGTGTGGCCGGAGTGATGGGTCCACACAGATCGCCGTGGACGAGTTCCAGCTTCTCTTTCGCCCGGTACTCCGCCTGCTCCGGAAACGGCGTTCTCCTTTGCTTGCCAGCCATGCATCCTTCACACCGCCGCTCCACAGACTGAATTTGCGGGAGGCCTCGCACCCATCCTTCAGCTGCCAACTTTCTCAGTGCTAGGAGATTGACATGCCCCAATCGGGTGTGCCAACGCCATGCTTCTTTCTCCCCTTGAGCGGACAGGCAAACTGGACAAGCCAGCTCTGCTTCCAGGACATAGAGTCGATTTGGTCCACGCTTGATGCTGGCCAACAATCGCCCCTGTGGCTCCCGGATCTGCATCACTCCTCCGCGGGTGCTCGTGCAGTATCCAATCTCGTCAAGTTGGCCAACGCTGAGGATACTTGCCTTGAGCTTCGGGATGAAATAGACCCCGCTGAAGGAGATCCGCTCGCCCGTCTTGCTGATGAAGTGGATCGAACCACATCCTTCAATCCGCACCACTGAGCCGTCGGCGAACTTGACCGTGCCACACACTCCGGTGTCGAGCTCGGTGAAGATTCCGTGCATGCCCGTCATGTGGTTGGACGTGCCGGTATCGACGACCCATCGTGAGGCACTGCCGTCCTCCTCGGCTGCGAGGTCAGCTAGGGCCGTCCCCTGGACCAGGTGCCTCTCCGTCAGCTCCGCCGCCGTTGGCTCCGCTGTAACTGTCAACGACCCGATTTGGAAAACCTGACTGGCCTCCACTGTTAGCAGCGACGCTTCTTCCTCTTTAACATGGTGGGCTTGGGCCTCGCTCTTGGACTTGGTGCGGCAGTCTCTGGCCCAGTGGCCTGTCTTGCCACAGCTCCGGCAGACATCGTTGGGCCCGGCTCGTCGCGGCCCGTCACGCGAGTTCGAATCGCGATTATCGCCGCCGCCATTTCGCCCCTTCCTCTGCCGCGTCCTCTGCCTCGCCCGCCGCGGCCGTCATCGCTCGAGCCTCCCTGCTCGCGCGATTTCATCCGAGCTAACCACTCCTCCTCTGTTAGGAGTAGTCGCCCGCTGCCATCCTTGACCTGATTGGCAGACTTCTTCCTTTCTTCGACCGCCCGCAGTCGACTGGTAGCTTCCTCGATCGAAATCGCTCCCAGATCAAGCAGTGTTTCGATCGAGATCGCAACCTGCTCCAACTGCTCAGGGACTGAGTGTAGAAGATGCTTGACAAGTTCTTTCTCCGGCACATCTTCCCCCAAGACCCGTAGCTGATTCGCCAACATCGTAAGACGCAGTGCAAAATCTTCGACGCTTTCTCCGGCCTTGAACGCAAGATCGTCGAATTCTCGACGCAGCTTAGCGACGTTTGCTTCCTTGACGCGGTCGTCGCCGACCCTGACCGCTCTGATCGCCTCCCAAGCCTCCCTTGCCGACTCCTTGACTGCGATGCCGGCTTGCATCTCCAGCGGGACTGCTCGAAGCAGCGCGGACAGAGCGCTCCGGTCTTCCAGGTACGTGCCGTTGTCGGTCCAGATCACCTCCCACAAACCCGCGGCTTGGAGATTCACCGTCATGACCAGTGACCACACCGTGTAGTTGGCGCGCGTGAGAATGGAGTAGACGACCGAGTTCGACGCTCTCTCAACCACCCGCTCGATCACCACCTCCCGCCGCTCGCCGCGCGTTCGCGGCCGTCGGGGCGGCGGAGATGGCGACTCACGGTGGCCTGGAGACTCCTGTCGATCAGCCATTCCGCAGGAACTCAACACGGCTCTGATACCACTTGTCAGAGATCGGCGGAAACGATCGCCGGTTCGCCGGTGTTGAGCGACGAACGCCGGCGAGAAACAACGCACACGAACGCAAGTGGGAAACTGGACACCAGAAGAAATATTGCTGCGATGCAGCCTCAAGAAGGAATTCTTGATTACTTATAAGCAAAAGATGACAACAGCTTTTTCCCGGCCTCTAACTTACTCGCGACATGCTCGCTCCCACGTTGCATGCCGCGCCGACGCCACGACCGCTCGGACACTCACGATCATGGCGCAAAACCTGGACGACCAAGACTCAGCCCCGCGTGAACGCAGCACGCGTCAGGCCACGACCAATTCTAACTGAAAAACGATTAGTTTAGCTAAAACTGGAAACTGTAAACGCACAAGTTTATTCTGACATACTAAAAGTTTTGCGGCCGAGTGCGAGGCGCTTCGAAGGGCGCGGCATCGTTGCCTCGTAAAGATCGTCACCTGTTGCTCGAGCATCGATCCCCAAGGTCAGGATTTCAAGGCGCTGGTTTTTTAGTTCATGCCCAACGGCAGTCTGAGCGACTGGCTTCATCCGGTCTCCAAAGTACAGACTGTGAGCAACACGCTCAGAGATTGGATGTTGCCGTTGATATCATGGACGCCTTGGACTACCTTCACAACCAGTGCCAGCCGCCGATAATCCACTGCGATCTCAAACCTGGTAACATCCTCCTCGCAGAGGATATGAGCGCTCGAGTTGGAGATTTTGGGATATCGAAGATCCTTCCTGATGACACAGCCAAAACCCTGCTGAATTCAATCAGCTTCACTGGATTGAGAGGCTCCATTGGTTACGTCCCTCCAGGTAACCAAACAGAAACCCCCCAACTCGTTTCCATTCTGCCATTTCTTATACCTGCATGTTGTTACGACATATATACTCCTTGTGTTGTGATGATGAATGATGAAACACTAGTGTTTGAACTCTGAATCCTTGCAGAGTACGGTGAGGGTTGCGACGTCTCGACTCTCGGGGACGTCTACAGCCTCGGCATCTTGCTGCTCGAGATGTTCACCGGGAGGAGCCCCACCGACGACATGTTCAAGGACTCCCTGGGCCTCCACAGGTTTGCCGAGGCGGCTCTCCTCCCCGGCAGAGCAGCGGAGATAGCCGACCCGGCGATCTGGCTGCACCTGCAGACGAGGGAGAAGGATGATCCCGACGCTGCTGCCACGGTTAGAAGCAGAAGCGAGTGGTGCTTGGCTTAAGCGATCGGACTCGGTGTGGCCTGCTCGAAGGCGAACCCGAGAGAGCGGGTGCCCGTGCGAGACGCCGCCGTGGAGATGCGCGCGGTCAGGGACGCCTACCTCATGGTCGCCACCTCGCTTGATGGAAGCGTGGAAGAGAAAAGCCGGCTTGGACATGATGTGTCGTGATTTTTGGGGATTATCATTTTTATTTATTTTTAAGATTCCTATATCTGGGCCTGATCAGTGTGAGATGCTGTTTTGTTTCTGAAGTGGGTAAATGGTCATGTATTCTACTCCCTTCCTCTCTTTCTATATGTCGTTTTTAATTCGGTACGAGAATCAAGAAAAGTCAAAATACAAACGTATAAGATTTTTAAGTTTAGTCAAAATTAAATTTTTATCACTTTGATCGCTAATAATATATAATTACTAATATTTTATACATAAAAATTATATTTTTGAATTCATTATAAAATGAGCTTTCATAAAAAATATATTTTTATATTAGAAATTATATAGTTTTTTACATATTATTGGTAGAAGTTGAAATAATTTGACTTTACCTAAACTTAAAAGTGATTATATTTTAGAACCGAGATAGTATAGAGAAATAGAGCGAAGATGTATTGAGAAATAAAAAGTTGTCTCGGTAAATGAGAACGATTTATAATTTGAGAAATTTTGAAAAGTCCAGACTTGTAATTAGGAACGGATGGAGTAGAAATTCGTGTAGAACAATGAAAACTTTTGGGAGAAATATGCACAGTTGGTACGTTCCTCGTGGCTCCATGTAACAGGACAATCAGAATAGCAACGGACAAATTTTTAGTACGGAGGGCGTACTATTTTTCTTTTTTAAAAAAAACTATTATTATGTATATCCTGCATAGATAATGATCTTGTGACGGTAGTACTCCACTCCATTGAGGTCACGTCATCATCTATCCATAGCAACAATTCTAGACCTCAGGTGAGGTAGCAAACAGAGCTATATCAGTGAACCCGATCACGGCGCCACCGCTCCAGCATCGAGCAGCCGGCGCGGCCTGCCAAGCGATCGATCCAGGTTTGGCCATGATGCTTTCTCTTCCCACCCATTTTCCTCACTAGTTCCAATTTCGCGCCTCCTGCTGATCCAAGGCACGCGTGAACGACGAGCTAGCTAGCTCTCCGGTTCATGCTGGCTGCACATTTCGCCGGCGGCAGCCGCGATCATCTTATCCTAACCACCACTAATTCATGGCCTTCCAGTAAGCTTCGGCGGCGTCGACGCCTGAGCCCAAGGAGGCGAGGTCTCGACCCCCGGCAGTTTCATCCCTGTAGTGATGTTGGGCGAAAAACTCTGCCTTCTCCTGGGTAGGGATGAAAATGGAACATAAATTTCCGTCTCCTCCCGGTCTTGAAACTATTTTTTCTCGACCATTTTTTATCCGATCAAAATTTAGACGAAATGAGAAGGGAAATAGAAACAGAGTTGTGAGTTGTTGGGACGGGAACGAAAATAGAATGAGCGTTTTTCCGACCGTTTTTGGATTTATCCTTTTTTATCGGTAATTTACTCTATTTTCTTGTTTTATTACATCTGAAATAGAATTAAAACTCAGAATAAAAAGATTTTATCAGTCAAACTCAACTTAAGCATGACTATCTAAAATTCTAAATCTCATCGGTTAAATGAACACAACTCCATATGCTTATAGTTAGATACAAAGTGATCATGATTTTATTTTTTATTGTATTGTAATTCACTATCTAAATCATCCATGTTATTGTTTAATACTATATTTAATAGTTAAGATATTTAACTATATAACTCAATGTTATTATCTTCCCGATTTAAATTATCATTTTTCATCTGTTACTGATATTTTTCTGTTTCGATATATCCATTTTCGTATTTTCAACTATTCCGATCTCCATTTTTTTTCTGTTTTCATCGGACTAATTAAATATGGAAAAAAAAATGAGCCCTTTTTCACCGTTCGTTTTCATCCCAATCCCTAGTCTCCTTCGGAAACTTCCAATTGACCTGCTGCCAATTTCATCCTTGACGGCTACGCTCCTGCCAATTACTCAATTCACTTTCCCTGCTTTAGTTTCCATTTATCAAAAATTCTC
>BCLH01000104.1:213751-272873 GCA_001602315.1 Zoysia pacifica
CCCCCCCCCCCCCCAACTAAAACCCTATGAAAAAGTTTTTCAACAAAATGACCTAGGGTTTCTAGGAAAATATTCTTTCCCTAGAAATCTGATTCCTAGGAAAACTTTCTTGTAGTGGCAGGTTACCGAGTCAGAGTCAAGTAAACGCGACGTTCATGAGGTGCAGGACGACATAATCAGGATAACGTGGGGTCTAGTCTAGACTTTCTAGTACTGTACTCCAGTATGATTAGTAACATCACTCTATATGCACACAGTTGTTTTAAACCCAACACCAGCGTCTACCCACCTGCCGTCGCTTACTCCACCCAAGCAACCCGCTGGCATGGCTCCGCGCTCACTAATCTTGTTGCTGCTGCTGACGCTCTCTGCTTCCATCTCTGTTTCAACATCAATGGCAGCACATGTCGACGAGGACGCACTGCTCGCCTTCAAAGCCTCTGCGATCAGCGGCGGTTATGACGACCCGCTTGCCTCATGGAATGGCAACGCAAGCGGATATTGCAGCTGGGAGGGGGCGAGGTGCCGAGGCAGGCATCAGCGAGTGGTGGCGCTGAGCCTACCCTCCCTTGGGCTCACTGGCATCCTCTCACCGGCTGTTGACAACCTGTCTTCACTCAGAACTCTCAACCTGAGCTTCAACGGATTCAGCGGGGAAGTCCCTGCTAGCCTCGGTCGCCTTAACCGTCTGCGGCGTCTCGATCTCAGCCACAACGCCTTCTCCGGCGAGCTCCTCATGAACCTGACCTCGTGCATCAATCTAAATTCCATGTTTCTTAGCTACAATCAACTCCATGGACATATCCCCTCTGAGATCGGTGACAGAATGAATGCCCTTAGGGTCATACTCCTATCAAATAACAGCCTCACCGGTGTCGTACCAGCGTCACTGGGCAACTTATCATCACTTTTTGATTTGGATCTCGCGTTCAATTATCTAGCGGGCACCATCCCTCCTAGTCTTGGTGACATACTAGGCCTTCGCTTCCTAGGCCTCGGCAACAACAACCTCTCCGGTGAGCCTCCGCTCTCCTTGTACAACCTTTCCTCATTAGAAGTATTACAGCTACATGTAAACATGCTTCATGGAGAACTTCCTGCTGACATTGGCAGCAGATACCCTAACTTGTGGATGCTTAGTTTCGCTCAGAATCAATTCACTGGATCCATCCCACATTCACTCTCCAACCACACTCCTCTCCTAAATCTCCAGCTCCAAGGAAATAGATTCCGTAGATATGTGCCACGCGATATTGAAAGACTGCATGCAATCATATATCTGAGCTTGTACGATAACATGCTAGAAGCTGATGATAGAAAGGGGTGGGAATTTATCACTTCTTTGTCAAACTGCAGCATGCTCCAGGCACTGGTTTTGTTCAAAAATGCCGCGTTCACTGGGCAGCTACCAAGCTCAATAGCAAATATCTCAACAAGCCTGAAATCCCTCCGCCTTGACGACACTGGAATATCAGGAAGGATTCCCTCAATGATCAGCAATCTGGTTAACCTTGAGGAACTCGGTATTCAAGATACTTCCATATCCGGAGCTATTCCATATCGGCAAGCTGGGAAACTTGGAGATGCTTGGTCTGTTCAACACGGACTTGCCAGGCCTCATACCTTCCTCTTTAGGAAATCTCGCAAGGTTGACTTTGCTTCAGGCAGGCAATGCGAGCCTGGAGGGGGCAATTTCAGCAAGCTTAGGGAATATGAAAAATCTATTACACCTTGATCTATCAATGAACCAACTGAATGGTTCAGTTCCTGCA
Organism: Zoysia pacifica; assembly: GCA_001602315.1. Lineage (NCBI taxonomy): Eukaryota > Viridiplantae > Streptophyta > Magnoliopsida > Poales > Poaceae > Zoysia > Zoysia pacifica. Next base: position 215,524 of record BCLH01000104.1, read on the forward strand.
GAAATTTTTGAGTCGCCGATTCTTTCATTTTACATAGACCTATCAGACAATTTATTGTCAAGACCCCTTAATTCCAAAGTTGGCGGCTTAAAAAACCAAAATTTCTTGTATCTGACCAGAAACCAATTGTCTGGTGATATACCTGATGGAATTGGGGATCTTGTTGTGCTGCAAGAACTTGGGATGGCCAACAACTCATTTGAAGGAAGCATACCTCAGTCTATTAGCAATATTAAGGGTCTGAGTACACTTAGCTTGTCCATGAATAGATTGTCTGGTTCTATTCCTGATGCAATTGGTAATATGCACAACCTACAGCAATTGGATTTGGCACACAACAATTTGTCAGGATCAATCCCAATAGTTCTGCAGAATTTGACATCATTATTCTTATTAGATTTATCATCTAACAATTTGCAAGGAGAAGTGCCAAGAGAGGGAATATTCAGATATTTATATAATATTTCAGTCAAAGGAAATAATGGCCTTTGTGGTGGAATACCTCAGCTTCATTTACCTCAACGCCAGATGAATTCTGTAAAAATCAATAGAAAAAGGAAGTTCAAGCCTCTTACAATAGCTCTATCAATAACTGGTCCACTCTTGTTCATATCTTTCATAATTGCACTGATTCTAATGATCAAGAAGAAGCTTAGACGGAAGCAGGAGAGCCCTTTTTCACCTGTAGTTGAAGAACAATATGAAAGAGTTTCTTATCAGGCATTAGCAAATGGGACGAATGGATTTTCAGAAGCAAATTTGTTAGGTGAAGGAAGCTTTGGGACAGTATATAAATGCACTTTACAAGATGAGGGAACTATTGTCGCCGTGAAGGTTTTCAATGTTGAACAATCCAGATCTACTAAAAGTTTTGTGGCTGAATGTGAGGCACTTAGAAGGGTGCGTCATCGTTGTCTCTTAAAGATCATTACATGCTGCTCAAGTATCAATCACCATGGTCAAGAATTTAAGGCATTGGTTTTTGAGTTCATGCCTAATGGTAGCTTAAATGATTGGCTTCATCAACAATCTAGCATACCCACTCTAACCAATACTCTAAGTTTATCACAAAGGATCAATATTGCTGTTGATATCATAGATTCTTTGGATTATCTTCATAATCACTACCAACCGCCAATCGTGCATTGTGATGTCAAGCCAAGCAACATCCTTCTTGCTGAAGACATGAGTGCCCGAGTTGGAGACTTCGGTATATCAAGAATCCTTCTTGAAAGTGTGCATAACACTCTGTCAAATTCGAAGAGCACAACCGGAATAAAAGGCTCCATTGGTTATATAGCTCCAGGTAACAATAATTGTTGTTGTTAGTCTTTATTCAAAATTCTTAGATCCTACATAAACTTGTCATCCTCGCTAATCAGTATATCTTCTGGCACAATCATAGAGTATGGTGAAGGTTCATCAATCTCGACTGCTGGTGATGTTTATAGTGTTGGGATATTGCTACTTGAGATGTTCACTGGACTGTGCCCAACTAATAATATGTTTAGAGGTTCTTTGGATTTACATAAGTTTTCCAAGGATGCTCTTCCGGACGGAATCTGGGACATAGCTGATACAACAATGTGGCTGCATATTGACCCCCAAGATAGCGCCACAAGAAGTAGAATTGAGAATTGCTTGGTTTCTGTCATTTCTCTAGGCATATCCTACTCTAACAAACAACCTAAAGAGCGGACACCGATAGACAATGCTGCTGTTGAAATGCGTGCTAACAGGGACTCTTATACCAAGTTTGCAAGATCACTTGTGGTGGATCATGGAGATGTAGTGACAACTATGCAATGATATGAGATGAGAGCTTAACTGAGAGCTGAAAATGTTTAACGTCTTGTAGTTTCTCTCATTTCTGTCTTAACAGTGAACAATTATAGGTTTGTGACAGATTTATGTGAATATATAGGACGTTAGATGAATATTTGCATAAAAGAATATTATCATTGACAGCGTGATTTTATTTTGTAGTGTCTATAGGATGTATAATAAGTGTGACAAGATTGAGTCAAAGTTACATCTTTTGTAGAAAATTCTCAATCACATGTTACCATAATAATTCTTATCTTTTCATTGATTAATTCACTAATTCACATTTCGACTATTCAAATACATAACTATCAGTAAGATGTGTTCGTCCAATTCCACCCAGAGAAAGTTGTGTGTATGTTAGCATACCTTTCAAAAATGTCAAGCAAATAAACAATATATGGAATTCAAAGTTGCAGTGCATTGCAGCAGTGGTTGTACTATATACAACAGTAACCCAACACATTGCACAATAAAATTATATACAAAATTAAGTTTCATAGTAGTACCAAAGCAGTACATAAGCAGAAAAAAGAATGTGTCACCTCCAGAAACTCTCAAATAACCTAATTCAATTAAGTGACCCTTTTGTGACTCCTTTTGAAAAAAAACAATTATCCTTGCACCAGATTTTCGTCTTATATATGAGAAGCAAAATTTTGCCATACATGTCCATACATTGACTGCTTTGCATGCCCCATGCAATGGGACTGGAGGAATGAAAATTTCCACTATCCTAGAAAATGAAGTAAAGGAAAGAATTAGAGACCACAGTTTTTTTCCTGAATATAGACAGATGTTTAACCCACTGTAAACTGCAGAACTAACACAAATAAACCAGCAAGCTAGAGGAATCGCAATTTCTATACAAACTTCACGTTTCAAACAAAACTAGTATACCTCCGTCCAGAAATATAAGCATTTTTGGTTCAGTCAAAGTCTAGCATTTTTGGTTCAAACAAAACTAGTATACCGCCGCGCAGCCTGCAGAACGCAAAGGCACGGCGACCTAAGGTGGCGCGGCAAGAACGAGGTCGAGTACCGGCAGCGTCGGGTGCGAGACGACGAGCCAGGCGGTGCAGCGGAGGAGCGCGAGCAGCACAGCAAGGAGGCGCGGCCAGAGGGAGAGCAGGAGGGCAACGCTCGTGGACTGGCGAGGTGCCACAAGGCCAAGCAGCACAAGGCTAGCAGAGGGCACGCAAGTGGGTGACGCGGCAGCGATGCTGGGCAAGGCAGTGCGGCTGCGGAAGCAACGCATGGCGCGCGAGGTCAAGGAACGTGAGCGGCGCGAGCTGGTGAAGGGCAACAGCGCGGGCATGACGCAAAGCAAGGCAGCGCGGCGAGGGCACGACACGGGACCACGACGTGGCAACGCAGGCGCACACAAGGCCGAGGCGTGCGTCCATGGCCAGTAAAGACGGCCAAGGGTTTAGGTGGGAGAAAGCTCAGCTGTTCCATCCAAGGCGAAGCAACTATTGAGATCGCGGAAAGGAATAGAGGGTTGGTTGGGCCACGAAAGAGAAAGAAGAATTTGGCCCAACTTGAAAATGACAGGATGTTACAAGCTAACCGTTTACTAAGATCTCACCGTCGAGATTGAAGGAGCAAACGACGAGATTTCAGAGAACAAAGTATGACGAAGGGTTAACAAGTAGATCAGAAGTCTAGACATAGTCCTTATTCACGTCAATTTCTACGGTTTCGCTCCTACAATCAGCTCTGATACCACTGTAACGACCGAGATTTGTACCTTTTGGTAGAACCCGATCTCACGTGCTTGTGCCAATCTCAAGAGTTTGGCAGGCATGCTTAACACAAGTGAACATTCAAAAAACTATAACAGAATGAGTAAACAAAGATAAGATAAATTGAATCAATGAAATCACTCATAAAACTTACTGAGCTTCTTAAAGCAGAACAAAACTATCGAAAATCGAAAAACTGAAACAGCAGCAGAAACAACAAGCGAAAGTGAGCAGCAAGACGAACCTCTTCCTCCACAGGCAACTCAAGTGCAGGAGCGAAGCTCGAACCACAGCTGAAAATCAGATGAGAACGATCTTCTAGCTGACCTCTGAAAAAGACGGGCGTGAAAAGCCGTGAGTACATGAATACTCAGCAAACCGCGCACTACCTATCAACAATGTATACATGCAAAGGATAGTTTCAAGGATAAAAGCTGGCTCAAGTGCTAAATGCAAGTTCAAAATATTTTATTTTAAAGAAGCAAGAAGTTTTATTTTAAAACAATCTAATTTTATTATCTTGCCTTGCAGGGATCTCTGTTATCCCGAACAGGGTTCATTTTAAATACCGGTGTAATCTCCACACCCGGCCACAACTCAAAGGCCGGAGTCTAAAACATTTTGAAATAGAAGAGGAGAGAAAAAAAACAAAACTATTCAATGAGGAGCACTGCTCAGGGGGTTGTCCTTCAAAAAAGACATGGCAATGCGCATTGACTGTAACTCTGCAGAGTTTATACACCTGAACCCACAAGAAGTGGCGTCATACAAGGAACTGTGGCCACAGCCCAAGTATAACAACCACACAAGACTCTTCCACAAGCTTTAGCTGGCGTTACCCGTCCTCCAGGATAGGGATCTCAGTCGTCTACGCTGTCGGGCCTTGGAGCTGTGAAGGGCCTATCACTGATCAGATGGGGTATCCCGCTCTCATATGAGGAGTCAAAGCTTTACACCACACTAACACATCACCGTCAACCCACGGGTAAGCAACTAGCCTCAACAAGCTTCAATATCAAGCCACTGTCCATACAGGGTAGCGTGGTGTGCATGGTTGTCGACTGAGCGTACAAGGCTCGAAGGACTCGATCTTTATTTACCGAGGCAGGCCATCTCTCCAACCTCAACTTCAACAACCAACAAACTCGCCGCCAAGACCGAAACCTCCAGTGTACCTGTCACAGGTACTTTCATAGGGACTTCTCGAAAATCCCCCGGCTCCTCATACTCCTTTCTGCCCCAGCTAAATAGTTTTGTATAGAGTTATTTGCAAAACACACACATTTGAAGCACAGTTCACAAACATTTAACACAATTTCATTTTTATAGTGATAAGGTGTGAAGTAGTAAATAAATGCAACTAAGCATGACTAAGCATAAAAGTAAAGTAATAATACTAAAGCAGTCCTAGAGCTCATAATATGTGGCATGGTAAATAGGCACGGCTTAAAGATGTTGCTATCATCTTTTTAAAATAGTTGGCATGCAAAATTAAGATAGCAAACAAAACATGAAGTTTGAAATGCTGGGTATAAAATTGGTCAAGGAGCGCGGCTTGCCTTGAGAGTCAAGATTCCATCCGAAATCTAGGTCCTCATGTAGAACAGTCTTCAAATCCTCCGAAATAACTTCTTCAACTGGATAACGACACGAAAAAGGGATCAAACACTGGAAAAAAGATCAGACACTAGGAACATGGTAATTTAAATTTGAATAATTAAATTGAAATTTAAATTACGAGATTAAACGTGCTCGAAAAAAATATATTCCTCGGAAAGTCTCTACACAACGATCTCAACATGACGAATCTAACGGAACAACTTGAAAAACTTTTGGAACTCAAATGAAGGCTCTACGGACTTTTGAAGATTACTACACCAACAATTCTAAAAAGGAACTACGGCACTGAGAAAACGTTGCAGGACCTGCAGACTGCCGACTCCACTACAGCCAAGGAACGCTCAGATCTCGCATCTAACAACCTTGCAAGTAACATCACAACGATCTACTAATGAGGAATCTCACAGAGAAATTTGATATTTCACCACAAAAGAGGACGCAAGGGAAATCAGCAATGGAACGAAACAACCAAAGGCAGAGTAGGAGGCGAAGGCCAATGTAGATGGATCAACACGGGATGTCTGGACGGACTCGACCAAAGATGCACGGAGATCGAGGCTTGAAGCAGTTGACAAAGGCGTGCTGAAATCAAACAGCCTAGCAATCAACGTAATGACACGCAAATTGGATAAGCACAACAGGTAAATGACGCACGAGAAACCGAACCTGGTCAAGTATGGCGAAGCAGTGATGGAGACGCTGCTGAGCGGCGAGATCCAGCAGAAGGGTACGCGGATCGGAGCGTGGTTGACGGAGCGTGCGCGGGGACTCGCGGTCGACGGGAGCAGGCGCTAGATCGGAGCCCGCGACCAAAGAGCGGAGACGGGCGACGCGCTGGACAAGGCGATGCGGAGCCCGGGGAGCAAGAACGGAGTGGCACCAGACGGCTTGACGGCGACGCCAACGGAGTAGCGAAGCGGCTCCAAGTGGTGACGGGCGACTGGATCCGATGATGAGGACGCGCAGCCGACACGGATGTCGACGAGGCCTGCGGCCGGTGCAACAGATGACGGGGATGACGTGCGCAGTTGTTGAGGACGGCTCCGGTAGGGTGACGTGGCGCGGGGCGATGCTGGGGACGAGGTCAGAGGCTTGGACAGAAGCAGATCGACGGCGAGGAGGCGCGCCCAGTGAGGATCGAAGAGGGCGACGCGCGGAGGACGACAGGGATGCGCGTGCGGCGACGAGGTGGTCGACGGAGACGACGCGCCGCGGACGAGATTGGTGGCGCGACGGCAGGACGGGGTCCTTGTCTGGGCGACAAAATCGGAAGGGCGGCGGCGGCGGCTCTCGAGCGGTGCGAGCGGGGAGTCGCTCGCCCGACCTTGTTCTACGTGGCGTGAGAGAAAAGAAAGAAAAGAAAATGAGAGAGGAGGAGAGAGAGGATAAGATTTAGAGGTGTTTTAAATACCACTTAAGAGATAAGATCAAAGCAAGGGGTTGGTGGGAAAAAGATAAGGAGGAGAAAAAAAATATTTTGAAAAATATTTAGGAAATTCGGAGAATAATTTTCAGTCCAAGGACCAAAATTATTTCGATGCCCAGAAAATTGAAATGAAGAAATTCGAATTGGAACAAAACAAAATTGGAATAATCTTCACTTCGATTAATTTGAGAATTCGGACTGAACGAAAACTTGGGAAACTGACACTTTGATTAATTCAAAAATTTCAGGATGTTACAGCAACCGTATAACAAAATCAAAGATAAAAAGAAACGCAACATTAGGATTTCAGCTCAATAACAAAACAGTACACATCAACCGTCATTCCCCCTTTTAATCCACCTATTGGAGATACCGGAAAAAGTGAGGCACAAATACTACCACTAACCTAAGAGGGACGCGACTTTGGTGGGGGCGGCCAAGGTGCTCCCCGAGAATAGTAGGCGAGCTCTGCCTCTCAGACGGAGCAGGTGGGAGGCGTCTTGGGCGCGCTTCTCGGAGATGCCCTCGGTGAGGCAATGGGCAGCGAGCTCCACTGCTCGAGAGGGTCGAGTAGGAGGAGTGCGATTTCGGAGGGGATGGAATCTGGGAGGCAGAAAGAAGAGCAAGAAACAAAGGTGTGGCAGAGGCGGGAAAAGGATGAAAACGGTGGACGGCCCGTTACATAGGTCAGCCTGCTCGGCCCATTGCATTCAATCTCTGAGATTTGGATTGCATATCAACGACCATTTGGAGGAAAACAACGAGACGAGCATTTCCCATAGATGAAGAAGGTATGAGGCTTGACAAATTTGTTTTGGATATATCAAGGCTGCCCAAGTTTCATAACTTGCCGATGCTCTCGGGAATTACACCGGATATGGAAGTATCCCTAATGTAAATGCTTTGAAGGCCAACAAGATTGCTGATGGTTGAGGGGATACTTCCTGTGATCCTAGTGTGTCCGAAATGGATACTTTCAAGGGTCGTTGAGAGATTCCCCAAGGAATTTGGCAGCTGACCAGTGAAAGCGGCGGTTGCGTGACAAAATTATGTATGCTTTTGAGATGGCTGCAGTTTGATAAAGAAGTGATGAATTCCCACCCTTCTCGGTCATTTGCTTCCAGAATGTTATTACCCAATCCTAGATGTTGTCGGGCACGTATTCTTCCTAGAGAGCGTGGCACATATCCACTGAACCTATTTGTATCGAGTTGGAGTATTTGGAGACTAGTGAGGTTGGAGATTGAATTAGGGATGGATCCAGTGAACTGGTTTCCATTAAAGATGAGAAATCTCAAGCTTGGTAATCTACTGACGATATTAGTTGGAGCTCTTCCATGAAGCATATTAGCTTGTAGATTTAATTCTTGCAACGAGGACAAGTTGTACAGGGAGAGTGGAGGCTCACCAGAGAGGTTGTTGAAACAGAGTTCTAAGGTATAGATTCCTCTGATGTCACCAAGGCGAGGAGGGATAGCACCCTCTAGCATATTGTGGCCGAGTGTAAGGCCAATAAGTGTCAGTGTTCTGACAATCGACACAGTAAAATTTATATAATCGAAGTGAGTATTTTTACGCTCTTCGTATTCGAATGGTCTAGACTCAAATATTACCTAGTGATGCCGGGACAGATCCTGTGAGGTTGTTTTGTACTAGGTTAAGAACTCTAAGGGCCATCATTTTGTTGCCGATCTCATTGGGCACGCGGCCATGAAGCTGATCCGCATGTCCTCTAGGTTAACGCAAGAGGTCAGATTTGCAGGTAACTCGCCGGAGAAGTTGTTATAGCTCAGGTGGAGTGTTTGGAGGCGGCGAAGACGACCGATGGTAGCAGGGATTTCGCCACTAAACCCGTTCCTGCTCAGGTTGAGAAATCTGAGCGATGACGGGTTGCCGATAGCAGGTGAGAGGACGCCAGCAAGTCCACGAGATGGAAGGCTGAGTGCCACCACTCGTTGGTGCCTGCCCCGGCACCTCACCCCTTCCCAGCTGCAGTATCCGCCTGCGCTACCATTCCACGAGGCGAGCGGGTCGTCGTATCCACCGCTGATCGCTGCCGCCTTGAAGGCGAGCAGAGCTGCCTCGTCATCGGCATGTGCAGCCACCGGGAACGTCGAGACCATCACAGAGGCTGATAGCGTCAGCAACAACACCAAAGCTCGGTGAGAGCATGGCCATGCCGGCCGGTTGCTTTGCTACGTTGTCGGCTTAATTGATGCTGGTGTTGTGTGCTTCATGCAGCTTGCTAGTGCTAATGAGCTATTTATACTGGACTCGTTATCCTGATCATGCACCGCCGAGACATGGACTCGTGCGGTTGCCACCTTGAATGCTGAAACGAGTGGTTGGAAAAATACCAAATTGACTTTTCTGTTAGCACGCCGCGTTTACTTGACTCCGAGTCCGGTCGCTTGATGCCGTGTGTCGAGTGGGGAGATAATCGCGTAAGAAAGAAAGGCACTCGGAGACTGACACATCTGTTTTTCGAAGCTCCACCTTACTGCCTTCGTTTCAAAATATAAGCATTTTTAAATTTGAATAAAATCAAAAAAATTTAACTTCTATCAATAATATATAAAAATTATATAATTTTTAATATAAAAATATATTTTTTATAAAATTTTATTTAACGATAAATTTAAAAATATAATTTTTATATAATAAAACATTATTAATTATATAATAGGCGGAGCCAGGCTATTTCAGTGGTGTCACGTGACACCAATGAATTTTGATGATGTCCATTAGAAGTGTAGTTTTATTAGTGTTTATTAGCTTGATAACACCTAATGTAACACAGAGTGACACCATTGACTTTTTAGTTTGCCTCCGCCACTGATATTAGTGGTTAAAGTGATAAAAATTTGATTTTGACTAAATTTAAAAATACTTATATTTTTGAAACGGAAAAAGTACTCCATCACAAGTCTGCTGCTGCCTAGGAATTTTTAAGCTGTATTTTGTTTCTAGTACCCAATTTTCCTAGTGCTAGCAATAGCAAGTCCGCTCACCGTCACATCGGGAAAACTAAATTCTTGAGCTGGATCGGTGCTTGATGGCGACCAATTGGAAAAGTCACGGTCTGATATTGATCGTAGAACTTTCTTAGCATCAAGCATCACTAACGGACGGAGCTAGTCAAGAGCTCAAGATAACTAGATGGCCTGTGCCGGTTTCACGCAGATCAACCATGATCGTTATCAGTCCTTCGTGTTTGGCATCCAAAAGAGAATCCTGGGGAGGCCCCAATGCATTTTTTTTTAGAATATATACATAAACTATATATTCGCTTACGAGAATACAGAATCTGCTCCGAGGACCCCCTGCCAAACATTCGTCCAAGCCTTGCTCCATCGTCAAGCCGAACACCACGTCCAGTTAGCTCGTCGGCTATTTCGGTCACTATTGAGTGCATTCTTAAAATTTGGCGTTGCATAATGCATTCTCTGTCTGCGGAATTAAAATCTTACAAAGTTGATTTCATTTAATGCATACTATGCGAACCTGGAGGGGGCAATTCCAGCAAGCTTAGGAAATATGAAAAACCTAATATACATTGATCTGTCAAAGAATCGTCTGAATGGTTTGGTTCCCGCAGAAATTTTCAAGTCAATCATTGTTTTGTCATACATGGACATATCATACAATTTACTATCGGGACCCCTTCCTTCTGAATTTGGTAGCTTAAGGAACCTTAATATCTTGAATCTAACTGGAAACCAATTATCTGGTGATATACCTAATGGAATCGGGGAGCTTATCGTGCTACAAGAACTTTGGCTGGCCAATAACTCATTTGAAGGAAGCGTATCTCAATCTCTTAGCAATATAAAAGGTCTGAGTACACTTAGCTTGTCAATGAATAGATTGTCTGGTTCTATTCCCAATGAGATTGCTAGTATACACAACTTACAGCAATTGGATTTGGCACACAACAATTTGTCAGGGCCGATCCTAATAGTTCTGCAAAATATGACATCATTACTCTTATTAGATCTATCATTTAACAATTTGCAAGGAGAAGTGCCAAGAGAGGGAATATTCAGAAATTTACCTAACTTTTCGATCACTGGAAATAATGGCCTTTGCAGTGGAATACCTCAGCTTTATTTACCTCAATGCCAGATGAATTCTGTGAAACTCAATAGAAAAAGAAAGTATCTTACAATAGCTCTACCAATAATCGGTGCAATCTTGTTCTTATTTTTCATTATTGCACTGATTCTATTCATCAATAAGAGGCTTAGACAGAAACAGGATAGCCTTTTTCCAGTGGTAGCTGAGAAAATATATGAAAGAGTTTCTTATCAGGCATTAGCCAATGGAACCAATGGATTTGCAGAAGTAAATCTGTTAGGTAAAGGAAGCTTTGGGGCAGTATATAAATGCACTTTACAAGATGAGGGAACTATCGTCGCCGTGAAGGTTTTTAATGTCGAACAATCTAGATCTACTAAAACTTTTGTGGCTGAATGTGAGGCTCTGAGAAGGGTGCATCATCGTCGTCTCTTAAGGATCATTACATGCTGCTCAAGTATCAATCACCAAGGTCAAGAATTTAAGGCATTGGTTTTTGAGTTCATGTCCAATGATAGCTTAAATGGTTGGCTTCATAAAAAATCGGACACACCCACTCGAAGGAATACTCTGAGCTTAGCACAAAGGCTGGACATTGCTGTCGATATCATGGATGCTTTAGACTATCTTCATAATCACTGCCAGCCACCAATCGTTCATTGTGATGTTAAGCCAAGCAACATCCTTCTCGATGAAGACATGAGTGCACGAGTTGGAGACTTCAGTATTTCAAAAATCCTTCCTGAAAGTGCATATAATATCCTGTCGAATTTGACTAGCACAATTGGAATAAGAGGCTCCATTGATTATGTTGCTCCAGGTAACTATAATTGTTGTTTTTGTCTTAATTTGTTCATCACTCTTAGGCTCTCCATAATCATGACATATTAGCTACTCAGTTCATGTTTTTTTACACAATTGTAGAATATGGTGAAGGTTCTTCCATCTCTACCACTGGTGATGTTTATAGCCTTGGAATATTGCTACTTGAGATGTTCACAGGAAGAAGCCCAACTGGTAATATGTTTAGAGGTTCTTTGGATCTACATAAGTTTTCTGCAGATGCTCTGCCAGATAAAATTTGGGAGATAGTTGATAACAAAATATGGCTGCACACATATGCATATGACAACATTACAAGGAGTAAAACTGAGAAGTGTTCGGTTTCTGTCATTTCCCTCAGAATATCCTGCTCAAAGAGCAACCTAGAGATAGGATATTGATACAAGACGCAACCAATGAGATGCATACCTTATGTTTGCCAGATAACTTATGGTGGAGCATGGAGTAATGTCAACAAATCCCTAAGGCTTTGTTTGGATGAGGCAATTTTTCCGATTCCTGTAATTTTTCTTGTGAAATTGAACTGATCTTTATGAGATACCTTTAAAATTTCTACATTTCAAATAGGGTCTAAAAAATAGATATGTAGTTTAAAAAAATGGGCAACATACTAGTAAATGATCGGTTGGCTATGCATTTGTTTACAGCTACATTTTTTAGATAAAAATCTAGTAATAAGTTTGAGTCAAACATATGTTTGTTTTGAATTAGATAGATACTTAAAAAAAATGGGTCAAAGTTACAATTTTTCAACATGACTACGTTGAGAAGGAATAGAAAAAGCGTTCTATAATCTTTGCAATGCAATTTTCATCATAGTTACAAATATGCATTTGATCCTAAACCTCACCAGGAATTTATCACATGAACTTTGATTTTAAAATCTGACCATTTTTCTCGAGCTGCAGCCAACAGTGGCGGGTTGGAGCCGAGAAGAGCACGGTCACTGCAGTTCACGTGCACTGCAGAGCCAGTGACAATTATTTTTCATTGATGAAGATTTTGGTAATGAGATCGGAACAACAAGCATAGTCTTTTGATAACGGTCTTTGTTTGACCTGACTTAGACCCTGTTTATTTCTACTTAAAGATTATGAGAATTCATTGAATTGTAAAAAATATATGCAAAAAATAAATTTTGAAAAGCTACGATAAAAAAGCTGAAACAAATAAGTAAATTATAAAACTTTGGAATCAAGATTATGTGTTGTGCAAGATAAAGCTCTGGGATAAAGGATGATTTGGAGGATTGGCTTCCCCCGGAAGGGAAGAAGGCACGTCGTTTGTAACGGAGGAAAGATCACTTCCATTCCTGACGAAAGGAAAAGTTCGATGCATGTTTCACAAGAATAAAAAAATCCATTCCTACGATCTAAGGGAATCGCTCTCGCTCGCTCTTCTCACGCACGCTTCCACCGCTGCTCTCTATCTCTCACTATTTCTTTCATAATTTTTAATATTTGCATTATTGCCTTAAGTATTACCATTTCAAGATTTTTAATATTAAAAACAACAATATTTTAAATTATGAGACTAAGCGTTCCAACTCAAAACTCGGAGGAACGCGAAGTGAAACTACACGAAGAGTTCGATGAGATGAAACTAATAAAATAACTTTAAAAACTTTAGGAATTTGAAAAAAAAATTAGAAGCTTGGCGAGACGAAACTAACATGATATGTGAATAGTGATAATATAGCTTTTAAAATTTATTTAAATTCCACTAACATTTTTATTCCCATGTTTTTATTTCTATATTTTAAACACCGTAATTTTTTTATTCCTCTGTTCCTTTGTGTTTTTTTAATTTTTTTATTCTAATATTTTTCTCATTTTTACGTTTTTTTCTATTTCTGTATTTTTTATTCTCCCATTCAAACACAGCCTAAAATCTGACAAAAGGTGAAAAATAGATTGTATGAACAGAGCCTTATCGATCCACCTCGTGTAGGACCATGCGCCGAAGGGAACCGGATCGACGGAACGTCAGCAAGCATCCACCGTCCAGCCCGTATCGCACGGCAGCCGCTGCGTCGGAAGGATTGCGGCCGCTGCGCGTCTGTTCCGTTAACCAGCTTTTATTCTTTTTATTTTTAAAAATTCAAAAGTTGACGTTGAAACTACGCGTATTTCCTGGACCTGTGGGACCACGCGCCAAAGCGTCAAGCGCGCGCGCTGGAAATCATTCCCTCCGTCCCCTCCCGGTCTCATTCCGCCACGTCAACGATCCGCGTGAAAACGTATCGCAACCGTTCATCCCGGAAGCGGCCAACGCCTCAAACCGCTCCATGTCATCGATCCGCACCTCCCATCTCTTCACCAATCAGCACCAGCCACTCCTTTTCTATAAATACGAACGGCCACCCGAGTTTTCCACATCCCTCTCACAGCGACCTCACCGCTTCCGCGACCCACCATTCCCACCGCCCTTCCGGAGATACCTCGACCGAGCCCCATGGCGCCCAAGGCGGAGAAGAAGCCGGCGGCGAAGAAGCCCGCGGAAGAGGATCCTGCGGCGGAGAAGGCCGAGAAGGCTCCGGCGGGGAAGAAACCCAAGGCGGAGAAGCGGCTGCCGGCCGGCAAGTCGGCGGGCAAGGAGGGCGGCGGCGACAAGAAGGGCAAGAAGCGGGCGAAGAAGAGCGTGGAGACGTACAAGATCTACATCTTTAAGGTGCTGAAGCAGGTCCACCCCGACATCGGCATATCGTCCAAGGCCATGTCCATCATGAACTCCTTCATCAACGACATCTTCGAGAAGCTCGCCGCCGAGGCCGCCAAGCTCGCGAGATACAACAAGAAGCCGACCATCACGTCCCGCGAGATCCAGACCTCCGTCCGCCTCGTGCTCCCCGGGGAGCTCGCCAAGCACGCCGTCTCCGAGGGCACCAAGGCCGTCACCAAGTTCACATCGGCCTAGGTTCCGATTGGGTTCACGTTGGACCCCTGCGGGTTGGTTGCTGTTGCTTGTATGGGGGGGATTTGTCTTGTTAGGGTTGTTGTAGGTAGTTTCTGTTCTGCAGTGTTATGTTGACTCATGTAAGAAATGCATGCTAGATTTGGAATGCCCATGGTTAACTCAAATGCTTGCCAATGACTTGCTAACCGATGTTCCCGTTGATTCGTATGGATTTACGGTGATTTGACGATACCAATTTTCTTGGAAGGTGTGATAGATTTGGAATTTCGAACTTCTGACTGCCAAACTCGTCGCTCTTCACGCTATCAGAAGGAACATTTTGTGCCGTAACAACGTTTTGCGTTCCGGGCTTCGAATTTTTGGCTCGATTTGGGCGGCATCCGAATATGGAGCCACCAATCGTTGTTCGGATGGTTACAATTTCATTTCCGTGGTTGCAGATTTGCAGCGCTGTGTGTTTGGTTCAGAAAATTTTTTAGGGATGGATTTGAAATGTTTTTTTTTTTTTTGCGAGAATGATGGTTTTTTTTTTTAGTTGGAATGATGGATTTTAAATGCTTGGCGCAGTACCAATTGCCACAAAACTGCTTTGGCGCCGCTTCACAGCTCCGACTTTGAGCGATGCAGCTCATCCATAAGGCCTGCTTTTGAAACGTGAGATTTTTTTTATACAATTTTTTTTACTATAAAATTTAACTGATTACTGTATAAGATATCTGATAAAATGGGCCTAAAAAGGTCCCGTTCTAGTGCAAGGCACGTGCCAATCGTCCATCCAGTGGCACGGCGGAAATACCTTCGTCAGGATTCGTGCTGCTGGATAAGACATCCGAAACCGTCTCTTCCGATCCGCTTCCTCCCCACCGGCTTCATCGCGCTGCCCTGCAATGGCGTCCTCTCTGCTTCGCGCCTCGCCCCTCCCCCTCTTCTCGCGTCTGAAGCCTAAGCCGCTGGCAGCGCACCTCCGCGGCGTTGTCCCGCTCACCACCCTCGCCTCGGCAAACCGCCCCCCGCCTCCGCTCCGAACCCTAGCTTCCATGGCGGCGGCCACGCCGCCGGAGGAGGCGGCGGCGGCCACGCGGCGGATGCGAGGATAGATAGGCTGCGGCCGCTGCAGTGGCCGCAGCGCAACACGCTGTGCGGGGAGCTAGGCGCTGATGACGTGGGGCGAAGGGTGCGGCTCTGTGGCTGGGTCGCGCTCCGCCACACGCACGCGGGCCTCACCTTTCTCACCCTGCGCGATCGCTCCAGCATGGTGCAGGTTAGTCGGTTGCTGGTACTCCCGCCGTTCATAAATTGATATCGTCGTTGACT
The DNA here is from genome assembly GCA_001602315.1 of Zoysia pacifica. Lineage (NCBI taxonomy): Eukaryota > Viridiplantae > Streptophyta > Magnoliopsida > Poales > Poaceae > Zoysia > Zoysia pacifica. The sequence continues at coordinate 231,289 of BCLH01000104.1, forward strand.
TTTAACATCAACTTTGACTATTCGTTTTATTCAAAAAATTTGATACAAATCATATATTTGGTTATAATTTGATTTATCATTAGAGTTATTTGAATCACAACTTAAAATTTTACACATTTGAACTAATTTTTTAAATAAAACGAATGGTCAAAGTTGATATTAGAAGTCAACGACGACATTAAGAAAGGAAGGCGTATGTGTTATTGCATCGGCAGCTCAATTTGCTGCTGTGGTTATGCTGGTTGCGGCAGTTTTTGTAAGCTCATTGCAGCCGTTGCATGCTGCATGTTCAGTGACAGTATCATTGCCCTAGTTGTGTATTGTGTCAGCTGGAATGGTAATGTAGCTATGAGAGGTTATTGGGGCCTGTTAATAGTTGCGCTAATACCAGTGGATTTCTAGAATAGTGTTTGAAAAACAGGTGTAAGCCCGTAGCAGTTGTTGCATGTTTTGCTATTTATAAAATATGTTCCTTTAGCTGCTCACCTTTCAATTGTTTTTTTTCTTCTATTCTGTTCTGGTCATTCCTCACAAACTAATGGTTATATATCGGTAGATTTATGGGTCTACTGGTGGAGTCTGATTGTTGGTTTAGGGGAAAATATTGTCTCTGTTGAATGGTGAAGTTCCATTTCTTACATGATTATGTATGATATGTTCTACTTGTCGATTTTTGTAGTTGTTTATTGAGTGAAGGAGATTCATTGTTTCCTTTCTTTCTTTGAGCAGGTAACAACTTCGCCGGACTATACGGAAGTATACAACATAGTGAACAAGTTGAGGGTGGAATCAGTGGTTGCTATTGAGGGCGTGGTGCGGCCACGCCCAGCAGACGCCATCAATGCACATATGAAGACAGGGGCTATAGAGGTATTGACTGGTAGATGTTGTACCTTTTTTTTCAATTTGATTTTCATCATTATTTCATTTACATGATTCATAGTTCAAATGCTTATTTCTTTACCGTCATCATTCCTTCAAAAAATTTTGGTTTTTATCCAGAAAATAACATGTCATTGTAACTGTGATGTCATGTTGGTATCTTGTAGGTTGCTGCAGATCATGTTTTAGTGCTGAACTCAGTAACTCGCTCATTGCCTTTTCCAGTTACAACCGCTGATACTGTAAAAGAGAAATTTCCAGAAGAAATCAGATTGAGGTAAGACATTTACAATCTGTGGTTTCTATGATATTTTTGGCCCTTTCTTATTACTAAGTATCTAAACAACTCATAGCAGCTGTATAATCTTTTGTTGTCTTTGACTTATCAATATTTTTCAGATATGTGATTATATGATATGTATATATACACGTGCCAGAATCTTGATTACCGTTTTACCCCTTTTTTCTTTACTATTTAATTTTCTCTTTTCTTCTCTTTTATCAGATGTAAGGCAATAGTAGGAAGCTTAGGCAGTATTAAACATATACTCTGGCATACATGATATAAAGTTTGTAGCTATGAGGTGTATGATATTTGGGTCAGGAGTCATATCAATTGGCTTCGTTGTTTTGTGATGCTATGTGTCAGGCTCAAAACCACTACCCAAAACGTCAAGTAAAACCAGCTGGAGATAGTATCAGGTGGTAAGATGTAAAAGTTTATAACACGCTTTGCCACTTTGTATCCTGTAATCATATCCAATGTCACTTCTGTCTTTTACTTAATTATTTCGTTGATGTAATTTTCTATTCCAGTCCGTTGTAATCTCTATTGGGGGCTGATGTTGTGAACTTGTGATGAAGGTTGGCACTTGTAAAAATTTATTTAACTGGACCATACCTCATTTTATGGATCTATGTACCAGATATAAATGTTGTTTTCCAAAGATATAGCATTTCTCATTCCCAAAATCTGATATTCTTGTATTATCCTTCTTTTTTTTCTTGACTTTCAATTCTTTTTGTAACCACGACACATATATATTTAAATGATGTGTGTATTCCAAAGTCAGATGTGCTTTTTCTATAACTTAGTTCTCATTAATGTGTGATGTAGGTTTCGAGTGCTGGACTTGCGTCGGCAGCAAATGCAGTCAAACCTTAGGCTGCGCCACAATGTTGTTAAGCTTATTCGTCGTTACTTGGAGGATAAACATGATTTTGTTGAGGTATTCTCGTTATATCTACTAACCACACATATTGTTTATTTTTATCTATTTTTTCGCACAAATACATCTTACCTTTTCATGTCACGCTATTCGTTGGATGATTAAACAATTAGCGCCAAAGGTGAACTTGGAGTTCTAATTCTTCAACTTTATAATCGGGTGTGCTGTTCCTTCAAGCACTTGTATAACCATCAATCTAATGTCATAAATGAATTTGTGTTTTTCGTATATAAATAAAATTCGTCCACTATCATTGACAGCACATTGTAGTATTTTACTCTTTTTTTTTTTTGGGTTGATAAAAAATAACTCCATTGTGCATGCCTTCTGCTACAATGTCATCTGAATGTTGAGGCACTGAAATTTAGATCCATTGTCGAAGTAGATATGTCGTGCATTTTCTGCTATGCTTGTATCATCTGAACGATGAGGCACTAAAATTTAAGACATCACCCTGACTGCCATGTTTAGCGCTAAAGTGACTACAATTCCTATGCTTTTACTGAATTACCAATTGTCTGCTATGTCTGAACTAAACTTACTAAATGTTCCAAGGTAGATTGAGACTCCTGTTTTATCCAAGTCTACACCAGAAGGTGCTCGGGACTATCTTGTACCATCCAGAGTTCAGGTATTAGTCTGTGCCAACTTTTTCCTTCGGACTACTATACGGGAATATGATGTTTGATTTACTGACAAAAGCACAAGGTCACTTTACTATTTCCAACATAGAGAGATTTAATATTGAGATCATGTTTGGATTTGCGTTCACTGCAAAAAGAAATATTTGTCCAGCATTAAAAGCTTATGTCATTGTTTAAGATGACATATTATGTTTTATGATATTCTTTATATGCTCGTCGATCTGTTGTTTGATAACATCACTTCAAGGTTAGCTGGCTATAGTCTAAAAGCATTGTGAACTGTGCAGATGACCTGCTCTCTGCTTCTGTTCTTCAATAGGTTACTAAATGTTGTACCGCTCTAGTATATATTAATATATGGTTCTAGGATTTGAAGACCCCATTCTGCAGAAGTTTCTCGTCTTTACCAAACTAGTGCTTAATGTTCCTGATTTCTTCCAATATTGTTTCTGAAGCCAGGAACATTTTATGCTCTCCCTCAAAGCCCTCAGCTATTCAAACAAATGTTGATGGTCTCTGGCTTTGAAAAATACTATCAGATTGCAAGGTAAGTAGCGATACATTTGAAAGTCTGAGTATTTTTTTTCCTTGTTTTACCAGTAACAAATATTCATGCATTATTTTATATTCTCTTGTGTGATTATTTTCTCTTATTCCAATAATTTTTTATTCACTTTTTTAGCCTTTTGCGCTAAAGTCTTGTTTTTTACCTGATTGTAGGTGTAGTCAATATAAATTACTCATAGCTCAAATATCAAAATAAAGATTATTTGTTGTATATAATTTATTAATCACTTAAATACTCTGAAAATGCATTGCCTGCTTTCCATCAGGTGTTTCCGAGATGAAGATCTGCGTGCTGACAGGCAACCAGAGTTTACGCAACTTGATATGGAGATTGCCTTCACATCAATGGAGGACATGCTGAAGTTAAATGAAGAGTTGATGAGACATGTATATTGGTTTCTATAAAAAATTTCCCTTTCAAAAATTCATTTGTGCATCTGAGACTACCCACCCCTTCCCTGTTGCATGTTATACAGTACTACATATTGTACATTAGTAGTTTGACTTTCATAGCTGACTTTATCTTTTTGCTGCTTGTATATAGTTGTAGTCAACGTCTAATTTAATTGTTCAGAAAATTTAGTTTTGTTCTTCAGCTACTACTGCTTGAACTAATGATGCAATGGTTTATACAACAGATATTTGAAGAGGTAGGGGATATAAAGCTGCCAAATCCATTTCCAAGGTTAACGTATGCAGAGGCAATGAACCGCTATGGGACAGACAGGCCTGATCTTCGGTTTGATTTGGAATTAAAAGATGTGAGATTTCGACCTTTCTGGAGAATGATTTTCTAACTGCATTTGCCATCATATAATTAGTTAACATCTGATAAGTTTCAGAACCTGTACAATTATACTGTGTTCTTATGTTCTGTTAGTTGCTTGTTTGTTACAGATCCTACGTGACTTTTGCCATGCAGCATATATGCTGAACAAACACCAAGAACCATGTCTTATACTTTATGATCTACTTTATGAATAAGATTCTCTCATTTCTTTATTCCATATTCAGGTTAGCGATGTATTTGTAGGCAGTAGCTTCAAAGTTTTTGCCAATACATTGGAAAGTGGAGGTATAATAAAGGCGCTGTGTGTTCCTGGTGGTGCCGAAGTGTTTTCAAACACCGATCTAAAGAAAGGAACTGTTTACGCTGAAGCTTCAAAAGCTGGAGCCAAGGGCCTGCCTTTCCTAAAAATTATGGAGAATGGTAGAAAGGAAAATATCTTTGCTTGTCTGTTCAACGTTTATTGTGGACTGGCTTGCAATATTTTTCTTTTTTGCATTCATATTTTTTTCTGCTCTCACAGGGGAGTTTGAAGGAATTGGTCCATTGGTATCGAGTTTGGATCCAGAAAAGAAAGAGCAGCTGACAGAACTTCTTGGTGCGAAGGCAGGCGATCTTATCCTATTTGCCCTGGGCGAACAATCATCGGCAAACCAGATTCTTGGCAGGTTAAGACTATTTATTGCTCATAAGCTGGAAGTGGTAGACCGGGTGAGTCTCAAACTGACAAGAACTGACACCCTTTTTGTGAGCATGTTTAAGATATTGCACATGGGACATTGATGGGACACCGTGTTTTATTGCCATCATTTTTTATGTTACTGAAAGCAATAATTTTGTTTCTGCTCTATCTATGGTTCTGATTCCTGCCTTTGCATTTCTTTTTTTACCAGTCAGCACATTCAGTTCTTTGGGTAACAGATTTCCCAATGTTCGAATGGAATAGTGATGAGCAGAGATATGAGGTCAGATTTTGTTTTCTTTGTACTTTCAGAAGATCAAAATGGATTTATTTTATGTTCGTTTGAGAACTGTTACTCTATTTACTGGTTTGGAAGCCTTCTTTCTGGTAAATATGAGCACTCCACCATTAGCAAAATTTGGTATGGTAAGGTAATATCATATAATCAGATTTTACTTTGAGATGCCCACCATTATCAGGTGGTGTCTTAGATTCTGTAATAATTAGTTTAAACATAATAGGGATACATTTTAAAACAAATCAGCGAATAACATGCAATGACAATGCATTGGTACCCATAGAATTTTGATTACAGTAGAAACAGTAACACTTCCCTTGACTGGGAAAGTTGAACTGTGCAATTGTGCGGCTTGTGCCAAAACTTATGCGATGAAGAGAAAAAATTCATCAAGAATAAGATTGCCATTTTTCTGAATGTCTATTTATGAACACAGGCCTTGCATCATCCCTTCACTGCACCGAACCCTGAAGACATGAATGATCTACCATCTGCTCGTGCTTTGGCTTATGACATAATTTACAATGGGGTCGAGGTACTTCCTGTTTTTTCCTGTCATTCTGTATGTGGACACAAATTCTTTGTTGAGCTTTTGTATTTGCATTGTGATGTGGTCCAGCATTTATAAGACAATAAAATATTGGTTCCTGACCTTAAGATATTCTGAATTTGAAACTCAGTGTTGGATTGAATGCCCTTTCTTTGTAATAATGACAAATGAACGAGAGGTGCAAGCTATAAGTTTCTATCTAATCGATTCTAAGTTTAGCTACATATATGCATGTTTTAATCAGTGTTATTAAAATGAATGGAAAAGAGTGCTAAATTCAATGATGTAAAAACATACTTGGAATAAACATCTTATTTGTGCTCTGTTATAGATAGGAGGAGGCAGTTTGAGAATCTACAAAAGTGATGTGCAGCAAAGGATTTTTGAGATTATCGGTATCTCACCTGAACAGGTATGACTTCAGCAATGACCATGAACTCATGCTACATTCGTAATCCATATGATTCCGCAGCACCCTGATTATGATAACAGAGACTACTGGACTTATTTTCATTGGACCTTTTCCGATCCTTTATTTTTGAGTAAATTTCACAAACCTAAAACTATTTGTACCATTGTAACACAAAACTACAACTTTTGTGACTTATTTCACAAAACTACAACTTTTTGGTATGTGTTTGGATGACATGTGGGGATAGTTCATGTAGTATTAGTGTGATTGACATGTGGGGCCATGCAATAAAAGTTGTAGTTTCTCGATACATAGGGTTAAAATAGTTGTAGTTTTTTGAAATAGGTCATAAAAGTTGTAGTTTTGTGTTACAATTGTACAAATAGTTGTAGGTTTATGAAATTTACTCTCTATTTTTCATATGGACTGGACCTATGAAAAAGAAAACAGCTATAAATTTATGTAACATGCCTTTTGCTTTGCTTACTCAAGAGAATGACAATAGCCTGAAGAAATAGTGATATGCATATATTTTTTTAATAGACGATTATTCACATTAGTTGTTTTCCTTCAATTCTTGTGGAGATACACGCTGGCAGGAACAGGGCCATTTAATTGTTTCTCTATTGCCTTATTCAGATGTATCTCTTAATTCAGGTTATTAATTTAATGCCAACTGTGTTGGTAGCTTGCATGGTACCAACTTATGATCCCCTTAGGTCAAAATTTTGCCTCAAAACACAGTCTCAACATTAAAATTGGTGCTATGTGGGCCAAGAGATACCACAGCAACAGTATCAGAATGCTTTACTTTTTAAAAAAAAAAACAGTATCAGAATGCAAGGTACAAAAGTCCAGTTGGCAGTAGTTTGTTAGAATATCTTATGTGTTAGTTATATAATGTTTGTTGGAAAACATTTGCTTGTACGCCTCCATCCATCCCAGAATAAGTCACTTTAGATTTGCTCAATAAATTTATATAAAAAAAAATACTTGTGACTTAGAAGATAAAATTGATATCATTAGATTCATCTCAAACCTATATCGTGGATATTAATAACTTTATCAATAAATTTGGTCAAACTTCTGTTAACTTTGTCAAATCCTAAAACAGCACTTATTTTGGGATGGAGAATCTGTTAGAGGCAGCTATTTAAGCCAGCTGAACTCTCCATCTACCAGGGCCTTTGGTTTTGGTGCTCACATCGGTGGTGGCCATTATCAAGTGTCCGTTACACCTACTAGCATTCTGAATTCCTATGTTCCTCAGAGCTCACTAATCCAGCGATGAGTTACTTTCAATGCAGGCAGAGGAGAAATTTGGCTACCTTTTAGAATCTTTCGAGATGGGTGCCCCTCCACATGGTATGTGTATTCATCGAAATTCAGTCAATACTGCATATGCATTGTTCATCAGTTTTATAATGTGGTTAAGTTTGCAGAATATCATGGATATGCATTCTTATTTTTCGTTTAAGTAGTGTGTTGGTTTTCATGTCACCTTCATTATAATCTTGCTGCAGGAGGCATTGCCTATGGATTGGATCGGCTGGTGATGCTCTTGGCTGGCGAGAGTTCCATCCGAGATGTAATAGCTTTCCCAAAGACCACGACTGCTCAATGTGCACTCACCAAAGCACCATCGGCAGTAGATGCTCGGCAACTGAAAGATCTCACCTTACCTACGTCTTGAGGACACTAATAGCAAAAACTAGTGGCCTTAAGGATCAGTTAATAGTTTACAATGGCCCCCTTCCCTGTTTAAGCAAAATCTCATTTTAGTAGCGTGGGGTGTGATTTTGTTGGTGAGAAAAGTTTGACTCCAGGATCACTAGGTACTGGATGCAGCATTATAGGACATTAATTAAAAAACGGAGAGAGTATATACAGACACACGACGTCGGGCGGTTCAAGTGACGATCACGGTGCCAGGCGCGGGCGGAACAGGTGGAGATCGTGGTCTTGTGCTGCCGAGAGATGGGGAGGCTGAGCTTGCAAATTAACGTGAGCAGGAGCGGTTACAGAACCGCCGGATGCGGATGCCGGCTGGTTTCGATCCCTGGCCGAGTGTAGAACTCATCTACTACAGAATCTACTACTTCAAAATATAAGTAATTTTTAAGTTTAAATAAAATCAAAGTTTTCTAACTTTTACTTAATAATATTTAAAAATATACATAATATTTATGAAAAATTATTTCATAATGAATTAAAAAATATAATTTTTATATGATAAAATATGATTAGTTTTTTATTATTAATAGTTAAAGTGATAAAAATTTGATTTTAATTAAATATAAAAATGTTTATATTTTGAAACAGAGGGAGGACTCTGCATGAATCAAGCAGCGCCAACACTGGTTCGGTTATTGAACCGTGTAAAAATCGAACAATTGAACAGAAGCATGGTTCGGGTCCTTCAGGGCGCGTGTTTGATAGGCTGGAGCAGCCCAGCCAGCCCACTATGAGATGGTGCAAGTGAGGTTAGCTTGGTTGCTTGCATAGATCGCTACAGGTTGAGCAGAGATTTCGTTTGGTATGCTGAATAAAAGCTGTTGATTTTTCAACTACCAACAAAGAAATCTGTTTGGTAGTTTGTATGAAGCTGATATGCTGAATATGCAGCCATGTTCTTACAGATTACAATAAGAGGACAATAAACTTAACATCAAGTGCTATTACAAACCTCTAACACGATAGTTTATAAATAATCAGGACCATGAGGATACTAATAGCAATAACCATTGCTACTTTGCATAGCTGTAACCACTTGAATTAGTGGCTTTGGACTGGTTTAGTAACAGCAGGATAAGGTGGTAAGTTTGTATACTTAGAAACACTTCGCAATGAAGATTCATAAGCCTCAAATGCATCTATTTCAGTTTGAAAACTTTTGTAACAGGAGCTAGAGAACATGTTTACCTGCTTGTGGCACTCATGCCATGAAGAGTCCTGGACGCCTGCCACCTGCCACAGAGGACAACATACCATGCAACCTTATGACCTGAAATTGGTTCTTTGGGATCAAGAAAATAGCACTTAGATTATGGCACTTAATAGTGGTAAACTCAGAACATGGAAATAAGAAGCTCAAACAAAATAGAGCCCTCAGATTATGGCATATATGAAACAAGAAAATAGCATTGAAACAGGAGTGAAAAAACAGCAAGGCAATTAACAAAATAGCCCTCAAATTATGACAGTTAACAGAGGTAAACTCAGAAGATGGAAAGCAGCACTTCAGCCAAAATGAACCAATGCAACTGAATAATGAAATACAATATGAAAGTGCACATATGAAAAAAAAAAATAGCATTCAAACAGAGTACCGAAAGACATAACCATATGATACTCAATAGCAATGAAACAGAACATAGCAAAAGACTACAAGTGCCATTTCATCATAGGGCTTCCTGAGGTCAATGATTAGAAGGCAACCGAAAGAGATAAAAGCAATTAGACATAACCATAGCATACTCAATAACTGTGGTAGCCTAACATGATGCATGAATTGAAAAAATTAGTTACAAGACCTTATTCAAGTGAACATACTTAATCTAAATTATAATGCATGTTACTTTGAAATATGGGTTCCATCTGCTGCTTCCTAGAATCTTTGGGTGGATTTCATTAGATGGTGGTCTAATCATCTTATCTCTGAGCTCACCTACTGCAAACAAGACCTGCCTAAAATGTCTACTAATGGTTTCCTTGGACCTTCTAAAATTCTGATGGACCACTCGAAACCTCTGGTTATGCCCAACTACATGAAGGAACATGGATACTTAGCTCCTCAATGCAACTGTTGATTGTGTCCATAAGCAAACCCCTCTCTCGAAATACCTTGCACGGTGCAAAAAAGAGGCCCTCCTCATACGCAACATGGAAACACATTCCTCATCAGTGGAGTTATAAATGAGATTGAGGTTATGCTGCCTCTGAACATCGGCCTCACATCTAGGAAGCAGTACCAAAGGGTCGGCCTCTAAGCATCTACGGGTTTTAAGCCTCTTTTGACAAATGCAACCATGACAAGAACCATAGAAACAACTGTGCGTGGAGCAAGGAAGGATGCGCATGGGTAACCATCTACAAAAAACATGGATACACAAAGAAGGTTCAGCATATAAGCACCATGTCCTGTTTAGCATCCAATGTCACTAGAGTATTAGACAGAGGTGCAACACGCCCCGTCACAGCTGCTACAAGAATGGCTAGCCATCCAGTGACGAGTGACGACGCGCAAACATCATCGACAGATCTACCGACAAACAACAATAAACAGTAGCCAAAGGCAACGCCATGCACAAGAACCAGGAGGAAAGGTGACCAATACCTTCAGCAACTTGAGTAAAAGAGGCAGTGGAAAGCAGATCCAGAAGGTGAAGAGGACGGCGACGTAGATCCGAACAAAGAGGCAGACGACGATGCAGATCCGAACAGAGACACGAATGAGGATGAAGATCCGGTCGGAGAAGATGAGAGTCACAGCTGCTCCGGTCGAAGACGACGGAGGGGATGGAGTACTGCATCCGACCGAGGACGGCAGAAGCTAGCTGCGAACGGCGGTGGAGCGGGGGGAGGGGATGCGGCGAAGGTCACCTTTATAGGGCGGCAACCCTAGGGACATTTCCCCATTGCCGCGCGAACCGCCGGGAGCCCGCGCGCTGCGCCCATATCGGCTCGGCGGGTGCAGCAAAAATGCATGCCGCGCTCTCGCCTTTGGGAAAACGACCGATTTCGCCGCTCCCGTCGATGCGCCCAAAGCCGTCACTGCTGCACCCGCCAAGGCTATATCTGGGCATTCGGGCTGCCCAGCACGGCCTAATTCTTGGCACGACCCGAATAGGCACAGCCCGCCCAGGCACGACGGGTCGGCCCGAGGCACGACCCGGGCAAGGCAGAATCGTGCTGGGCTGGCCCGATCAGCCTGCCAGCTCGCAGTCACGCTGGCCCAGAAAGGCCCACCAGACTTCACAGAATTTCCAAAATAGTTTTCAAAACAGTTTGACAGTTTCAAATTCACAGGTTTTACACTTAAAACAAAACACAAGCACAGGAAACAATATTTATCAAACTACTATTTTATTGAGTTGTTTAACTTTTTGGCTACCTCATTAAAAACCTTGCTAATCAAGGAAAAAAGAGTACATCCCAGCTCTATCCTCTAGCTTCCAGTAAGACTAAAAGTAGATTTCGAACTAATAGAAGAAGCAGAAACAATCATAATATCCTTTGCTAATATGGATAATATGGAGTAAGTCATTTTATGTGCTTGCCACCAACTAAGGATATCAAAATTATCATTAAACTCAGTAATATTTTCACTGTCAAGATAAGAATTCAGTTCAGAAACATGTCCATCAGGTGTTAGAGTAACAGAAGGACTAGTTTCAGAATCACTAAAGATATGACCCCATGCTGTTTTTTCTTACCAGTCCCGGTTGCTTGATGTGTTGGCTTTTGCAATCTAACTGCACCAATCTTAATTTTATACTTGTTAAAAAGGTGAGTTAGTTCTAAACGTACATTCATGAAATAAGACGAGTAATCAGTGCCAATAAAATTTGATAACACTCCAAAGAGTTTATTAAAGCCTTTCATCTTAGCTCTAGGATCTAAAAGAAAAGTAAATGAATAAAGCATAGAGATATTCTGCCAGTATTTAAGAAATTTGGACTTTATAGGCACAACTGATTCTCTAAGCAATTGATCATTTTCATATTTGGATAAATGCTTAACAATCAATAGAATATGATGCAACATTAGTGGAGAAGTTGGATAATAAACACCAGACAGAGCTACTGTGGAATCATGAAATAGCTCAAGGAATTCAAAAAATTTATTACCAACGTACCAGTGATCATCAGTCAAAAGTGGTCTAGCACCAGCAGGAACCTGATAATTAGCACAGATAAACACACCAAAGGGATCTCGGTATGGAACCAAGTGTTGCAGCATTAGATAAGTGTTGTTCCATCTCACATCCATATCTAAAGCAAATTTACGAGGCCTAACTCCAGATGCAATGCAGAATTGTTTAAATGAAGCAATACATTGATTAGATGAATTTAGAAATGATATTGCAGTTCTAAAATCCTCTAAATATGGCTTCAAACATTTCAATCTAGACTTAACAATCAAATTTATTGTATGACATGCACATCTTTGATGCAAAAGTAGATCAGAATCAACATAACCACTCAATTTTAGAGTTAAACACCTAATGGCAACAGTATTTGCAGATGCATTATCTAAAGCAACAGCAAATACCTTATCAATCAAGTTAAAATCATGTATAACACCTTCAATACGTTCGGCTATATTATCACCAGTATGAGACACATCAATCAGTCGTAAACTAACTATTCTTTTCTGTAATTTCCAATCAGAACTGACAAAATGTATGACCACACTAAGATAGTCCTCGTTAGCATTTCTAGACCAAATATTAGAAGTAATAGCAACTGAAGATACAGTATTAGTCAAGCTTTTAATAAATTTAGTACGTCTAGTTTCAAAATATTAACGATATCACGACCAGTTGTTCTCCTAGACACACCATAAAACTTAGGGTTATGAGCACGCTGAATATAGTCTTCAAAGGCACTATCAGATTCAGCAATACCCAAATTAAGATCATTTTTAGCAATCAACTTAACTAATTCAACCCGAGCTACTTTAGGATTGTAAACCCAATTACGAACAGAGTCATCATCAGACAAGTTTAGCATGCTTTGGGTGTTACAAGTACGTGCAGCTCTAGAAACACAAGCCTTCTGATGTTTAGCCAAGTGCCCTGTACTACCACTAGATGGGGCACTCAACTCTTTCCTACAGATGGGACATCGAGCATCGTACTTTTTCTTGACGCCATCCACTGTGTTGAAGAGCTCATTGAAGTGATCCCATACAGCAGAGCTGTTGCCACGACCCCTTTTGAAAGTGCTACTCAAAGCACCTTGACTCAAAGTGTTGATACCATCGACCTCTTGATCAACTGGAGCAGGGATAGCAGGCTCAGATGCTACAGCGCTGTTGTCAGCCTCCCGCGAAGAACCTGCCATCACCCTGGCCAGATCCAGTCTATCCAGATGCCACAGAGGCCTGGCCGCGTGGCACCACGGCGAGGCGGCGAGCTGGGGGCTGTAGGCAGCTCAAGTGCTGCCTGCCTCCTACCACTGCTCCGACGTCGTCGAGCACCAACAGGCAGCAGGAGACTTGGAGACGGAGCAGATCTGGATCAGAGCCGAGGAGGCGACTACTAGAGGAGGAAGGAAGAGATGGCAAGGAGTAGAGCCTAGATGAGGGGAAGAGATGGCAGCGACTCGGCGCGGTGCGCACGGATCTCTGGATCGAAAGCAACGACAGCGGCGGTCGGCAAAGGCTAGGGTTCGTGAGGGGAGGCCGACGGGCGACGAGGATGACGAAGAGAGTGACTGCGCGAGTGAGAAGTGGGGACCGAGGCTAAAGTTCGAGAGTCACGGGACGGACGCGCTTTTATATGGGTGTGCCACTCCGCGCGGTGGGCGGAGCGCCCGCGCCTTGGCCGCGGCCTGCCTTGGTCTCCGACCGGCAGAGCTCAAACGGTAACCGGGCCGTAGTAGACCCGACTCCTTTTCGAGCTGTGCCGCGGGCCGTGCTCGTGCCTATGGGACGGCCCAGGCACGGCCCACCTAGAACCTGGCCGTGCCGTGTTCGAGCCGGGCCGAAAGCAACGAGAGCCGCCTCCCGGCCCAAAAAGCCCGGCCCACACGCCCAGCTATAGCCAAGGCTGGCCGACGGAAGGCTTCAGGCAAACAAACAATGCCGCGTGCATGGGCTAGGCCTGGCTGGGCCGAAAACCAGCCTACCAAACGCGCCTCCAATGTATGCGTCGGTCTGTGGGACCTGTTTTAGAATATAAATTTTTTTCTCTGCTGTTCTTTTTAGCCGAAGTGTGCCTCTCTCTTGCCTTTGCATGCATGAGATCGATTTGTTTATTCAGCTTGGTTCGCCGTGGTTCGAACCAGATCGAAACATCGATTTATTCTCTCTTCTCTCGGTTCGATGCTCGCAATGTGCAAGGTTTCATGAGCGAACCATCAGCAGCAGCATGGTTCGGTTAGAATCCAACGTTGCGGATGCTCTTACAGCAGTGGGCAGTGGATCCACTGTCGGTGGACCATATACAGGGGTAGCGGCTCCACTGTCCCGACGTCGATATAGATGTACTCCACTGTTGCCAATCTCACAACCAGCACAACCGTTTATACTTTCAATGTTTGATCAAAAGTATACATATGTTATATTTTTTAATAAATATTTTTACAAAAAAATTAAAATAGTTATATTTTAAAGACCGAGGACGTACTCATTCAGATTCTAAAAATTGATAAAGTAAAACAAAATTATTATATTTATCATATTTTTTTAATAAAATGAATAATTAAATTTGATGTTAAAAATCAATGAGATTAATATTTTAAAACTGAAGAGAATATTTATCTAAACTCAGCTGCCATTCGTGAGAATGATATCGCATTATACACATCCCAACTGAAAGATTTACAAGACGAAGATAACATCTGAATTGCATCCATGTCAACTGCATGAGATCATTGAAGGTACATGCAGGTGACACTGGAGGGCCGACCCAAAACTTAGAAAACGTGCTAATGCCTAATGCAGGATGATTACTCTATTTCATGGTAACTTGGTATTCATTCACGACGAGGATCGTTCCTGCGGAGGAACACGTCGGTGAGGACGGTCTTGGACTGCAGCGAGGCCCTGAGAATCTCCAAACCCTGCCAAAAAAAAAAAATGAGAAGCGTTTCCATGGTGGATTTAGAATGCAGTCTCTAAAATTGCGGTTTAACTTCTAACCTTACTTTTATTTATTTATCTTATTTAACAAAAATTGATAAATATTATATACTTTTTTTTATAATTCGCTTTATTATTAAGGTTATTTGAATCAATTGATAAATATCATATATTAACTAATTCTTAAATAAGATAATTGGTCAAATACAATGTTAAAAGACGACAATAATTTAAAAACAGACGAAGTATATCAAAATTAACCAAAGAGATGCAGAACCACCTAGGCATCCAGTGATCGATCCCGACCTTGTTGAAGCCGATCTGAACGGTTTTCTCCTGGTGATCCCCGAGGTCCTTCACCGCACAGGTGTTGAGCAGCGTGATGCTGGTGACGGCGGACATGGGCGTGACGGTGAGGTCGTCCATCACCGTGTACGTCACGAAACCCTGCACGAACCCATTCCCCGTGCTCTGCTGCGCCACCAGGCCGGAGCTGCCGGACCCAGCAGCCGTGAGATACTGCGCTGCCGTCGTCATCTTGCCGCCACAGCTCGGGCAACCCCGACCGTACATGTCTGTAATGTAGGTGCTGCAGCGGGTGCGGTAATCGTCGGTGCATTTGTAGAAAGTCATCGGCTTCTCCGGCGTCAGCGGCGTCGGAGCCGGCAGGAAGAGGGAGCTGTTGCCGCTCACGGCCGGCGAGGAGGCGGCGGGACGGAGTAGCGCCTCCTTCGATGCGTCGGGGAGGAGGTAGGTGGAGTCGAGCTTCTCGACACTGGTGTAGAGGCTGCCGAAGCTGCCGGGCATGGAATCCGCGCCCACGAGCTTGACGGCCGTGGCCACCGGAAGCGCGAGGAGGGAGAGGAGAAAGCCGACCATGTCCTTGCCCGCTTCCGCGAACAGCACGCGCTGCGCCTTGGCGTCCACCAGTAGCTTCATGGTGAGCGTGTTGGTGCTGCTCTTCTTCGCCATTTTCTTGAGCATGTCGGCGATGTCGCTGATCGCCTTCGTCTGATCCGCCGTTCTCTTGTTGGCTAGGGTTAGTCTCTACGCCACGCAACGGGTTTTTCTTGCGCGTGCGGTACGTGCCGATCGTCGGATTTTTTAAGTACGTTTGGATACGTTTTTAAGTACGGTAATTCCGGGCCACCTAACTAACGCCCATAGAGGGTTTTTTCTTCCCCTTGCTTTAGAAGGCTGCATTTTTTAAGTACGTTTGGATACGCTCACAACCATTTGAATAGGATTATATTCTAACATTGAATTAATTTTTCCTCAATCAGTAATATTTTAAAAATATGTTTGACACATTATATTTCTTAGAATTAATAAAAAATGATATTACATATGAATATAATTTTTAAAAACTTGAATTTTAATTTTAATTTTTTCATGTTGAGTCTTAATGAAATGAATATTCGACTAGTAAAATTCAGTTGTTCCAGTAGTGATAGTAAATTATTCCATCAGTAGGATTTTATTGTTTCAACTGTAAAAGTCTATTATTCCAGTAGTAAAAGTACGTTGTTCTAATATTAAAATCATTCTAGTAATAAAAAAAATATTATAAGTTAAAAAAAAAAGGAAAAATGGAAAACAAAAAAGGAAAAAGAAATAAAAATTTAAAAGAAAGTAATAAAATGAAAAAGAAAAGTAAAAAAAGAGAAAGAAGAACATCTGAAAGGAAACAAATAGCTGACCGTAACGCTGATAAAAAGCCCCGGTAACAAAAAAAAAAGGAAAGGAGGCGCATGGGGTGAGTGATAGGCGCTTGTGCCATGCCACATCCACATGCGTCAGGAACATTCCCGACCTATCTCTATCCTTTTTACCATTTTCAATGAATTTCCGTGGTGGGCCTCATTAGCTCACGGGTTAAGAATTCACAGAAAAAAAAAATAGCCCGCCCAATTGTCCTGTAACATCATTTTCGATCAATTGAGAGTGGACCTTCACCGGGACAAATCCATTTTTTGGGCCAAACGTTTCCTAACTTTTAAGCTTTTAAGCTGGCCACATTGATATTGGGCCTCATGTTTCGCGACATATTTATCTGGCCATTTTTTTCTCTCCTTGGGAATGGTGATTTTTCAGTAATGGGCTCTTAGTTGGCCGAAATTTTTCTTTTGGTCCAACATTTTCCCACAACATTCTTTGATTTTATGTAATTGTCTTTTGAATTAGGTCTGCTGCAATTAAGTTTATTTTTACTGAAGTTGCTCCACCAATTAATTCCTTGTTTTTTCACTATACCATGCGGGAAGAAAATTTCACATCGAATATCTGTAGGACCTCGCCTCCCTTCTCTCCACGTGTTAGTCACAATCTCAAAGCTTAAGTACCTACTCGTCCAGTCCAAACTTTCGACCCACGTTTTAGTTTGTCGTCTCCATAGCACCGGACTTCAACGGAGTGAACATTCATAATCTACTGCTACCTACTCTCTCTATTTTTAAATTAACTTCTAACTTAAATTTTTACCATTTGTCTTATTCAAAAATTTTGATAAATATTGTATATTTTGTTATAGTTTGATTTATCATTAAAATTATTTCAATCACAACTTAAAATTTTACATATTTAAACTCTTTTTTTTGAAAAAAACAAATGGTCAAAGTTGATGTTAAAAGTCAACGATGACATCAATTTAAGAACGAATAAAGTATATTTGAATATGTCAAAACAAATAAATAAGTACTGATAAATTAAAATTGTTGCCATTAAATTGTTGATTTGAAAAAAAAAGAGGTGTAGATAGGTAACCTATTTAGTAAAAAAAATGAAATAAGTTTTTAAAACCTCTACCACTTTTAAAAATTTAGTTTATTTTTTGATTCCCAAAGAAAAAGAGAAAAATTCCTTTATAGACCTTAAAATAGTTGCTTCTTCCTTTCCTTCTTTGGCCCTTTTGGTTTTTAATTTTGCTGTAAGGATTGAAATTTAAATTAGATTCTTTTTTAGTCCTTCCGTTAATTTAGTGCATTAACAGTGTTAAGTGAGAGGTAAATGACAATTTACCCCTCTAATCTCTCGAACATAGTTTAGTAATTATTAACCATCACATGATTGATAGTGTGTGCTCAAATTAACATATACAAATGAAAATAATATTGGTTCATTTTAGAGGAGAGGTAAAATAGTTATTTTTATCCTCACTTAACACTGCTAGTATCCCAAATTAACAGAAGGGTCAAGAAAGAAACTAAATCTAATTTTTGATCTTAGAAGGAAGTTAAAAAAAAGCCAAAGAAAAAACAGTGACTATTTTAGGGATAAAAATTCTCAATCTTCATAAAACTAGTTTATGCTCCTGTAGCAACTCCATGGTCTGGGCCCTCCGCACGTCGTCGAGGCTGCACTAAAGCGTGACCTGGAATGGGGAGTTTGGAGGGAAAGAGGGAGCAAATGCTTTAAGATTGTAACTAACACGTGGAAAGAAGGGAGGCAGGGTCCTACAGATGTTAGAAGGACCCGAGTCCTATTCAATTTTCTTCCTACTATGCGCAGCCTCTATTTCTGCATGAGTTCTTTAGGCTCTTTTGACAGAGCTGAGAGCCAGAATTAAGAGAGCTTTGTCAAATAATATTTAAAGTGATTTTTGTTTGATTCTGTAAAGTGATTCTCTGAAATGAACTAAAAAATTGAGAGCTGAAAAAATTAGCTTCTTTGTTCTGATTCTGTGTCTGATTTTGTTTTGTGAAGTGATTCTCTGTTCTGATTCTAAAAATTTATTCTAAAGAATCAAAGAGAATCATTTTTAGCAATAAAATCACTTCAAAAAAGAATTAATAGTAAATCTAAAAAATCAGAAGCTGAAAGCTCTACCAAAATAGCTTTTAATCATACGTTCTGTACCCGTTTGATACTGCTATTAACTGTTGTTGCGACTTACTCTTTGGTCTTTTTTTATAAGAACACAAAAATTAAGAAGGAAAGTGAAAAAGATAATATGTTCTCTCAATGCAAGTTTCTATAAATAGTTTTTAAAAGTAATAAATTATCTTTTAGACTCAATCCTCTCCAATGCATAATTTTTATAGTGGTTTTTATGTAGATTAAAATTTAATGTTCTCTTATATATTTTATAAGAGAGAATTGTGTCATTTTAATGCTTTGCTTTTAGTGAAGAGGTAGTTTCTTGATGTAGAAATGGTTTTTTTATCTTTCATTCTTTTTCTTCATTAACTCTTTTACTACATAAGCAAAATGATGATGTGGCAAACTAATTAAAAAAGATAAAAACTACTATTAATAAACCATTGAGGTGTCCTTAAGGCATTCTAATGCAAGTTTCCATAGATACTCCCTCTGTCCACACAAATAAGTGGCGCCCTGGCGTTTGAACGTCGAATTAGCTGAGGTGGGAAAGGACCAGGTTGCTCCTGCTGGGAATGCCATGCAGCAGCAGTGTGGCATGGAGGCGCCGGGTGGAGCTCGACGCCGATTGGAGCCGGGCGGAGCTTGACAGCCATGGGAGCCAGGCCGAGGGGCGCACCTGGTGGTTCTCGCCGGCGGGGGAACTCGAGGGCGGAGCGAAACTCGCGGTCGGGGGAGGTGATGGAGCTCGACGGCGGCCCCTGAGCAGCGGGCTGCGCCGGCAAGCGCGCAGACCAGCGGGGGACTGGAGGGACTCACCGTCGCTCCCGGAGATCCGCATCTGGCTGCCGCCGCCGCCGCACCCGGGAGGATTCTGCACGGCTAGACCTCGTTGCGGAGCTCGAGGGAGGAGGAGGCGGCGGACCTCGCCGACCGGCTCGAGTGAAGGGCACGGTGCCAAGGAGCTCCAGGGAGGAGGAAGGGCGGATCTCGCTGGCGGGCCACGGGGCGGAGGAGCTCTAGGGAGGAGAGAGGGGTGCTGGGCGCGGGCGAAGCACGTCGATGGAAGACGGACCAGGGGCGGAGTGGAGGTTGCCTGAGAGTAGAACGACGCTTTTTCGTGGACAAAGTTCGTAACCCAGGGCGCCACTTATTCGTGGGTGGAGGGAGTAGTTTTTTAGTAATAAATTGTTTTTTAACTCAATTCTCTTTAATGTATAGTTTATATAGTAGTTTTTATATAGGTTAAAATTTAATGATTTCTTATTTATTTTATAAGATAAAATTATGTCATAGAAATAGTAGAGTTCTTTCAATATATATTTTGTAGTTTTTAATGCTTTAGTTTTAGTGAAGATGTGGTTTTTTGACGTAGAAATGATTTATTTATTCTTCATTCTCTCTTTATTAATTTTTTTGTCATATAAGCAAAATAGTGATGTGATAAGCTAATTAAGAGAGATAGAAACTACTATTAATGTACCATTGAGAGTGCACTTAGGAAGAGAAAAAAATATTTTGAAAATTTTGAGAAGTTCAGCAACTTATAATTTGGACGACGGAGTATTACTTAGGGATAGAAACTACTGTTAATGGACGCCAGCGCCAAGCGCGGCTTGTTGCCCCAGCCAGGAGAGGAACATCACGCCGTCCTCTACGGCGGGCGAGGGCGAGGCGGTACCGCGGTGCTGGATGGAGAGGACCCCAGCGGGGAACTCGACCGTGACATGTTGCCGCAGCACTTCGGGGATCCCAGACTTGTTGGCAAATAGTCGTGGGCGAAAGGAGCGCGTCATGGCCAACGGGTAAGCCGGCGGCGGCGAAGCATGGACAGCGGGTCTGCTCCCTTTTTTGTTGGGATAAAGCATAATTACTTACAAAAATTGAGGGAAACAAGAAGATCATTCCAATATAAAAGGTCAACAAGAATATCTGGAAATTGTGCGATGAGATAGCTAGCCAGATTAGTTTTCAGATAGAAAGTGTACTTGCAGACATATTTCCCTTCAGTAACTTATTCTAGCAGCAGGCAGCTCACATTTTATTTGACCAGAGAGCTGGCAATTCAAATCCTGCCATTGACAAATTGGCATGTAACATGAGGATCAAAAGCTAAAGAGGGCCATAGGTGCAGTGGCTAGCTGGACTCGGCGTCGCCGCTGTTTTTCTGAACAAAGCGTTTCACGGCAACGACGACCTCGTCGGCCGCGTCGCCCCATGGTTCTCGGGAAAAGAACGCGTGCTGCGCCGTCTCGAAGACGACAACCTCCACCGGCTTCCCCATCCCCTTCAGCCTCGCCGCGTAGCGCAGAACGCGGTCGTGGAGGACGTCACGTCCGGCCGACACGGCGAGGACCGGGGGCAGAGCCACGGGCTCCAGGCTAGGGCTGTCGGGACCGAACGGGTTCGCTGCCGGGTGGTCCCTGCTCGCCCCCGCCGGGAGCGCCAGGCGCCACAGCTGGTCCGACATCTCCGGCGTGAACAGCGCGCCGGCAGGCGGCTCGGCCTCCGTCGCGGTGCGTTCGGCGCCGCCGAAGAACGGCGTCAGGAGGACGTACCCGGAGACGCGCAGCGGGTCGAGAGAGAGTTTTCCCGAGCCGTGCCGGACCGCGACGTGGTGGGCCATGTTCGCGCCGGACGACTCCCCGGCGACGAACACTTTCGTAAAGTCGCCTGACTCGGAGAGCCAGCTGTGGCCCCCCGCGCCGAGGAGGGCCTGCCCGCGCAGCCAGGACAAGGCGGCCTGGCCGTCTTCGATGGCGGCGGGCAGGCGGTGCTCGGGGCCGAGGCGGTAATCAGGCGCGAGGACCACGGCGGGCAGCTCCGACGCGAGACGGAGGCAGCCGGAGTGGAAGTTCGCCTGCTCGAACGTCCCGAGGCAGAAACCGCCACTGTGGAAGTACACAACCACCGGCAGCTTCTCCTTCTCGCCGGCGGTGGCAGGCCTGTAGACCCGCAGCTTGAGGCCGTGCTGCGCCGGCCCGTACACGACGTCCTCCCACTGCACGCTCGGCAGGTCCGGGAACCGCTCGGGCGGCCGGAGGACGGCGGGGTCTGACCGGACGATGGTCCCGTCGCTGAGCAGCTGGATGACGCCGCGGTAGTCCTCGACGACGTGCGGCGCCGTCTGCCCGGACTTGTAGCTTGGCTGCATGATCAAAGGACAGTCACCCCTGTACCGATTGCTAGTACCGCTTTAGTTACCGACTGCGTTGTCATTTATACACGAACGAACTAGTGCTGACACTATAAGATGATTACTGAACTTGCAGTCGTCTTCACCTTATCGGAAGCTGAATCTGTTTCGTGTACACCAAGTCGGGTGAGTTGCTGTGATAGGGTTACGCGGTCAATGCTGGCGACTCAGTAACAGGCTTGAACTATTTAATTTGGTGCTGGTGGAAACTTTTTACAAGAGAAAGGAACAAGTGTAACTACTGCATTGTGTACCATAGACTTGAGAGAATCCGTCGATGGACATTGGCCGAAACTTATTCGAAAATTGACTGAAACATTTTCGTAAACATAACCTGAATCTTACTGTAGCTTTCTAAATTAAAATTAAAAATGTCCATCAGGCGCTCAAGCTGCTGGGCCGCCGCCTCCCAAGGAACCGATCTTCCTGGACCTTTGAGTTCTCATGGGCCATCATTACCGGCCTTCGTTTACGAGAGAGGAACTGGGCCGAGCCCAAGAATGCAAACACGGAGCAGTTGACAGCTCCTGCCGTTTCCATTCCAGGAATGCGGACAGCACAGCACGGGAGAGCACACCTAACCCATTACCCGTTCCTCCCTCTTCCTCCAATGGCAACGAGCAAGTGAGCAACTCCACAAGAAGACACCGCTAACCACTCAGCATCCACATGCCCGAATCACCTGACTATACATATAGAGATAGAGCTCGTGGAAGTGGAACAACTCACGAACCCTCACCGCCGCAGCTCGGATAACAGAGCATCCTCCAATGGCGTCCAAGGAACCAGTGATCGGCCTCGCTTCGCTTCTCCTTCTCATCTTCCTCGCGTCCGGCGCGGTTGCGGCGCGGCCGACCCGCCAGCTTACCACCGACGTCGACGACGACGATGGTGCTGCCGCGCCTGTGGCTGCACCAGCAGTGGCGCCTGCGGCGGACGACGCACCGATCGTTGCCAGTGCCATCCCAGTTGCGGCTGCAGGAGCGGCCGGTGCTGGGGCGGCAGGAGCGGTCGGTGCTGGGGCGGCAGGAGCGGCCGGTGGTGCGGCGGCAGGAGCGGCCGGCGCTGGGGCGTCCAGCGGCGCTGCGGCTGGTCCGGTCGGCGCCAGTGCCATCCCGGAGGCGGCGGGAGCGAACCCCGCGGGCGGCGAACAGCACATGGTGTTCTTCATGCATGATATTCTGGGCGGCACGAACCCGTCCGCGCGCATCGTGGCCGGCATCGTCGACAACGCCGCGGTCACCGGCCAGCTCCCCTTCGCGCGGCCCAACGGCGCCGTGCTGCCGCTCAACGGCGGCGTCAACGTCAACTCCGGCGCGGCCGGCGCCGTCGACAACAACAACATCCCCTTCCTCACGGGGCTCGGAGGCGCCACCAACGCCGTCATGTCCGGCAACAACAACAACAACGGCAACGGCAACGGCGTCCCCGTCTTCGCCGGCGGGAGTCTCCCGCAGGGCACCACGCTGCAGAAGCTCCTGTTCGGGACCATGACGGTGGTCGACGACGAGCTGACAGAGGCGCCGGCGCTGGGGTCCGCGGCGGTGGGCAGGGCGCAGGGCTTCTACATCGCCAGCTCCGAGGAGGGCGTGAGCCAGACGGTGGCGGTCACGGCCATGTTCAAGGAAGGCGGGTTCGCGGACACCATCAGCTTCTTCGGCGTGCACCGCACGGCGGACTCGGAGTCGCACCTCGCCATCGTCGGTGGCACGGGGAAGTACGTCGGGGCGAAGGGCTTCGCGAAGGTGGCCGTGGTGAGGCCCGCAGGGGTGGTTGCAACCGGCGCTGTGCTCGAGACAGATGGCGTCGAGACCGTGCTCCAGTTCACAGTGTTCCTCATGTAAAAGCAGCTGGTCGAGCTAGCGGCAACACGATCACGAGTTCAATCGCTATGGTTAAAGTCTAAAGCGCGGCAAGCGTGCATGTACAACGTATGAGTGAGGTGGGTTTGTACGCATCAGTCTTTTTTCTAAAGACCCGGAATCACTTGAGAGTGTTTCAGCATATATTATAAAAAAATGTGCCTAATATTTAATATTAAAAGAAACGAAGACAAACCCTACATTATTAAAAAAAAAGAAAAAAAAAAGGAAAAGCTACAACAACTCGTACGATGAGAGGACCAACAACAGCCTAACCACAACAGTCTCCATGTCAACTATCTTCTTAACAGCAGCTTCGACTCTAAAGACAGCAGAGCCTTCTTCTCTATGTCTCTGCATCTCAAGAGAACACATCAAGTCCACCACATGTCATCGTTGCCGAGCTCAATCACACATCACGATGCAGCAGCTCCGACTTCAGAGTATGCTCTTCCTATGATCCCCGTGAGCACAACTTCAAAAGAAAAAGGTCTCGCCTTAAGTGACAGCACCATCTTGATGAAAACTCCGACTTCACCCACAAGGTGTCATCATCGCTGCCATTATAGAACACATCAACAAACAACAAGCATGACACAGCCCCAAGGCAACGTCTTCAAGAAAAAAGCGATATAAAAGATGTCGTCGTTGCCCGGTCCTATAATCAGAACCTAGGT
Organism: Zoysia pacifica; assembly: GCA_001602315.1. Taxonomy (NCBI): domain Eukaryota; kingdom Viridiplantae; phylum Streptophyta; class Magnoliopsida; order Poales; family Poaceae; genus Zoysia; species Zoysia pacifica. The sequence continues at coordinate 255,699 of BCLH01000104.1, forward strand.
TTACACTGGAGGAACATGTAATTGGGATGGGAATCCTATTAGCAATGCCTCCAACGAGGGAAACGACACCCAAAGGTGTTGTCATTGCCGGCATCAGCGAAAGGCTGAGCATGTCTTTCGCCCAACATCCCAGACACCCAATGACACATGCTCTACTTGTTTTCCAGATCAAAGTATTCACACGAAGTGCACGGCCTCTGCCGCCAAGATGGTTCTGAACTTTCTCAACCACACTATCAAAACCTCCACAACTACCATTGGCCTTCGCACCACCACCTGCCAACACATCAACCACAGCACAGGCAACATCCATCTTTCACTTGACTACAATGCAGCCAGGCTCCATCAATCAACACAATTACCTCCACATGACCACAGTAAGCCTCCGTCACATCTTCAGCTTGACGGTCACCGCCACAGAAACGACACGACAGTGCTGCCTTCGCCATAGCCATTGTGCTGTGCATACCTGGCAGCCAAGCAGGGAACCACCACTGCAACGTACGAGCGACCAGATCTGGCTGCAGAAGCACCGGATTCGCCCAATCGCTCGGCCACTGCGGCGCCTCCGGCGCCAACGCCCGCGCCTTGCGCGCGGTCCATGCCGCACGCAGCCGGCACCGCACACCCATCGCCGTTGCCCGGCCGCTGGAAACTCCGCGCCATCTACGACGTCCACGCATGGTCACTGTGCCCACCACCAAGACTCCCGCAGCCACAATCGAATCCGACCACAGCAACCTTGGATCCGACCATGGGGGGAGGAGGAAGCCGAGCAACACGGAGGCCATGACTCCTGTCGAGCTCGAGGTCTGGGAGCACCTCGGAGGGGAAGAAGCCTCGCCGCCGCCGTCCTTGAGCCCACGCAGCTTGCCGGCGAGCACTCCGGCGGCGGCGCGGCCGCGGAGGGGAGGTGGGGAGTGGTGGCGGCGCGGGGCTAGGGTTCCGCCCGTGCCGCCCGTGAGTGGCGACGCGGGGGCGTCTCTGTGAAGTGCTTGTACGCATCAGTTGCTTGATGCTGCATGCAAAACTTAACGTACAGCTTGTGAATCTCTGGTTTTTATGAATGTTTCGGTGTTCAAGCTTCTTTTGTTCTTTTCCCCAAACATATATGCCCTCTTCTTCTACCAAGTTGTTTAAAAGAAATTTGTGTAAAGGTCATTTGAATGTGAGATCGATAACGATTTAGATGGTTCATCATTAAAATTGCTTTCATGTTCGCCCTTTTTAATTGAAAGATACATATTCAAAACTTCATATTTTGAATCAAAGCTATAGCTAAATCATAAAATGCGGCCTATAAGGTTAAGGAACGTTAGTATTTCATTGTTCAACCTGTAAAGACAGAACTGAAAATTAGCTTTAGGGTCTCCTCAACTCAAGGTAGTTCAGCTCAAATAACATGAAGGTGTCCTCGGAGATCAACTGATATTTAATTTAAGTTGCAAAGTATAAATGTGGATATGTCATATATAAAGTTCACCATTCCTGTATACATGTCATGGTACGAACAAACAAATACTAATGTCTAATCATCGTAAACACTTCCCATGCTGTAAGCACAGAGCATTGATGAGCACAATGAAACAACACTATGTACAATCAGTATATCAGCGTATCTACAAATTTTGAGCAACGCTAGAAGACCAAATCTTGGAGCATGCATCACAACAATGTAGAGTTCATGTGGTTATTTTGGAAGGATTTACTTGGATATATCTGCACGCAGCTCCTCTTCAAGCTCATCGAAGTCCCAACCACTCGTCTCCTCAGGGTATTTGTTGACTTTCCCAAATTCTAGTTCCAACTTTGTAAGCTCTGAATCAGGATCCAGCATCTGCTCAGGTTTAGCTGGAGATTTCGGAGTGTCATCTTTAGGTAAAGAGTGTGCCCGAACAGGTTTAACTGAAGATTTTGGGGTGTCCTTGGGTGCATCTTTGGGTGACGAGGGTGCATGAATAGGTGACGAGCTCGATTCAGATCTCTCTTTGGTTGGCACCTTTGCTTTGCGGACTTCAATGTCTAGAGTTGGCCTTTCTACAGACTCAAATGCTTCTTTCAGCTTCTCTATCTCAGAAAACAAGTTCCTAACCTCTGCATCATCTTGCCTGAAAAATGTAGAGGAAACGTCTAGTCAAATTTGCAGGGATCACAAGGACGAGGGGGAAAAAAGTAAGGTGAGGAGAGTTTGTAAATACCTAGAATTAGCCCCTTGCTCAGAATAAAACATCATCTTCATGCGATCCACGATGCTAAGGGCAATTACAATCTGAAAATGAAGAAAACGTTTAAGTTTTCAGCTACATATCAGCTTTATAAGCAAAGATGCACAATCTGAAAAAATTAAATCTGTTCCTTGGATGGCTCCTACTGTAATATTGACCATGATTCTGCCCAATAAAGGATGTTTATTTCAAGTGATCGACCCAATTATATGTTCAATGTAAAATCAATGCTATAAACTCAAATAGAACCTTCTTCTCAGTTTCCAAATATTCCTCCTCAAGGGATTTTTGTGGACTTGTCTTTTCAGAAACTTCATCATCTCCATGTTCAGTTGACTCGTCCCTACAAAATTTGGTCCACCACACAAGATCGCAAACAAATTAGGTTTTCCCTTCGTTGGAAAGGGAAGAGTACATTAAATATATTAGAAAGAACAATTGAAGAACCTTGAATTTAAGAATGCCAAATTATCCACGTATGTGCGGATCCGCTCAATTGATGGGCTAAGAACTTCCTGCCACACCCAAAAAAAAGATAAATGAGACAATCGAACAAAGAAATGCTCCAATAGTACAATGTCTTAACCAGAAACTCAAACAAAATGTATACAACCAACAACCTTGAACTTTGAAAGGTGGCGTTTGGTCACCTTCAGAAAACTGCTAGTGCATCTCTCCAGTTCATCACTAAACAAAAAGTTAAACTGAATTGAGTGTATTATTTAGTCACGATATAAAGCAAAATGGAAGTGAAGTATGTTAACTTTAATCGTAACTGTATAGATGAAAAAGTAACAGGACAAATGGTCTGGAACTCGCAAAAGGCCGTAAATAACCACTACATACTTTGTTTTATTTTCTTTTTGTTCATTGTATGACGACTGAAGTTGCCATGTATCCTCAAGGAAATTTACCCAAGTCTTGACTACATCAGCCTCCACGTTACATGAGTCAATAGATTTCAAAAGTTCATTCTCCTGAGTTGATGCAGAAAACAAAATATCAAGCTGGTCAATATGTTGAAAACAACGCAAAGCATCAATCTCATAAAATACAACATGATGAAATGTGAAACTTCAAAATCAAAATATGTATGACCTTTGCTTGTAAACTAATAACCATCTGGTTGTTTGCTTCATGAAATTGATCGCTTTCTTCCCTCGTTTGCTTGAGCCGACCAACAGCAGCTTTCAGTGAAATATTGACCTGATCATCATGAAACATCACAAATAATATCAAGGTTTAAAGTTAAGCTTGTCTTCAGCAAAATAATGAAATAAGACTTCATAAGACTCTTAACAGAAATGAGTCCTTCCTAAGAAAGAGTCTTGACAGGAATGAATCGTTGGCCTATTCTATATAGATGTAATAGAAAAGATTGATGACAATCAGTGAGGAAGTTTCATTGTGAAAACAAATTTCCTGTTGCATCATTTATTTCTCAGGCGCACTCCCGAACTTGTCAATCTGTAAGGGATTTTTACATTGTACAAACATAAGATAAGATTAACAGAAAACACTTGCCATTTTCAGATATTTTAATTTTAATAATTTTAATGCAAAAGTTAAATATGAATTTTGATTTTGGAACACAATTGTAACTTGTCATTGTAGCATATCCTGTCGCATGCCTTGGTGGGACGGATTCAAATCACTGCTGATGAACTCACCAGTCCTCCAGGTGAACATCAGTTGTTCAAACACTTTACATTATATTTGAAGATCAAGCCTAGGTCTGGAGAAATAAACAGGAAAATAAATTTCCATGATCACTTTATGATACCTTCTTCAACTGAGCTTCAAGTTCATCCCTTTGCTTCTCCAGTTCTGAAATCTCAGCAGTTAATTCCTACAAGAGACACATTACATTACACTAGAACAAGGGATATGTTTCATGACACCGGTAGATTTAACAAGGTCATACCTATCTGTGGATTCAATATATAATGCTTGTGTACACACACCACATGCAATTCGAAATGTGCAAATAATGAGCAATGCCATAGGTTTTACATGTGCATGCAGAATGGCATTCATGCAGCAGTCAAACGAACAAAATAATTTGATCAAGCATGTGACTGAAGTGCTTATATTGCAGGATCTATGACTCTAACCTTTTCAACTGCAGTAACTTCATTCTCCTTTTTAGCACAAAAGTCAAGAGCTTCTTCTTTCTGGCGTCTGACATAGTAAAATTTGAAAGGTCATCATGAAGTGTACTGTACAAATGAATAGTTCAAAATGGACTGCAGAATTTCCAGAAAACTGTATAATCGACAATGGCAAGATATCAACATAAGTACACTCAACAGTAAATAAACTTCAGCGACAAATAACATAGATTTAAATTTCTAGACAAACATACAGCAATTGTAAACATAACTATGTGAGCCTAGTGTAAGTTGAATTTGTCTGCAAATATGAAGAGCAGTTTTAAATACTACAGATCTTTACTACTACCTCCGTCCCATAAAAAGATCATTTTTTGATTTTCAGAAACCACGTTTGATCACTCGTCTTATTCAATTTTTTTTTTGCAAATATAAAAACAAACAAGTCATACTTATAGTATTTCTAATGATAAAACAATTAACAATAAAATAAATTATAATTTTACAAATTTTTTGAATAAGACGAGTGATCAAATTTGAAGTCTGAAAGTCAAAAAATGATCTTTTTATGGGACAGAGGGAGTACTATAGTGCATATCGTCAAAGTACGATGTGTGTAAGACATAGAATAAAGGTGTTCATTTTTCAATTGATTAACTCCTACAAGCACATCACACATATAAGGAACTCATACATGTCACAAGAATAAAACTTCATGGACCAGGAAGCCAGGAATCTTTTTTTTTTTGTAGAAGATATAACAAGAATGACCAAATGATATCAAAATATTATTATGGAGAAGTTAAGGAAGTTACCACACCTATGATCCAAAATACGCTTCTCCGCCTTGGAGGATGAATTAGCAAGGGAAGTTACCAATACCTTTAATTTATCAACCTGCAATGGTTGAATCCGTAATGTTACTATGGTAAATTGAATTTGTGATTTTGTTCATCAAGCATGACTACGCAACATGAAAGCAATTCATTTTTCAATAAACTAAATTAACGAAGCAAAGTGGGAACATGATGAAAGTTGACAACAGAACCAAAGCAGCATCAGTGATGGGTCAGCTCAATTATGCAAAAAAGAAAAGAAAAAAAAAAGGCAGTCCCGTGCATGTAGCTCCTGCTTGCGCAAAGTCCAGCCACTTTGGGTCTTTTTGCACGCAGCCTTTCCCTGCATTTCTGTAAGTGGCTGTTTCGAGGACTCGAATTCGTGAACTCATGGTCACTCCATGTTTAGAAAAAAAGAATTAGCATTTTTGGCCATCATGCTGACCATGGTAGAACTGTCATGGACTACTCAACAGAATGTAAATATAAGAACAACATCTATGAGAACAGAGTACTGTAACTCAACAATTCACCTCGTCCATGGATAAAGTCCAGAAATGAAGTTTCAGGAACAAACATAAAAAATGCATGAGCTTGGAAATAAGCACTAAGAAGTTAATATAAACTATCATGGAAACATAAATTTGTCTTTGTTGAAGTGCAATTCAGATATCAAGGAACTGAATAGTAAGTAGTTAAAGAAAGGAGTATCTATCCCAAAAGTAAAATAAATAAAGACCACAAATAAACATGCCTTTTGGGAATGGATCTCTAGGGAGTCACCAATATTGATTGCTTTTTTCTTCAACAGGAGCTCCTCCATTCTAGAGCAAAATCGGACCTCAGCGAGCGCTTCTTTGAATGACTGGAGAAGGCATACAATCAATACAGTTAGCTTGTTTAGACTAAAGGAATTCAGGAATCAGAAACATTACAAAAAAGATGCAATAGCTTAGGTCAAATTTAAACTGTCATTCAAAGTACCGATGAGTGGACTGATTAAATATCAGTAAAACAATTGCCCGTGTTGTATCTGCAGCTAGTTCCACATGAAATTATAGGCTTAATCTAGGATCATAAGAAATTTGAGTCAAACAAATAGAGGTCCCATGCGAGTATGCGACTCTTATTTGTGCATACTTACTAATGAATAATGACATAACAATATTGAGTCTGTTAGTGCTAAATCCAGAAAGTAATTGTGAATAACTAATCAACAATATTATCCATGAATATTGTAAAAATTTATTGCAAATCGAGCAAAAAAGTAAGTATTTATCAGATTATGTATGACAGAGGTATCACCTCAACATCTGCACTAGTATTCTCTTCTGTAGCTTCATCAATTGATTGATCTCGCGATGCCTCATTTTCATTTAGTTTCTTCCACAACTCTACAGTTTCAGCATCTATCCTGAATTAAATGCAGGAGTTAGAGCAACAATATAATCACCATAAAAAATATGAAAGAAACAGGTTGCTATTTCAGCTTCCCATATTTATAGGTGCACCAATTCAGAGAATTAAATGGTAATTCAAAATTGCAAGTCCCAAATCTCTGGATTTGAAAATTAATTGGTAGAACACCTATTTTCACAAAATTCACTTTCTAGAAAATGGGAGTTCAGCAGTTAAATTTGATACACATGGGTAAAGATGGTATTTAGTCCTGAATTCAGGATCTATTTAGTATATGATAGTCACCTCACAATGTCAGAATTCCTCTTTAGCCCTGAAATGGCACTCTGTGTAAACTGAAGGAGCTCTTCACGTTTCACCTAGATATGTAAAGATATCTAGTATCATGTAACAAAAAAAAAAGCAAGCTTATGCAAAGTTTGATAATAAAAATAGGAAATAAAAATATATAGTTTTCTACTCTCTTTTAGTCATAAAAAAGAAAGCACCCCTAGTCAAGCTCTTGGTTGTGCAGGAAAGAAGAAAGATAGGATAATTATTTATGTTTAGCAATTAAGCAGGAATTGTGGTAGTATTTTTGTCAAAAAAAAGCAATCCACAAGCTACCAACTACATAATAAACATTGAATAATCAGAATGTCAGCCTTCTGTTCTTTTGCCATTTGCATGGCATAAGAACACCAGAGAACTAGAAAACTTACAAGCACTTCATCATGGTAATTAGAGAACGACTTTCCCAAGTCTTGTATACTGCTCACTATCGCATTATTAACTTCTTTACCCCCTGTGAGACATATTCTGTTAACAAATAACCGTCGGTTAAAATGGAGTTTTTTCCCCCTCAAGTCTCGACCTTTTTTACTCACAAAATATGACAAATAGAGTTATGTACTTATATGAGCCCTCATATGGCCCAAAGTAAAATCTTCATGGGAGAAATATCCACATTTGACCCAAAAAAAAAAAAACAAAGGCTTGTGGGTAGTACTCTGCAGGAGTCCATGAATAAAATTCTAATATTATACATTATTAAAATTCTTTACCTCAAAAATAATTTTAGGAGTTGTTAGTATTCCATAAGGCAAAGTGGAAACGTTATTTCATATATAACAGTCAAGACTAGAATGTTAGCCCTGTTTTCCTGTTCTATCCAGGCCAGTGCAAGTTTTCTAACGTTATTTCTACAAGAGGCTGTTTCCAGGACCATGAGGAACCATGAGCTCATGGCCTTGTGACCATGAGGTCACGGGTTCGAATCCAGGAAATAGCCTCTTCCAGAAATGCAAGAATCAATAGGAAGGATCAAATATTGCCCAATAAGATCAAATGCCATTAATGTTCCATACTATTTATTAACAAACTTAATATCCACTTTATGTAACTGTGAACTGAGATGAAAAACTTCTTAGGGTAACATAGGAACCTTAACCACTAAACATACTGAATGGTCATGTAGGCAGAAGCTCACCCAAAAATTTCTAAAAGAAGGGAAACCTCTTCTTCCTTGGGAGCTTCAAGAATCTGAGCATAAAAAAATTGTACATTCTTAGTTTTTATTGGTGGTAAAACAGCAGCACTAGGTTATAGAGAGCACTTTCCAGTTGTTAACATGCATTTATGTGCCATGTGTAAGTAGATGGTATCTTAAAGCATCTAGGATAGAGTGTTGAACTAACTCACCATGGATAACGTAATGCCCTCAAGCGCTTGGCTATAGAGGAATACATCCCGGAAGTTCATAGGAGCCCCTCCAATATCAGCATCATAGAATAAAACCTGCGCAGAAATGTGAAAATGTCGACATTTCAAACATGATTTCAATAACTGCAGATAAACTGCAAACCAATAAACAGCCACAAAAAAGCAAATAAGTACCAAAATAATTAGACAAATTCCAACTTAATTTTAGATCTGGTAAGAAGGTGCGCACTCTTGCCAGTAATGATTTCGGGGAGTTCAGCTCACTTGAAGAGACATTCTGTACAGGTCTCCCATCCGAACCCCCAAGCTCTGCCTCAACCTCCTGCAGAGCCCTGAGCCAACGCCTTAGCAACTGAACTCTGTCTTCCCCTCGTGATGAAACCGCTGCCTCTTCCAAGCGCTTCACTGTTTGCTTGACGCTTTTGTAGTTCTGAGTGCTCTGAGATTCCCATGAAACATAAGAACAACTTCAGTAGGTCAAAGTATCATCCATAAACATGGCATTTAATGTCCTAAGAACAGTCCAAAACTACTTCACCAGGTATGAACCCTAAAAGCCCATTTCCCCTTTTGGCAGCTACTTCCTGTCCCAGAATATGACAATGTGACAGGCAGATCACTCATCAATCCATTGCGAGATTGGATTATAATCTCTCCTAAATTCATAATTTTATAAATTAGTAGAACCGTAGCTCAAATTAGAGGTAAATCGGCAATTCGGACCTAGAAATCCCACATTTGACCCACTTCCTAATCGCTCCTCCTCGACACCGAAAGCAAAGCAGGGTCCGAAGCCAATTGGAACGGGATTCCATGGGGGAGGAAAAGGATGAAGCTCACCATGCGGTCGTTGATGATCTTAGCGCCCTCCGCAACGGCTTGGCCGGCGTGGTGCGCGACGGCGTCGGCGTAGCCCAGGACGGTGCGGGCCACGCCGCTGCGGCCGCCCGCCTCGACGGCCTTGCTCACCGCGCTACGCAGCCACGACGACATCGCGGGATCACGGCGAAGGCGGCGACTAGGGGTTGGGCAGGTGAGGGTGCGTCGGGCGTCGGCGTGTTCGTGTTCGTCGTCTTCGGCTGGGCGCTTCGGAGCTGAACATAGGGCAGTACCGAAATTTTTTTTTCGACCGCGTTTTGCTTATTTTTTTCTGTACTATTTTTGAATAGCGAAAAAAAATAAAAACAATAACGAAAATAATATGGGCATTTTTTTCAACCGTCTCAGCGAAATTCCTGTTTCTAAGTTCCGTTTCTGTTTTCAGCGAAATTCTCATTTCTAAGTTCCGTTTCTGTTTTTTACCCTTTTTCTCAAATACGGAAATAAAATCTCAGTTGAACATGATTTATGAAAAATAAAAATAAAAAGTTATAATCGAACCAACTTTTTATTCATTTATATTATTAAGTTATGTGTTGTTAATTTAATTGCAACTTGTATTATATATATTGTAAGATTTAGACAAATAGTAAATATTTTATATTTATTTTATTTATATATTTCGATATCTTTTGCGGTTACCGACCATTTTGTTTTTTTTTTTTCAAATACTATATTTATCCCTTCGTTTTTCTTTCTGACTTTTTCGTTTTTGTTTTCGTTTCCGTGCAATGTTGTAAATATGAAAAATACCTCTTCCAAGTTCCAACAGCAGGTCGTGTTCTTCAGCCTTTTCCCTTTTCCATTTTTGCCCCTACACTTCATTTTTTATTTATTTTTCTATTAATTTGCTGGTGAATTAAAAAGGCTAAATTGCCGTAATTCTTTAATGGGGTTAAATAGACACAAGGCAAAGCAGTTCTGTTGTCTGTTTCAGATTGATGAGGATGTTGCTTCGGACACACACGAAAGGGTAGAAAGTCATGTAAGTGAACTACTCCAATTCTTTTAAAATAAGCTTTAGGTCACCATTGAAAACATAAATTTCTATATCTTAGGAATGGTATAGAAATTTCACCGAAAATAGTTTAATTTTCATAGAAAATAAAAATTCAAAGGAGGTATTAGGAGTCATCTTCGGCTTGCCAATCACATCACATGATCAAAGCTGAAGAAAACAAAAGTTCCTAGGCTCAAAAAAAAAAGTTCCTGGGCCTCAAATGTCAAGACAATTGCTGCAGGGATACCGTGGGCTAAGCCCGGTTATGTTTCTAGGCCTTGTACAATTTTTTCATTACCCATATAATTTCAGCCCACCCTATCAGGTCAACTGCTGCTCCGCGGCGACTACGCCGGTCGGCCGGAGGGTCCTTGTCGCCGACGACTCGGGCTCTCGGTCACCCTGACGGCTTCTCACGGCGCCGCTCTCAGAAGTCAGAACCCCGTCCGACTCTGCGTCAGGCTCCGACGGCGCTGCGGTGTACCTAGCTGCGAGGGTGTTCACGGCGCCGTCGTCCTATTCGTTCAGAATAAGCCGCCTGGGCCGGCACGCGGAGGCCTGCGTGGGCTGCTCTACCTGCACACCGCTAGGATAAAAACGGGACAGTAAATTCCTATCTCGTCTCAGTTTTAAAATTTTTTTTTCTGATCATTTTTCATCCGATCAGATAAGACAGAAACAGAAATGACATCAGAGTTGTTGTACCAGAACGAAAATAGGATAAGCATTTTTTACACCGTTTTCGAATTTAGCTCCATTTGGAACGAAGAAATTTTTCCAATTTCTTCGTTTTTTCATTTTTTCATGTAAAATTAAATTAATTCTTGTGAAATTTCTGTAAAATTATTATGTTCCAAATGAGGCCTTACCTTTTTTTTTTTATAATTTATCATATTTTTTCGTTTTATTACATCTAAAATAAAAGTAAAATAGAAATATTTTGTCAGTCAAACTCAACCTAAATATGTTAAATATATCTATCTAAAGTTCTGAACCCTTATCGGTTATATAAATAACACTCCATATGTTCATAGTCAGATATTCTATCAAGTGATTACGATTTTATTTTTTGTTGCAGTCATCTATATTATTGTTTAAAAATATATTTAATAGTTAAAATAACTCTATTTAACTATACAACTCAATATTATTATCTTTTGTATGTACTAATATTTTTTTGTTCTGTATAACCATTTTCATATTTTTCGACTATTCCGATCTCTACTTTTCTAATTTTTTTCCGTCTAACTAATTAAATATAAAAACAAAAACAAAATAGATATTTTCCCGATCATTTCCGTTGGTTTTCTTCGTTACACACGGCCCTGTCCAAGCCGGTGATCCACCGCCACGTCATGTCGTCCAACATCCTGCTCGATGGCCGCCTCGCCGCCAAGGTCCCAGACTTCGGCCTGTCCAGGGCCGGACCGGAGCTCGACAAGACGCACGTCAGCAAGGCAGTGAAGGGCAGCTTCAGGTACGTCCGTACGTCGACCCGGAGTACCTGCGCACGCGGAAACTCATGGCCAAGTCCGACGTGTACTCGCACCTCGGCGTCGTGCTGCTGGAGGCGATATGCGGGCGCCTGGTCGTCGACCCGAGTCTCTGGTGAACCTGGTAGAGTGGGGCCTGCACTGACTGCCAGCGCAGGGGCGAGCTGGAGAAGACAGTCGACCGTGCGTCGCCGGCGCGGTGAAGCCCGCGGCGCTAAGCAAGTACGGCGAGATGGTGGCCAGGTGCCTTGCAGAGCGCGGCGCGGACAGGCCGCCCATGGAGGACATCAAATGGAGTCTCAAGTTCGTGTGCGCCTGCAGGACGACGGCCTTGTCTTCTCCGATGTGAACAGCTTGATTTTGTGAATGGATTGACGCTGCCTTCGCAATCGCCACGGCGGAGAAGCCGGCCTGCCGGCCTGGAACTGAGACCGGTGGGGAGAAGGGAGATGACTTGGACGACGGAACCTATGCCGATGTTTCCATGGGAGTAATCTTCAGACAAATGATCAATGTGTGCGGGAGGTGAGACTTGAACAGTATGTTGGCCTCTGCCGTAACTATAGATGATGGATCAGCAAGACAGCAACAGATTGAGAATGAACAATGAAGCGTCAGCGACCATTCGATCAGCACACCTGAAACATTCCTGTCTTGCTCCTCCTGGCTCCTACTTCCTGTACTGTTACTGCAATATCAGGCTGCGATCATTTCCCCTTTTATTTATGTAGAAAAACAATAGAAATCAGAGGAGACTTAGAGCAACTCCAATAGATAGTTAAACATAGTATTTATAAGTATCAATAGATAAAATATGTCTCCAACCGTTACCTAATTGAGCACTCTAAATACAACTACTATCAATTCCACGTTTCTAAGCAGCTAAATGTGGATACCAAATTTAAGTATCTGTTGAAGATGCTCTTATGTCGCCGGCGCTCCAAGAGACCACCGATCTACCCCGGCTCACCGCCCGCTACTTCCCACAGGTAATAATAACTGAAGTTACCAAACATTTGATAACTTAAGAATTCAGAAACAGTTCACATCATAAACTTTGCGCCAGCATCACTAGCGAAACAATTAGAACAAGAAGATAGAAGGCCTGGAATTAAACAAAAAAGCCAAACCTGTAAACAGTAGTGAAAATTGATAGTTGCAGTCAGCTATCATCTGTGAGACTGCGACCAAATAGAAAAAAAAAAACATGATAGAAGCCACACCTTCAGGTGTGCTGATTGATCATATCCCAATTTAAACCACATAATAAATCTTTGCAAGACCTGCACTTCATGGAATACAGAGAAATGGTTTAATGTGCACTTTAAGTACAATAGATATTATGGTCTGTCAGAAGCATCATCAATAACAAATGAGTCAAAATCCAGAAATCAGAAACATATTCAGAATGGTTCATGAACACAGGAAAACTCCATCCATCATAAACATATTCAGAACGGTTCATGGACACAGGAAAACCCCATCCTCAGGGAGATGGACTTCCTCTGGGAGAAGCGTGGTGATTACCATTTGTGTTGTAGTCACCTGGGCTTGGGCTACGACCATTAGCAGCTGGACTGATGTCACGGGGTGGGCTACGGTTGTCAGCTCTCCTTGGAGCAGGGCTCCTGCTACCATTAGGGGTGGGGCTGCGGTAGGCCCCCTTGAATGGTGAACGGCTCCTCCTGGGGCTACGGCTGCCATAAGAGTTCCTCCCAGGGCTGCGGCTATCACAAGGGCTCCTCCTAGGGCTGCGGCTGTCACGAGGACTCATTGATCGCCTTTCATCACGGTTACCCCTCCTTGGAGATCGTGAGCGGCTATTGCATAAGAAAGAATACACCGTCAATGCTTGGCACAACATGAGGAGCAGAAATAACTGAAGCACAAGATTAATTGATTAAGAACTAATAATATATACTCAAAAGTAAGAAATAGATGTGTCGTGAATCGAATCATGGACTTTGGGTTCACTCAGGGTCCAAAGGAAATCACAGTAAATAAATCAAGCCACATATATTACAGAAGGCAGCCATAGTAACCAAGTTATCAAATATATGACCATGAATTTACCTGTAGCTCTTTCTGGGGCTCCTGCTGTAACTCCTACCACGGCTCCTTCCACGACGAGGAGTTGGGGATCTTGAGTAACTTCGTCCACGCCTGCTTTTTTAAATACAACCTACATTAAGATATGATTTAGCAGTAACAAAAAACCTCAAGGAAAATACCTGACATTCTTAGGGCTGTTCTGGCAATCCCTTTCAATATGGCCCCTATCTCCACATCGATAGCATCTATTTTTCCAGTCACCAGCTTTGCAATCACGTGCCCAGTGCCCATCAATCCCACAATTAAAGCAACGGCCAGAACCAGGAGGAGGTCCTCTGCCCATGTATTCACCATCCCGGGATCCTCCTGGACCACGTGGAACCTGAATCAGAAAGAAACATATTTAGATGGGAGTAAGATAACGACATGGTTGAGTTGAAGATAGAAAAAATGTATATTAATTACCCCTCTGGCAAACTCAACAATTATACGGCTTCCATCAAACTCACGACCATCAAGGTTGTACCTTGCATCATCGGCATCCTGGGGATCGCTGAACTCCTGCAATGTAATTCAGCAAAAAGATGAAAAAATAAAGGGCAGGCTCATTTATGAACAATACAGCTCAATTTTAAGCTCAAAGAAACAGAGCAGGAATGTTTACTTACAACAAATGCAAACTCATGCTTCATATCGACATTGCGCACTCTGCGGAAATGGTTTCAGAAACAGTAACACCATCAAGACGTAAGTAGAGAAACACATCACCAGGCAGAAGGAAATAAACACCGTCAATCGTCGTGATTGTAGTTTCCATTAAAACAGGCAATATATTTTTTTAAAAAACGCCAATTTGGGAGAAAATCCAGCAATGCCACCAAGGCCACCCTCACACCATGGACACCGAGGTCGGGTAAGCCCCCAAAACCTTCAACAAGATCATCCGAGTTAATTAAAACATGAAGAGTGTGTGGATGCCTAATGGTAACAGAAAAAATGGGGGGGAACAATGCTAAGCATAACAGCAGATTGCAGGCTTGGACATAGTGCATTGGAACCTCATGGATGCGTGGATGCTAATGTCGATTTGCTCCATATTTTCTTAAAGAGAGTAAAAATAAACAAAAATCTTTTGTTACATTTCAACTGATGCTATCCTAACCTAAAATTGGTGTGGAAGGGTAAAACCAGTTACATAGTTTCGAACATTGTAACTTAATCATATGTATTACACTAAGTACAAAAGGTTTTGTTTAAAACACATGACATAGGAACATGTCTAAATATGTATTGATTAAATCAGATGGGAAGGGGTGTACTGTAGTCAAAGCCTGCAAAAAGTTAATTCCCTTTCTTCCATCAAGTATCCACATAACAGATTGAACAATTTCCAAGGTAATTTCATAGGCAACCCACTTATTCCAGTGACACTGCTACAAGGTTCTAAATCCAATCTACATTTTTTAATGGAAAACGGTTATGCATAGCTTGTTCATCACACTTAACACAAAAGATGAACTAAAAAGGCACATGTGTTTGTTTCAATACCCAAATTGCGCCAGTAGTTCTGTAAATTGGTTGAAACATATATTGAATAGAAAAATCCATCTTGACTCATAACAAGTACTCTTATTCAAACGAAGCACACTAGACATTTCAGATTTGGACCCGGTGTGCTCACCTCCCATATCTGCTGAACATGTCTTCAAGGTCCCTTGTCCTTGTACGAGAGGAGAGGCGGCCCACGTATAGTCGTGTGTTTCCACCGTAACGATCATCGTAGCGAGGCATGTTGACTGCAAGACATAATCAAAAATATTAGAACCTATACCAGAACTGGAAGCAGCAGTACTGACTAACTTAGAAGGTGCACACCTATCGAACAGAAAATAGCCTAGCATGAAGGTACAAGTGTACAGCTAGCATCCATTAGCATCAAAACATCCTACTATGTATTTGAATCCCCTTTTTTCCTCTGACACAGACAGAGGCATGTACAGTTATCATATATAACTACGAAATCTCGAGATAAATACATCCCTAGCTGCGATTCCAGATCCCCTTAAGGCATTACAACACATAAAAAAAATGCATGAAATTGAGACAGCCCTCCCTCCCTCCGAACTTTGCATGGACATTGAAGACGACCTACTTACTCGAATTCAAAAATAACTTCAACTTTGTATGCAAACAGCTAAACATACGAACGGAAGCACATAGAGAAACTAATCTAAGCCACCAGACAAAATCGTAGCAGCCAATTCGCCTTAAACGATTCTACAGCATCCCGACTCAAAAAAACACAGGGTTCTCGAACGAAATCAAGAACAAATTCCACAAAAACATACAACACGATATCGAGCAAACCGAACCATCGCGCGAATCTCGTTCAAATTCAACGGAAGAGATAAAGCAGATCCGGATTGGGGCGCACCTGGGACTAGCGAAGCAAAGGAAACCCTAGCCACGGAGCGGAAGGGGTCAAGACCGCGCTCCTCGCGATGTCGTCTCGTCCGGCGCTCAATTTTATATAGACGGGTTGATCGATACTGGACGGTGGAGATCGATGCGGATCTGGCATTGACGGTCGCGATGGCACAGGAAGGAGCGGGCAAGAGGGTAACTTGACTTCGTCAATGCTTGGAAGTTGACCTCATCATAGTTCACGTGTCACTGTTTGACTAAAGAAGGCCTATTTGTCGAGTTGGCCCCGTGACTAAACAAGGCCCATGGGCTAAAATCACCCAAATTACTAAAGAAGGCCCATTCATCTAGTTGGCCCAAATTACGCTAACGGGGGCGGTAGTAATGACGAACGGCGGCCCACGCGAGCGGTGCGTGCACGGCGATCACACGCGCCAGGTGTGCGGCTAATTTTGAGCACTGGCCATGACACGCACGAAGTTTTAACCGTGAAATGTGGCAGGCATCTTTCTTTCCTTGTGCGTGTTTTGCGGCCGAGAGAATTTGAATCCGATGCGTTCATGATCTTATCGGCCTGAAGCTCCGGGAAGAATTTCGCATGCATGGCTGCGTGCGTGCGTGGTGCACGCACGTGTGCAGATTCGTCGCCACGCCACGCCTCAAAGGCGGCCAGCCGTGCCGGACGCGAAGACGACGCGGGCGGCCGCGCGCGGGTATAAGTAGGGGTGGAGCCGCTCCGCATCGAGCAGCTGCAGCGATCCCTAGCTATCCCACAGATCAACAGGCATAGTTAGCAGCACCGGAAGAAAAAAAAAAACAGCAAAAATGGGCGGCGGGCACGACATGTACGGCGGCGGGCACCACGGCGCCGCCGGCGTGAAGGGGTTCATGTCCAACCTGGTCCACGGCGGGCAGGGCCACGGCCACGGCCACGGATACGAGCACGGGTACCCGCCTCCCGGCGCCTACCCGCCGCCGGCGCACGGCTACCCGGCGGCGCCGCACGGCGGCTACGCGCCGGCCGCCTACCCTGCC
>BCLH01000104.1:281953-312272 GCA_001602315.1 Zoysia pacifica
TGTCCTCAATAGATAAATAGTTCATAATGTATCTGAATATATAATAAGCCATGTGGTTGTCTCCATAAATATGTTCACCAAGACCCTTTTCATTAGTAGATCATTAGGGTTACAATTTGTGAATCCGACAATTGAATTATACATATATTTTCACTCCACATGCAACTTCAGTTGCAGTTTAAAATTCTAATTCTTAAATGATTGAATCTTGCATCCAAAAATGTAGTAACTATCTAAAGTTGCCATTGCAGCTGCTCTTAGAATATCTTTTCCAATCAGAAATACTATTATATACTTGAAAATTGGAAGGTTAGAGTTCGCCTGATTTGACTGCAATATATTCATTAAAAAGATAACGAGGTGCCACAGATTTCAGACATTTCTTATGGTACATTTGCAGCTATAACTCCAGTGTGTATTCTGGTGTTCAATTTGCAGTGTTAATTTTAGTTTTTCATACATGATGCCCTATCATTTATTAGCTATTACGGCATAATGCATGAGTGAAATCTCCCAAATGGGGCAAGTGGCAGGTAGAAAACACCCAAGAATAACAGGAAGATGATCCTCGCTTGACTGTGTGTATGTTCCTTTCTTTCATCCATCAACATTTCTAACCCAAAGTATCAGGTGCTACCAGCTTAAGACAATTTAGATGGCACGAAATGAAGCAAGAACTGAATCAGTGTCATAAAGATATTATGCTTTTGTTGCAATATGAACCTGACACCCAGGATTAAAGCAGCTTCTCTTCGATTCATCGTAGGTTGAAAGCCACCTTCATAGAATTTGCGCATACTTGGCACTATTGGCCTTGCTTTATAAGCTTGCCAAGCTTGGATGGTACATCTACCGGCAAGAGCAGTTGCTGCGACTGCAAGTCCTGCTATGAGTGGTGTAGCCTGCAGAAATTGATAGAAGTCAATATGAACAACTGTAGCATTGATGTCCTCCAGGTCACTCTTGAGCTTCTATAGCACTTTCTTTATCAGTGCATTAAAATAAAACTAAATAAAAAGATTACCCTATCACCAGAAGCTAGATAAAGAGAGAATCATCTAAGATGCAAGAAAAACAAAAGACAACAGGATATCGATTTATAATTACAGGTTACCCAACAGGGTCACAATAATACTATTGCAATATATACTAAACATGGCTACGCAAGTTCACATTATTGGTTAGGACTGTGAGGTCAGTTAACTCAAATACCATTTCACCCCAAAATCACCACAAGTAACTAGAGGATTGGTTTTCTTTAGGGCCTGTTTGTTTGAGCTTTTGCTTTTGTGCTTTTAGAAAAGCTGACTGGTGGTTAGTTGAAAAAGCTAAAAAGCAGCCCAGAATGCGTTTTTCAGCTTTTAGTTCATTTCATCAAAAACTTGCTTCTCAGCTTTCCAAAAGCAAGCTTCTCTTATCCTTATTTGTTTCAGCTTCTGACTTTTCAGCTTTTCCAGCTAGAAAAGCTAGCTGAGAAGATGAAACAAACAGGACCTTAGTCTTAAAGGGGATGAACAAAAAAGAAATGCTGGAATTTTCTTGTTGATGTTCTGACAACCTCACACTATTTCCATAAAAACTTCAACCAACTTTGAGTCTTCGACATATACAATCACAAACGCCCTACAGAAAAGAGAATTTGAGTCCGGAGTACATACCATCTCCGTCCACGAGCCGGTCCCGCGAACTGGGCAGCGAGGAATAGGATACGTGCAGCACGGGCAGAGGCAGACTCAGTATCTGAGTGGCATACTGCACAGTGCACACCCGATAATTTTTGCAGGGAAAAAAGGCAAGTGAGTAGGCGAACTACATGTCAATACTTGTGACTGAGCTAGATCCGACTACAGATATCTTATATCAAGGGTTTGGGGACACACCCAGAAGAAATGAAGGAGGCGTACCTGGCGGAAGCCCGTCGCCGGCGGAGGGTGTGGCGCGCTGCCCGCCGAGTCAGCGCCGCCGCGAGGGGAGAGACACAAGGGAAGAGAGGTGAACAGTGGGGAGAAAGGAACAATCGTGAAGCTGAGCGGGTGAGGGGAGAGGTGAAGAATGCAGCAGCGAAAAGTTATATGGGCCCAGACAGATTTCATACCCAACAATAGCCCATTTTAATTTCGGCCTCACTGGACAGTGCTTGACATTTACTGCCGGCCCGCTTGACTCCCTCCTCATCAATGCTCGCAGGCTCGCTCGCAGCAGCCTGCCGTCGTCGTCGTCGTCTCCGTGCCGCTCGCTTCACGGCTAAGGAAGAAGAAGCCAACGAACGTCTCAGTCACAGCTTGCCTCGACGCGTCACGCGCTTCCTCCGCCCTATTTTAGGTCTCTCACCTCCCCACCCTCCTGCTGAAGTCCGTCTCCTTCCCCCTCCCTCACGCCGACCTCGCTTTGGAGTCTAGACTTTCTGGCAGCTTGCTCCTTCTGACCCCCCGCGCCTGTCTCCGCCTCTCGCCATGGGGGCCGCCGCCGCCGCCAACCACGAGGAGGAGTCGAGCCCCCTCCTCCCCGCTGAGGCCGCGGGCGATAAAGCCCCGCCGGCTCCGGCTCCGGCTCCGGAGGCCGCCAAGTACTGCGCCGACGGGGTCCCTATTGTGATGGGCGAGCCGGTCGCGGCCCACACCGGCGGCGGCGTCCCGCGGGAGAGCTGGAACTCGGGGATCCTCTCCTGCCTCGGCCGCAACGACGAGTTCTGCAGCAGCGACCTCGAAGTGTGTACGTGCTACTCCTCAACCTCAGATCGGATCGTTCTTCGCGCTCTTAATCTTCAATAGAAACTAATCTATACGTATGCGTGATTTCGCGTTCGGGGATCTCGGGAAGAAATAGGGGCTTGTATACTTTGACCGAGCTCCATTTTAGCGAAAATGGGTTGATTGTTTATGATTCTTGGGTAATTGATCTGCAATTTTACGTCATCTATGACTTAGTAGCTGAATTATTTTTTGTATATTTTATACTTTCTCCGTTTTTATATTGTTATTGCTAGGACAAAATTCTAGTAAAAAATGAAAGTTGTTGTGAATTGTGGTGCTGAACGGAGGGAGTACTGCTGAACAGAAATTAGGGTGTAATCTAATCAAATTGGATGCTGTTACTGCTAAAATAAAATGCCAAGTTATCAATGCACTACGGAATCATGCAACAAGGCCTAAAAGTTATGAATGAATTAGATACATCTATCATCATATATAACCCAATGGTGGGGCACCTTTTTAAAACGATCTGTTCTAGTTTTTGAATCCTGCAATGGTGATATGCAACAGAGTACTCGACTCTGTACAATTCTCATCAAGATTAAGTTGGGTCTCCCTGATTTTGATGCTCTTGATGTGAGTTCTGAGGAACATGTTAACTGCTACCTACCTCAAATTTGGTGTTTGTGGAGTGGCAGCTCCAAATTGTGCTACTGTTACTAATAAATGAATTTCATATCTTAGTTCTAACTTGAATTGTGCAATTAAGGGATGAGCTCACATTTCTATTGATATTGCTAGCCTAATTGCCGTGTGGAATAAAGGGGCAAGCTAAATTTTCTCTTGAAAATGATGTCTTGACCAGCCAAGAACTACTGAGCTCCTATATTAATTGATTGATTGCGACCTTTGTTTTCATCCATGTGAAAGCTTTGACATTTCACCCTTTCAACTGCACAACCATTTAGCCTTTTTAAATTCGTTTTTTCTAGCTTTATCTGATAGACTGCCCAGTAAATCTTCACACTTCTGTGCATATTAGTTTATTGGCAGTCAATATCCTGAAAGGCTGCCTGCTAAATCTTCACATTTGCAGATTTATATGTTCTGTCTTACTGAGGGATGTTGTGATCTGAATGAATTGTATTGATCACAACTGTACATATACATGTAAACCAACACTCAGAGGTATAAAAAAACTCTCTAAACATACATGATCTAAGCCACATTGGCCATGGAAATAGGAAGGTGAGGGCGATGTGATCAGTGGCAACATTATAGCTAACACTTATCAATTGCCATGGATTAACAGCTTCTGAACTTTGAGTGGGGATTGTGAGTGTTCCTTGTACTTCAACATTTTTCATAAAGGTTCTTTGAGTACCTTTTTTTAGTTAATGTGGAACTGTAACAAAAAACTAACATAGTTACGTTTGGATGTTATCAGGTCTTCTTGGAAGCATAGCGCCATGTGTGCTGTATGGTAGTAATGTTGAGAGGCTCACAGCAGGACAAGGCACCTTTGCAAACAGCTGCTTGCCTTACACTGGTCTATATATGCTTGGGAACTCTCTCTTTGGGTGGAACTGCCTAGCCCCATGGTTTTCTCATCCCACTCGTACAGCTATTCGTCGACGTTTCAATCTTGAGGCAAGTTCTCTTGGTTGCTGTGTTTCTTTATACAACCTTCCCATTTATTAGTGTCTCAAGTATTGACATATGCTTGCTTCATATATTGATACTTGCATTGTATGAATGGTATGTGGATCTTGGCTTTATGACCTCTGTGCCCATCAATATTTGGGGCCTTAAAACACTTTTTTATGATAATTCAAGCAATATGCTTACATTCTTTTTTTAGGAATAATAGTGTCCTTTTATGATAATTCAAGAAATATGCGTACATTCTTTTTTTTAGGAATAATATTTTTGTATTGTTGTATGCTTGTCTGTTCAGGGTAGCTTTGAGGCTTTCACCAGGCAATGTGGGTGCTGCCATGGTCTCGTCAAGGATGAGGAGAGGCGTGAGCACCTGGAGGTAGCTTGTGACCTTGCAACTCACTACCTCTGTCACCCTTGTGCCCTCTGCCAAGAGGGGCGTGAGCTACGCCGCAGGGTTCCCCATCCTGGGTTCAACAATGGGCGTTCAATCGTCATCATGATGCCACCAGGGGAGCAGACTATGGGACGTGGCATGTGAGCTATTCGAGCTCAGCAACTCCTGCTTGTACCCTCTTTTGATTTCATCGATGTGTTGCAGTGTCGGTCTGCTGCCTTTGCAGGTCATTATCTTGCTTGTTCAACAGTAAATACGAGATTGTTGAGTTTGTGATATGAGACCGTGTTGGGACAGTGGTGTATATGTGTTATAGTCAACTGCTGTATGGATTCTGAATTACAACGCATCACTTGTGTGGCTGTTTGGAATCATCATGGACATCTCAACATTCGGTGTATTATTGCCTCTTTAGTTTGTTATGACATGGCAGAATATTTTTTTGGCATACATCCCAAACACCTGCATGGCAATTGTGTGAATTTTCCATTTCAAAAAAATGTGTCAATTTCCTAGCAACACTACAAAATGACTCATATTACTGACTGTTCCAAATTTAAATAGCCAATGTTTTAGTTCACTTGCTATACATTTTTTAAATGTCAAAAATTGTTAGGAAATATTGTTTGGTGATTCTTTTTTTTTTTTTTTGTATTTTGGTTTCGCTCTTGGGGACTTAATTAGATTAAAATACAATTGTGCGCTTGAACTCATTACTAAAGAGAGAGAAAGCCATCCGCCATCTTTAGGTAATACTTCTTTCAGTTTAAAATATTGATATCATTAACTTCTAACATTAACTTTATTTATTTTATTTAAAAAATTTGTTTCAATGTGTAAAATTATTAGTCATATTTTAAATTTTACTAATGATAAAGTAAATAATACAAAATTTTACACGTTTGAACAATTTTTTTTTAAATAAAACGAATAGACAAAGTGATGTTACAATGTTAATATTTTAAAATCGAAGAGTACAAAATATCAATATTATTAAGCAAATATCTGGAGGTCTTGTAATCAGTTGGAATATAAAAAGGGTTTGAGGATTAAAGCTTATTAAGATTTAGCAGATACTCATTCGGATAGAACAAGGATAAAAAGTGTTTTTGCAAATAAAGAAATAAAGAAAATACATTAATAAATGAGAATAATAAATATTTAAAAAATTATAAATACTACGGCCGTTTGGTACCCTGAAACGTTTCACTTCTCTACTGAATCACTAGAATCACTACCAAAGGACATATTTGTTGAATCCTTTCTCACCTGGAATGCTTGAAACGTTTCCAAATTTTGGTCTGCCGTAGTGAATCACCATTTTTGGTGTTTCGATACTGAAACGGTTGATCAAGACTATTTTCCCCATCAGGTTAATCATCGAGAATTTAAAAAGTTTTTTCAAATTTTCAAAATTTTTCAAAGTTGTTTCGTTAGATTGCTCTCATCAAGCTCTTCGTGCAGGTGTCTTTTGAGTTATTTTTAAAATTTTTTAAAGTTGTTTTATTAGTTTTCAAAAAAATTTAAAGTTGTTTCGTTTGTTCCTAATTTTTTTAAAAAAATTGTTTCGATATTTTTAGATATATTAGCCCATTTTAATCTTCCTTCCTCTTTGAATCATCAAATGATTTTTAAATTGATTTTGTTTGTAACTAAAAATGTTTCTTTAACCTGAAATGTTGATTTTGTTTGTAACTAAAAATGTTTCTGAGCTTAACCTGAAATGTTTCTATGTTAAAAAAATAAAAGTAAAAAGATACTAAATAAATCGGCAGAGCCGACGCATCCGAGTCATGCGATACGACAGGCCGCACGATGCAGGTACCGCAAGCTGGTCAGCCAGTCCATGCCTTGCACGTTTCGCCGATCGACCGCAAGCGTGCGATTCCGTTCCGGGCCATTCCATTGGCTGCTCCACTCCGTGCTCTTCTCCAATCAGTGCGCCCATCGACTCCTCCGCGCGCGCCAATGGCGGCAGCCTTGCTCCTGGCCGCCACCATGGCTCTGGCCTGCTTCGCGCCAGCCGCCGCCACCGCGGCGGCGGAGGCGGACCGCATCGCCAGCCTGCCGGGCCAGCCGCCGGTCAACTTCAGCATGTACTCAGGGTACGTCACTGTCGACGCCGGCGCGGGGCGCGCGCTCTTCTACTGGCTCATCGAGGCCGCCGGCGTGCCCGCGGAGTCCGCTCCTCTTGTGCTTTGGCTGAACGGCGGGCCTGGGTGTTCCTCTGTCGGCTACGGCGCTTCCGAGGAGCTCGGGGCCTTCCGGATCAACGCCGATGGCAGGACGCTCTCGTTGAACCCCTTTCCCTGGAACAAAGGTCCAATTTTGTACCTTTTTTCTTCTTCTGTGCACTCTCACGGTCTCACCTCGTTTGATCAAAAAGGGGTGGCTTGTTTGACATCGGGATATATTGGTTCGTTGGGTTGCAGTGGCCAACATGCTGTTCTTGGACTCGCCGGCTGGCGTCGGGTACTCGTACTCCAACACCACGGCCGATCTGTTCACTGCTGGTGACAACAAGACAGGTGAACGAACTGTGGGAGTACTTTAGCCAATTGTCTGATGCTACTTGTACAACATACAGTACATCATTGCGTTGTTGTTTCTTGCTCTGATGGATATGTTCTGCCACTGATACTGTTGTGTAGCTCATGATTCATACAATTTCTTGGTGAATTGGTTGGAGCGTTTTCCTCAGTACAAGTATCGTGATTTCTACATTGCGGGGGAGAGCTATGCAGGTGAAATATTGTTAAACTGATAAATTCTGATCCGGCGATTCTGCAATCGTGATCAAACCCCAATTTATGCTTTGTACTAATAAACTATTGTTGCGATGACTGGTTTTCAGGTCACTATGTCCCGCAGCTGTCTCAGCTAGTCTACCTGAACAGTAAAGGCATTGAGAAGCCAATCCTGAATTTCAAAGGCTTTATGGTCAGAACTTTTGACTCTTTTAAGTGTGCATTTTTAAACAATTTCTTAATTAATTCTGTCATTTTTCTCGTTAGAAATGATCTGACCGTTCTATCAATTCTCTAGGTTGGTAATGCAGTAATTGATGATTACCATGACTATGTTGGCACATTTGAGTACTGGTGGACACATGGGCTTATCTCTGATGACACGTATCAGAAGTTGAGGTTGACCTGTGAGTTTGAATCATCTGAGCACCCATCGAAGGCCTGTGACAAGATTTATGAAATTGCTGATGCTGAGCAAGGGGCAATTGATGCATACAGCATCTACACACCTACTTGTAAGAAGACTTCACTTCATAAACGCAGGCTAATTAAGGGCAAAATGGTATGCTCACTTCGCTACCAAAACTGGACTCTGCTTTTTGTTGGTGATAGTACTGTATATTGGATACCAGTTCATGTACCTCTTATTAACACACTTGCTCAAATGTAGCCTTGGTTGCCTAGAGGATATGATCCCTGCACCGAGAAGTACTCCACGATGTACTATAACTTACCTGAGGTGCAGAAAGCTTTACATGCCAATGTCACTGGAATACCATATGTTTGGACAGGCTGCAGGTCCGCTCTACTGGTTTCATCTTGTTTTGATCACAACTGACTAATCTGACTACCTGTAAGGCTGTAAATCGCTTCTTCATGACAGTTTTATCTAAGCAGACTAAATTTTTGTAGTGACCCCTTGTATGATTATTGGAAAGATTCGCCAAGGTCCATGCTTCCTATTTACCGTGAACTTATTGCAGCTGGCATAAGGATATGGGTCTTCAGGTACATTGAGCTTCTGTTAAGAGCATGCTTTGCACTGAATCCTAATCTGACAGTGGTAGCATGCCTGACGTAGACATGTAAATCCTGATAATCATATAGAGTGTGCATTACATCAATTTGACTTGGTAAATCTGTGTCGATTTAAACTTTTACATTGGATGATTTGGCAGTGGTGATGCTGATTCTGTTGTCCCACTCACTGCAACAAGATATTCCATTGATGCACTCTATCTACCAACTCTCATTAACTGGTACCCTTGGTACGACAATGAAGAGGTTAGTCAGTCAAAACTACTATGGAAAAACTCACAGTTTTAATACCTTATTGTTTCCCACATCTACAATTATCATGTCCTAATGTTCCAGATTTTGTTTAGGTCGCTGGATGGTGTCAAGTCTATAAGGGCTTGACATTGGTGACTATCCGAGGGGCAGGCCATGAGGTTCCCCTCCATCGTCCACGGCAAGGCCTGAAGCTCTTCGAGCATTTCCTACAAGATAAGCCCATGCCCAGCCCTGTGGATAGCATTCAATCTTTTTAGAATTCTGTCTCGCTATAAAGGAGAAGGGCAGATACCACGCAAGTCAAATCGTTGTACTACAATTTAGTATTCTTATCACATTTTCCATGAACAGATATCACCTGTTCAATCATTGTTGGCCAATTCTTCATCATTTCAATCCACTGACAATTTTAGAGATTGGAGTTTGGCTTGTAGGCTTCATGTATACTGCAGCCAGTCGAATGGCAATCCAACTTGAGGTTTTGGGAACATGCTTGCTTGTATCTTAGTACATGCCATTCTTGATTCGGCTGGCAACCTCGTGTCTGGCCTTCCCTGACAACCATAATTGGCAAAAATAGTAAACTGGGACAAAGGGGGTAGTCCTACAAGATGTCAAAAAGACAGTTTTTTCCTCCGTCCCAATTTATAACTCTATTCGTCCCACTTTATAAGTCCTTTTTGTTCGGGCACAAAAATTAAAGAGAGTAAAAGAGATGAAATACGCTGAAAACGAAAAGAAAAAAGATAGAGAAGTAGTATTGAAAAGAGAAAATGTAATAATTTAGGACGGAGAGAGTACACCTGAAATTCATCCCCAACTCCTGAAATACATAGAAACACATATTCCATGTAGGGCATTTATCATAGCACACAAAAGTATGGTAAATACCATATAATTTATTATAATTTACTTTATTATTAAAGGCATTTAAAACAAGACTAATAGCTTACACATTTGAACATTTTTTTTAGTAAAACGGTAGTCAAAATGATACTAAAAGTCAAAAGTGTCAATAGTGTCAATATTTTAAAAACCAGAGGGAGTACATGTTACAAGGGGAATATTTGTACCCATAGATTAAGATATATGCACGTAAATCATAGCTCAGTACACGGATTTCCTCCTTTTCCCCCATTTTATCTAAGATCATTCAAATTTAATTGATTCTGGTTTTCAAATGCTAGGTCATTACTCATAAGCTTGTCTCATTTTCCCTCGCATTAGCATCGTCATGGCAGAGAGCCAGCGTCTACAACAAAGGTAGTAAGATAGGACTAATTATGTATGGAGCCCAAGTTCTGTTGCGGCAAAATTTGCAACGCCGCCACTACAGCAATAACGCCATAAGCTTTGCTACTGCCTAGCCCTCTTTGAGCAGCAGCTGGGGCACTTGTAATGTTTTATGCTTTCTGCCTTCGCAGGAGTTATCTTGACGCACTTGCCGTGGTACCACCTCTCGCAGATATCACATCCAATCCAGAATTCGTCAGCGCTATATATCCCACCACATGTTCCACACAGGGTTTCACCATGATCACTGTCATCCTCTCCATATGCTTCATCGGTTCCCTTGCCGTTATTTTCTGCCTGTCAAGTAGGAGTATGTCATTGCTGTGAGGGTAAGAGCTAACTGAACATAAGAGAATAAAGACTGGATGAAGCAATAAGAGATTACATTACCTTGACTAAAGGCTTAGCTCTACCACCATTGTCCATATTGGACCTCTCCTTGGATTGTCTCGCACCAGAGACAACCTCAAAAACGGTTTGCAAATCATTAATCATACTAAATAAACGCTTCCTATTGGATGACAGAGAAGACAAGATATCAGCACCATAGGTCATCTCACACAGAGTTAATGACATTGCAAAATACTCCCTCTTTACTTTTATATTTGACATCAGTTAGTTCAAAACTAAACTATCCAGTGTAAATATAAAAAAAAACAGGAGTAAACCCTTTCAAGTATACATTGACATGTGCAATCAAGTGCAATATTTTACAACAGATTATTGTGATATTGCAGAAATAAAAAGGAACAAAAATATTATTAAGTTCCTATCTATAGAAGCAAGGCATCATAAGCCTAGTCAGAGGTGCTACTCTTGCAGTTCATGCTGATGTGGGCACACTGATTTAAGATATCAACCCTCAAGAATAATTACCAGAGCTCTCCCGTAAAAGAAGTAAAAGGTTATCTTTGGAATGGGAAATGCCATGGAAAACTAATTGCAGACTCTAATCCCATGGGCATGTGCATTTGTACTTATCATGATGAGTAAAAACAGCATGTTAATCCATATGGATTACTCCCTCCATTCACTTTTGTAAGTCATTCTAGCTCTGGGCACAAGAATTAAGAAGTGAAAAAGTATTGTTGTAGAAGAGGATCCATTGGGCTGGGACACATTCCCAACCACGGATACACCCAAAGGTAATCTTCCCCCCCTTGGAAAGATTAACTTCTTCGTTGCTTACCCTCAATGGATCTCCTACCTGCTTTATATAGACAGCAGGGTTATAGCTTAGAAACAAACCCTAAACCGACAAAAACAAACTTTAAACAACCTCATCTTTAAACTAATAAACCTTAAACAACCTAATCTTTAGCTAACAAACTCTTATCCAATCCTTTGCGCCTCCTTGCTGGGCCTCCTCCTTTTGGGCTTGCAGCCCGTAACAGGTACACATGTAACGAGAAAGATAGAGAGATATAGAGATTTATTGGCAAGAGAGAAAGTGCATTAGAAAGAGAAATGTGTATTGGAAAGTGAGAATGACAAATATTGAGGAACAATATTTGAATCCTTGAAGGACTTATAAAAGTAAATCGAGGGATCACCATATGGATCACATAACTAAAATGAACTGCTACTTCAGATTATCTACATGCATGAAAGCATCGCAAAATACAAATTTAGGACTTATGTCCTTAAAATTAAGAACAACAAAGATACATAAGATAACAGATCGCGGAGCCAGTGGCTTGATTGACCAACAGATCCTGGTGTGAGTGCTGCCACCTGATTGGTCCTTGGAATTGAACGAGATTTGTTCCCAAATAAAAATTCTTGACTTGTACAAATGGAGCCAAAAAGGGGATGCAATGTGGATGTTGCCTGTGAAGCTTCGCTGATATTGTTGACTCTTTAGGTAAGCATGTGCCTTAGGGTGTTCGTAGGTGTCCATGAGTAGGGATGTGGTGTGCGTTTGGGTATGCATTTTAGTATACTGCAGCTTGTACTTGTATTCTAGTGCGGAGGCCTCATTAAAAAGAAAGTGTCATGATTCATGAACCAGATATGGTTCCTCTTGTTAATAGCCACAAAAGGTTCATACTTTTCAATTTTGTAGCAAGTGATTCAACCTCTAAGCATGAAATACCTTCCACTTCTGATTAAAAAAGAGCAAGAAATTTTCAGATAGTAGAGGAGAATCTTAAACTGACTGAGTGTAATCCTATCCGTAGTATCGCTAATTAACTTAATGCCTCATTAAATGCTATAATAAGTTTATACAATCACAAGATTTAATAAGATGCACAATTAATAAGCAAAGTAGTCAGATTCACAACTTCTACCTAATATATTATTTTTTTCTGAGCAAAAAGCCTTTTCAAAGTAGGCATGGGATTAATTCAAGTAACTTTAAAATTAAAACTTGCAATATCTAGGTATATTTGGTCCACATTGGGAGTCTGGGACCACTATTTACAGAGGAAGAAACACTTATAGATGACTAATACGTAAAGCTATTATTTGATAAAGCTAAGAAGAATGCAGTCGAAGCAAGTGTACAACAGAATTTAAAATTATTATCATCATAAATAAGATAAAGCATCCGCAAGTTCAATACTTTACAGCTCATAACCACACCTTTCTCTGAAAACTCAGTAAATAATCAAACTTATCATGAATATATACTTTATATGTTTGTGAGCCTCTGTAAATGTGCCCTTCTTAAGCAGCGTACCCAACTATCCAATACTTCATAATTCACGGAGAATTATCACCAGAAATATTAACATATGTGCAAATTGTGTCAAAAGTCAAACTGACTGCTTAGAGAGGTCATAGGCCTCAATCCCTTTGACAACACTGAATCACTAATAGAGGTGTCCTTCAGATCAAAACTATTGACATATGAGGTCCACTGCCTGATCATCACATACTGCATTCAAAAACTTATTTCATTCGTGAAGTTGCATGGTTAAATTTCTACCTCTGAATCAGGGTAGGACGAGAAAACAATCATCATATACGAAACCAACACCATGATAAGAGGAGTATTAGCCTACCGGTCGTTACGGTTGAGCCGAGCGGCGTAGTAAAAGGCGACGGCAAAGAGCCACGCGTCAGAATGGACGGCGACGAGCGCGAGCCAGTCGCGGCGGTTCATGCCGTCGCGCGCGAAGTTGATCCCCAGCGCCGGCTCCGGCAGCTCCGTGGGTACCTCCTCCGCGGGCAGCGCCACCTCCCACGCCTCGTTCGCGTAGCCGTACAGGCACAGGTTCTCCTTCTCTGCTCAAGTTCCCAAACACCAGAAGTCAAAACAATCACATGCGCAGCACGCGACGGAGCGGATCAAGCTGAACAACGGGATCGCGTCGGGAATCGACGCCGAGGCGCGACTCACCTGGATCGCACTGCGCGTAGAAGTCCTCGACGTCTGCGAGGGAGCAAAAACGAAAAAGGCGTCAGGTCCCCGGTCCACGAGGGTTAGGGTTCGGGGTACGAAGGGGAAGGGGACGCTTATTCACTGACCGTGGGTGAGGGCGCGGAGGATGGCGGAGCGGCGGGCGCGGTAGTCCTTGAATATGTCCTCGGCCGTTCGGAGCGGCGAGACGACGCGGCCACGGCCCGTGGCGGCGTCACCCATGGCGGCGGGCGGCAGTGATGCTCTCCCGATCTCCGGCGAGGTAGGTGAGGTGCGGTGGCGGTGGCGGTTCGCGGAAGACTGCCAGTGCGTGCTCGTGCGGGGCTGAGGCAAGGGGCGCCCGGTCAGGTCAGGACCGGCACCGGAGCCGGACTCATATGTTTCCTTAAAAAATGTTTTTTTATTCTTGGATGAACTGAAACTGGAAGTTATTGCGTATTGACCGGAGAAGAGAATGAAACTTACGGAGTGGAAGTTTGCCGGATTATCGTTACGTCATTTTACTATTTATTTTTTTAAAAATAAATAGTAAACTATTTTACAAATGCTATTTAGGCTTATTTGTTACCAAATAAAACTATTCTGCACCTTGAGTGTAAAATAGTTATTCTTCACTCTCAGTAATTTTGTTATATTTTCTTTGGTAATTTCCATTTTTCAGTAATTTTATTTTAATTATTTCATTATTTTTTCTTTGTCTACTAATTTTGTTAAATTTTTATTCAGTAATTTTGGTAGTTTTTCAGTAATTTCCTCATATTCAATAATTTTATTCTAATTCTTAAGTAATTTTATTTAAATCTGTTAGCTTCAGTAATTTAATTCAATTTTCTTCAGTAATTTTATTTTGAGCGTAGAATAACTAAATAGCACTACCGTATATTTTATTATAATTTTATTTAACATTAATGTATTTGAAACATAATTTGTAATTTTACATATTTAAACTATTTTTTGACTAAAAATGCTGTGAAGTGTATGAAATGAAATTGAAAGTCCCTGGAACTCCCTAACCTCCTGCCACAAATGGGATCAGAAGCACAACCTCCAGAACTAATTTTAGCTCAAGATATCATCACTGCTACAGATGTTAAAATTCCAAGAAATACTCTCTCCATCCTGTTCAAGTGTTGTTTTTTTTTAATTTTAAACATCATGTTTGATCATTTGTTTTATTAAAAAAATTACAAATATAAAAATAAATAAGATATGTTTAAAGTATTTTTACTAATAAAAAATAAACTAAAATCAATAATAATTTTATAATTTTTTTTATAAAACGAATGCTCAAACATGATTTCGCTGTTGCATCAGGGGGCAAAGCTATTTTCTTGTGTCATAGCAGCACTACGATACTATAATATTGGGACACCGCATCAAGTGCGAATGGCTCATAGTTCTTTTAAATAAATAGAATATTTAAAGAATATATTCATGCCATCATTTGTTCATTTACAACAGCACACAATGTAAATAGCTATTACTCAAAAACTTGAATCAACAACAATAACCACTTTTTATTGACCCAGATCTCAGATATTGTTTAATTGGCACAAATAAACATCTTATTTTCACAACACTGGAGATCTCGGAATGTTATGTCTTGCCCTCTGCTCTTCCATTTCGTCCATCCAATCAGAAAGCCGCAGTATACCCTTATACGAGAGGTACAATCCAGAAGCAATCGTTATCAATAGCAAAATAATCAGTAACACTCTCAAAAAGTAGGCCTTGATTTCCTGAAAAAAAAATGTTATTATAAGGGGGTAATATTTCAATGCAGCAGCAACCCTTTTATATTATACATACTCGGAATTTGTAACCTTCAATCGCCTCTTGTCCCCGGTCACGCCGTTTCCTTCGTTTGGGCACATTTGCAACCTGAACAATGGGGTTCTGTAAAAACGAAAAGAAAATTAGCACAGACCCACCATTAATGAAAAATTTGTTTCTTTATACTCCCTCCATCCCAAGTTACTTGTCATTCTGTTTAAAGAGAGGTGAAAAATTGGGTGCACAAAAAGAGAGAGAGAGAGAGAGAGATTTATTGGGAAGAGAGCAAGGTGTATTGGAAAGTAAGAATGACTAGTAAGTAATTTGGGAAAACTTAAGAAAATCTAGAATGATAAATATTTGGAGACCAAGAGAGAGTGTATGGTATAAACATTGGCGAAGAACATGACACATATAAAAAAAAGGGGGGCATGATGGTAATATCTTATACCTTGTTCACCTGACTTTTCCGGAGATGCAACTCTGAATCTGGCACCTTGACCTTCTTGATGCAATCTCCACCACAAGCAAGCAAGCCAACTCCAAACTGATTTTTAGGTACTTCTTTTGGATCACGACCTAACTTACGATACTCCTTGAGGACATCTTGGCATATCCATTCTTGTTTCAGAGTGTTGCATGAACAACGGACATTGACCTAGATAGACATGACAATTGACACAGGTAGTTGAAAAAAATATAGTTCAGTTACAGGTTTGGATTGTACTATTAAGCGATCATAAAAATCTACTAATCAAGATATATTCAAAAAACATGATAATTAGGTTTCAGCAGAAAAACACTGCAGGACCAAACACCAGACACTCAGTTGTGTGAGCTGAACGTATATGTTTAAGAGATTCGGACATACCTTTTTCGTGCACTGGTCAATGGACGGGCATGTGCCAGGGTGACATACTTCTGAGCACAAATGGGGGCAAGTTGGTAATTTCCTGTTGAATAACATGCCAGTTATGGAAGTTCCAGTTACAGTTGAGGAAAAAAAAAGTTTACCAACATTCAGAGCAGTAGCAGTTAGCAGCCAAGAAGAGATCAAGCAACTGACCTATGACATGGGCCACCACAAGACCTAATTTTAACTTGTTCCTTGGCCTTTAAGTTGTTAAAATAGACACACTCAAAAGCATGTACCATAGCACCACAATGGCATGGTCTTTTGACAAGGACTTTGCAAGGTGGACAGTCACTTAGGTGGCATGGTAAAGGGCAAGGATGTGAACAAGAAGGCCCCCTAACCTGAAAGAAATATAAGATAAAATGCTATACATCAAACATAAAAGAAACATACGAGACCATAGTAGATTCATATTGAAAATTGAAAAATGAACCAAACTTAAGTTTTTGCACAGGAAAAGACAAAGAAGAGCCAACCCTTTGACAAGGAAGATTGCATTCTTCACAAGGCTCAGCAAGTGTGTTCCTTTTACTGGTAGATAGTACTATGGTATCTCCTTCATGCTGATTCAGTGGGATCTCTAGAACATGACAAGACTTTGTACAATAATGATTACCGCATTGGAGAAGGTTTCCACATAAATTCTGACAGGGAAATGGCCTCCAATTAAAACAAAGCATCTGCAGAAAAATGAAAATGATTATTGTATGTTTTATTTAATCTGGTCTGCAAATTGGTGTGTGTGATGCCATACATACGTTTGTGCACCACACCAAAAAGATTGTCATGTTTTAAAACTTACTGCACGTTCTTGGCCAAGATGTTGTCCCAAGCATGGCACCAAAACAACCTCCTGACATGGTGGGCACGGTGTTCCAGGCGTAGATTCTACCAACTTTTCCATTTTCTTTTTGGTCGGTTTCAGAGTAAAGTCAGGGTTTGGAGGAGAAATAGGGCCATGACACCTGCATAGCATGAGAAGATTCTTTAGATATGAACTCCTTGGTAGACTATCAAGTCCAAACACCAAGTCAATGGCACTGACACAATGAGTATAATTGAAAGAAAGACCTTTCTTTACACTTGTGGCCACAAGAAAGTTCTTCTCCGCAAGTCAGTTTGCAAGGTGGACAAGCTCCATAGTGGCATTTGTGAGGCTGCAGGAAAGAACAAAATAGTGGGATAAATCAGACCATTTATAGCAGCAAAAGAAACTGGACCATTCATAGTGGCAAAAGCAACTGGACCTACTATCATCACAACAAATTTCTTATAATTACATTGGAAACAATTGATAAATCACATGAAACTAATGTGTATGTAATGGCTATAAAAAATTAATGTTATCGGTTTAATGGCTAAATGGAAAGATAAAAGAAAAGATACGAAGCAAATTACTCGGCATTCAAGCTTGTGCCTGCAAAGACGAGGTATATTGCACTTCTTGGAGCATTTGGGTGGTTTCTGGTTCTTCTCGGTCCCACAGGGAACCTGCAATAGAGTTATGCATATCAAGTTTGGAAATGAAATTTAGCAACAGTGATACAGTTATTTAACACATTAGCAAAATTACAGAAATTGAACAAGAAGACACTTTTTCCCCTTTTCTTTTTAAGTGATGAGCAAAAAGCAATATGGTGGAACAAGGATAATTTTCAGCACATGAGTCACAGAAAAGAAAGAAAAAGAAAAACAGCAGTTTTTTTTTTTTTGAAACTGTACAGCAAGGGAAACCCGTGCTGTGGAAAAGAAAAACAGCAGTTCGGAGCTGGTTATCTGGTTAACCTGCAGCGTGGATATATGTCACAAAGAATGAACAGAATTAAGAGAGTACCGAATTCGACCTCGAAATTTGTTTTCCCACAGGCACATGAAATGGTCTTCAATAAAGGACAAGGCGAACAAGCACCTCTGGCAAAGAAGAAAGATGTAATTACAAGAACCAAGTAGATAACTTCAAATTATTAAATAAACCGTCAACTAAATAGTAGATAACTTGAAAAGAAAGCAGTGATTTGCTTCCAAACAGTTGCATTTGCATCTTGACAGAATAGACTTATTTCTTTTGAAGTTATCTACTCCACTATTTAGTTGATGGCACACTTAATAATTTGTAACATGTGTTGGAAACAAGATCAGAAAATACCTGTGGCATGGCGAAAGGCACTTATGATTGCCACATCTGAGTCTCCTATCACAAATCTGTAAGCAGAGTAGCAGACATCTCTCTCTTTAGTGCATGGCTGTTTGCCATCAAGTATTAGGAGGGAAAACAAACAAGAAAGGCATACCTCCGAGCAAGGTGGGCAATCCCCAGCACAGCAACGCCTTTTACAAGCATGGCGGCCACAGTCTCGCAATCGCTGACATTTCCTTTCACATGTGATTTCTTGGTAGCATGGCACCTGATATAGTGCATTCCATGAACAAGAATATTTAAGCATTTGCATCCTAATTACTCAGCATTAATGATAGGATGCTGCATAATTAGTACTCATCCATCTTATGAAAATGGAAAATGCAACATCACTAATTATTGCTATTTTGGGTCTAAGATACAAAGTATCCATCGATACAAGACCTAGTATGAATTATCGACACTGTAATGCAAATTTAATTCCATGTACAAGCTACTCCATGTTAAAAACTACTGCTAATAGGATGGATGACTCTAAATTCAACATTGTAGACCATCAGTGACTTCCTTTTCTTTCAGTTTATCTGCTTAGATGGTTTGAACCGTCACAAATTCATTGTATAGGATAATGTACCTCCTTCTTTAGACCCCCACAACGGCAGGACTTTGTGACCACAAGCCGGCATGTATCATTGCAAGGACCACGATGGCACCTCTCAGGGCACCTGTGTCGTCCACACCCCAGCACCTTCTCGCAAGTAGATCCGCATGTTGCAGCCTCCGCATCACACTCTATCCTTGGATAATCTTTCTTCCCACATGGACAAGTGCGACGACCTCGAAGTGGGCATTCCCCACAGTTTCCCCCATGGCAACCCCTCTCACACCTATGCTTCCTGCAATCCAACATCCCACCACATTCCCTCTTGCACTGGAAAACCCTTTCTGAGCACAACTTCTCCTCCATTGTCTCTCCACACTCGCATTTGTGCTTCCCCCGCACTGCACATGGCGGGCAAGGGCCATCATGGCATTCCACCGGACACCGATGGAGTCCACAGCTAAGATGTTTATTACATTTCCCCCCACAAGAATAACGCTGATGTGCACAGCGACGGGGCTCCCGGTGCGCCCCACAAAAGCACCGTGCATCAGGAACAACAGCCGGGCATGGCGGGCATGGACCTGGGTGGCACAGCAGGAGGCAGGTGTGCTCACAGCCAGAGTCGGGGTTAGCATTGAGGTGGCGACCACAGACGTCACCACAAGAGTGGGGGAGGATCCAGGGGTCTGGAGCCGGGTCTATGGTCTTGGAGCAGAAGCAGAGGTAGGAAGTGGGGGTCTGGGATTTGGGGTAGGGGAAGCGGCATTTGGGGCAGCCCCAGGTTGGGCTGGGCGCAGAGGTGGCGGACTGATGGGCCCACGATTGGATGCAGGGGAGGTGGAGGATGGCAAAGCACGAGGTGGAGCAGGACCAAACTGGGTCGGAAGGTCGGATAGGATCGAAGCAGATCAGGCACGGCGGCGATCGGCGGCGCGCGGCGGAGGAGAGGAAAATGCCGACTTTAGAAAGGTCGGCCCCCTCGCCAGCGACGGAGAGGTAGGCTGAGACGACGGAAGCGGTCGCCGAGTCGCAGACGGTGAGATAGGCTTCGTCTCCGGACGACGAGTAGGATGAGGGATCGGAGTCAGAGACGACGGCAGGTTTCGCCACCGCGGGAGCTGGCACCGGTGCCGGCGCTGGTGGACGGGTAGTACCTACGGCGGCGGAGGTGGAGATGCGACTAGTCTTGCGGGAAGAGGAACCGGCTGCGGAAGCGGCGGCTGCGTAGGAGGACGGCATGGCCGGCGGCGCGGTGGTCGCCGGAGACGGCGGTTGAGATGCGCGCGAGACGTCACAGAGGAAAGATTTTTGCGGACAGATCCACGATATTTCCTGGATTAGTAATTTGGGCCGGATATTTTTCTCACTCTTGGGAGTAATTGGGCTTTGGGCCTCTTGAGCTTGTTAAAAGACGACTGATAGGTGTATCAATTGTAGATTCAAGTCAGGCTAAAAAAATGTAGATTCAAGTCTCGCAAATTATTTACTTCTTAATTATAAACATATACTAAGACATAAAATTCAATTGAAAATGGTCCTGGTTTTCATTTTCTGATTTTGTTAAGAATGAAATTACTCCACTAACAAAAAACCGTTAGATGGCGTTTTGAATAGGGAAATGAGAGGTGGGTTTTGAACAGAGAAATGGAACAAGAGATGGACTATTTATTCAATTTTTTAAATCTCAACCTTATATTTATTTTTTCAATCCTAATTCCAATCCCATATCTCATTTCTATAAGCCAAACGGCACCTTAATTAGTGCATATTCTCTTCGTTCTTAAATTAATGTCGTTGTAGATTTTTAACATCAATTCTAATTATTCCTCTTATTAAAAAAATTGTTTAACTGTGTAAAATTTGACGTTGTGATTCAAATAACTCTAATAGTAAATAAATTATAACAAAAAAATATAATATATATATGAAATTTTTTTTGAACAAGACGAATCGTCAAAGTTGATGTTAAAAGTCAACGGCTATATTAATTTAAAAACAAAAAGAGTATCATATAATTCAGATAAATAAACTTCAGTTACTAAGGTAGTAGTCTCTATACACACTTCGCGCACACAATATACAACTTGTAGAGCTAGAGACGAACACACAGATACATGACAAACGAAAGACGGAAACCAACACACATGAAGCGACTCCAACAGAGGTTCCACATACAGACATTACACACAAGGTGCACAACACACGGGCAAACCAAAAGCAGATGGTTCAAGCTTATCACAGCAGCTTCTTTCTGACCAAAACCAGCGAAGCCTAGGTACTAGACGACAAGGGCGCGCGTCGTCACAATCCAACCGGACGCGTGACCGACGCGCCCGCGCTCTCCGCAGTGCGCCGCTTGGACGGATGCGACTGCAAACCACACGGCGCACAGCCGCGCGACGACTGCTAGATCGATCAGAGCATGCACGAGAGCGCGGGCGGCGGCGGGGCGCGCCCGTCCTTGAGGCGGCCGAAGCGGTGCACGGTGAGGTGGAGCTCGGCGGCGGCGATGAGGAAGTGCACGGCCTGGGCGGGGCGGAGCAGCGCCACCACCGCCTTCAGGGTGTCCAGGCGCAGCGTGTCCGCCATCTCCAGCACGCGCTTCATCCCGTCCTCCTTCGTCCGCATCTCGCGCGCCATCTCCTCCACGTCGATTACGCCGCCGGCGGTGAGCTCCACCATCTTCGCCGTCGTCAACGCTTCCTACGAACGGACGAACGAGCACGCGCGGTTATCATCAGAGGCGCTGCATATATATATGGAAAAAGAAATTGAAAGGAGTATGGTCTATGGTGTGTGTGTTTACCTGTGCGCTCGCGGCCACCTCGCGGATCTCGCGTTCTCTCTCGACGGTGCTGCGGTGGAGCTGCTCCACGGCGAGAAGCTGCTCGCCGCTGAGGTCCGCGAGGTCAGGCCGGAGGACGTAGCGCTGGCTCTTCTGCGGCATGGCGGACTTGGTGAGGAGCAGCCGGACCACGGCGGCGGGGCGCCATCCGCCGCACCAGAGGAAGAGGTTCTCGGTGGCGGAGGTCCACGACGGGGCGAACATGCTGGCGACGTCCGCCTCCGCCGCGGCCGCCTTGGTCAGGTAGTAGTGCTCGTAGTGAGCGAGCACCTGGTCGACGAGGCGGCGGAGCTCGGCGTCGCGGGTGGCCGGGACGGTGGACGCGGCGGCGCGGAGCGTGGTGAGGTGGCGGGTCTGCTTCGAGATCCAGGACTCGAAGAACCTGGAGAAGGACACGGCGGAAGGGGCCGACGGTGCGGGGGCTGCCATAGTGGATGGATGGATGGATGTGCTTCGGAGCAACCCAGGGAGGGGTTTATAAAGGGCGGTGCTGCATGTCGGTCGGTCCTTACTTTTTTCAGTGACACACGTCACGTCAGTGCCAACGGATTTGATCCGAGGATCCACCGGGTCCGTTGGGTCGCGCGGAGGTTTGGGCAGCCGCGGCGACCGCTCGGTGCAGCGCGGCTCGCGCGCTTGCGCTGCATACGCTGAGCGCCGTGGCAGCCTAGGCGCGCGCTCTCTCGGTGCGCCGCGTTAATTCAGTCGTCTTTCACTGTGGAGGGGCTTGTGTTCACTTGTTCATTGACGGTTTGATGGAAACCCGTAGTACAAAAATCCCACGAGTTACTGTTCGTCTAGTACAGTAGCCGGTTTTAAAAATGAAATGGTTCGGCTAACCCAAAAACTAGGAAAGAATGCTATGTAGCATTGCAGAGTTTCACTCGTACCCGGTGTGCCACGCTCATATCAGCGTGAATGTCTCGTGTGGACGCTCTCGCGTGGAGCTTTAGACACTGATGCGTAAAGAAATGTGATGTTCTATACAGTGTAAAAGGAACCATCAAATCTAACATAAAAGCCTAATTTCCAAACGTCAACACACTGGTTTGTAAAATAGCCTTGTCATTACTCTGTCTTTTAATGACGTATCCACCACACTGCTCCCCCCCCCCCCCAAGCGAGTCAAGTGTTTGAGCGGAGCAAGCTATAATTGACCGTAGGGAAATTATAGCGAGCAACTTGTTACCAAACTCCTCTCCTACTGACATAGACGAGAAAAAGAACGAGTTCGTTGGTTAGAAAGAAGAGAATTGAAAAAGTAAATGAAACCGGTGAAAGAAAGTTCTCTATGTTTTCTTTTTATCCCTCTTAACCTGATTTTGATGTCTTCAGTCCCTATAGACATAGATCTCGAAAAGGGTGGGGGCACTAGAACCAAATCTACATACACATCGAAACTTCCTATCTCAGCCCCCCCGGGGGGCACTCGGACTCTCTGA
The DNA here is from genome assembly GCA_001602315.1 of Zoysia pacifica. Lineage (NCBI taxonomy): Eukaryota > Viridiplantae > Streptophyta > Magnoliopsida > Poales > Poaceae > Zoysia > Zoysia pacifica. Next base: position 305,120 of record BCLH01000104.1, read on the forward strand.
ATTCGTCCAAAACTTCCTATTCCACTATCTGAAGATAGACATCACCAAGTCGCTTACCACCCACCTTTTGTCTCTTCCGTCCTACTTTCAGACAATCTCCTAAACGTGGCCCCTCCCCCTTTTTTCCTAAGTGTTCCTCGCCCCATCCATTAATCTCACTAGAAGCCACTCACCCATAAGATTTGGTGCTCCACACTCCACAACCTTGCGGTCCAACTGATCACTTGTCGACATTGTCATAGTCGAGTCACCGAGTGGAGCTTATCAGCTTCAAGCTTTAATTAACCTATAACACTCCAATGCTATCACTAACTTATGTTTGAAGATGCATAAGAAATATATCATAAAACAACCTATATATGAGACTTCCTATACAATGGACAGAAGAAAGTCGTAAAATAGAACCTAGCCCACAAACAAAGACCAATTGCCCATTTCACAGCAATGAGCCAAACTCAGTGATGTGTCCTCGCTGTAATGCCTCAACCAGCACCTAATCTACACAATCCTTTACATCCATCCATGATAGACGACAACAAAGTTGCTTGATTGTGCTATGCACCACACATTTGTTTCTTTTGCATATCCTTTGACTACCTCTTTAATGTGATGACACCTTCCTCACTGCATCTATTCTCTTTAGTAACCTCCACCCACCTACAGTAGGAGGTGCTCTACACTTCATCGCCTTGCAGTCCCACTCGTTACCTACACTACCGTTCTCCTCAAGCTCCTAAACCTGGCTTCCTAACCCTTCCTCCAAGCCCACCGCGAGAGGACGCACTCAACTCCAAGCCTTAGTCTCTAATAATGGAATGTTACCCTTGCTGGTAGCGACAATCTCTTTGGATTTTCACCTTAATTGCATGATATACATGGTATTGGACTTTAACACTTGCATGTATTTGAAGAGGCTTCATCAATATCTAAAAGAAACAGCTCACATTAATGTGTTCATAGATGGGCCCAGAAAGGCAGTTTCTGGAGAAAAAAAAAAAGAACTTGCACAACTATCTAGCAGCCACTTTTAAGGCCCAACTTTCGAATATTCTTTTTTTTTTCGGATGGGACTGATCATTCAATGCAGACCACCTTATACACAACACCTTGGTGTGTTTAGAGGCTTCCAACACCTAAACTAATTAAAAGACATGCTGCAAAGATTTTATACAGTTTGTACTAGCGAAAAAAAAATAAATTTCATGTAGCCTCTATACCTACTACAAAAATACTATTATTCTTCACTGTATAGTGGCGGCCACCTGAAAATGGTTTTGAAACGTACTCCGTAATTCATATGCTGAAGTCATCTAAAAAAATTTAAGTTTTCCTGATCAGCAATAATGCCGCATGAGGTGGGAGAGTGAGGATAGATAGAGAGAGATCATGGAGCACATGGTGGGAGACTAGGATGGCCCGTTTGCTTGAGGCAGCCAGAGTGATCATTGGGGCAGTCGGGCAGAGAAGATCCACAGAGAGTCTGGTTTCTACGCGAAATCATCTGGAAAAGATCCCGCACCAAATTTAGGGCTCCCTTTAGAATAAAGCAATTTTTTCTGATTTTTACATTTTTTTTAAACTAAACTATAAAATTTCTGCGAAAATGTGAACGTAGCCTACTTTGAAGAGAGAGAAGTGCCCTCATGACTTCAATATACACAATCCTTATATTTATTTAATACAAATACTGGACCACGTACTCCTAGCAATTCCAATGACGGTAAAGAAAGGAAAAAAAACCCAAAATGGTCAAATAAAAAAATAGTGATAAACTGATAAAACCAGTGAATAGTGTACAAAAATATGGCATGCGTACTACGGAGACCTCACACTCTCATCATCCTGATCAAAGCGCCCACCACACGCCGGCCAACGCGAGCGCCGCCGCGACGCCGCCCCCCGTCACCGTCGCCGAGGCGAGCGACGCGGTGGCGTCCGGCGACACGTCCGCGCCTTCGGGCGCGTCCGCCACGGACGTCGGCGTCTTCCCCTTCTTCTTGAGCGGCGCGAGAGGCGCCGGTGCCGGCGCGGGCCCCCCGAAGAGCGCGGCCGGCAGCAGGACCTTGTTCACCTGGTAGACGACGAGGTTGTCGCCGGAGTAGAGCGAGTTGTCGACGGTGGCGTCGACGACCCCCGTGGAGATGTTCACCTGCTGGCCCTCGGCGGTGATGTTGAGCGGGTACTGCCCGGGCGAGCTGTTCCCGGCCTGCGTCCGGAGCGGGTTGCTGACGGTGTCGAACTGCGACATCGGGATCAGCGAGGACAGCACGTGGTACTGCACCAGCGCGTTCTTCTGCTGGTCCGACAGCGAGTTGAGCGTGCCGGAGGGCAGCGACGCGAAGGCGTTGTCCGTGGGCGCGAAGATCGTCAGCCCACTGCCGGAGCTGTTCAGCTGGTTGTCGATCTGCTGCGCCACCCCCGTCGACCGGAGCAGCCGGATGAACGTGTTGAACTGCCCGGCCTTGGCCAGCACTCCCGTGATGTTCGTCGTCCCGGCCGCCGGCGCCGGAGCCGCTGGTGTCGGCATCGTCGGCGTTGGCGTCGCCGGCGTCGGAGTTGTAGGCGCCGCCGGGGGGGCCTGCTGCGCGGACGCCGTGATGGCTACCGCGAACACCAGGAAGGGAAGCACAAGCTTCTGCATGGCGTGCATGGTGTCTAGCTCAGCGATCGATCGATCCTAGTTGTGACAGGCTTCGCGCAAACAATCAACCAACGCGACGCGTCGCTGTGCAACTCACTCTGTGCCAGCCAGTGCCGAGAGAGGCCTGCGACGCTGCCACTTATAACGAGGTGGTTGGGGGCAGAGCAGGGAGAGAGGCAGGAGTGAGCTGTAGTAAGATGCACGAGATCAATCGGGAGGTGGTGGTGGGGAGCAGGTCTTATTACAGTTACAGGGCACCAAACGCCGGAGGTGAGCTGCCTGCCAAGGTGGAAGGAACAGGCTAACAAACGGCCCGCCCGGGGTCGCTTCGAGCAGCAGCAAGTGCATGCAGATCAAGGGCCAATTTCTCCTTCTCCATGCATTCCTGCCCCGGTGTCACTGCTAGCCTGTTCGTTCGGCAAGACCGATTGATTCATCGAACAGATCTATCAAAGAACGGAACGGAACGTGACATGGGTAGGGGTGTTAAAAAGGCTCTGCGTGCGCATCCTTTTATAAATTATATTGTTTTTTACTAAATTTTAGTTAAAAATAAATAAATTTTCAGTTTGATTTTAATTCAATTTGACTCTCACAATTTTTAATTTATTTTTTTCGATCTGTTTTCACCCCCAGACACACAGGACGTGTGTTCTGACAATTAGGTTCATTAGCCTAGTGAAGCGCAGAGATAGTTTGGTTCGTAAGCCATCTCAAAACTGCAGGGTGCGTTACAGCGCTTCGAGAAATGGATGTCATACCGTCCAGTTGGAACTTTGATTTACCGGAAAATGGCTGAACTTTTTTGAGATTACGGATGTCGGAGGTAGCATGCAGAGCAGGCGTGTCATTGCTTTGCTTGGCAGAAGGGTGGGGGGGGGGGGGGTATAGGATTTAGTATATATAAATTTGAACCACTTCAATGTAATTCAGGAGAGTAGGAACAGTATCACCAAACCAGCATGAAAGAGCAGGTTACCAGAGAATATTTGGAGAACATAAGTAAACGAACAGCCGACACATTTCTTTCAGAATGAATTGCCTGCGCATCTAACGATGATTCTGGTGCAGTAGGATTGGTTCAGCGGAGAGGCATCATGATACATGCACGGGACGTTGCCGGTATGGTTCAGCGGCTTCAGCCTGCTGCCCTGCTACGACGTTAACATCCGATCCAACCATCGCCGTCAGACTGGTGGTACATCCATGTACATGCACATAACCACAAATCAATGTTCGATAGCAATTCGAATCGTTCGACTGAAATGACAATGCTAATAGAGCTGTGCCTTCAATACCTTGAAACCAAAGTTACTAGGCACCAATGCAACTTCCTTCACCATCGACTGTAACTTGCCACTACAGAATTTGTGCATCACACCTACAAAGTGTTGCTTTTTTTTGAGAACACCTACAAAGTGTTGTTAGCTCGAGACATGAACATGTCAACATAATGTTTAATTGCTTGCCCAATTGGCTGGTACAGTACATCAAAAGAATCTCGGCTACTGTAATCACCGACAGAATAATTTACCTTAAAGCATTTATGTACATCGCTAGGGGACAAAAGAATACAATGATATAATTTTATCTTAAATCTAAAATGAATTGAGAGGAAACTAATTGTTGCTCCTCTTGTTTCTTGTATCTTATGCCGCGGCTGCTTTGCATACCGGACAGCAATTCTTCACCTTCAGCCACTTCTTGATGCATTCAGCATGGAAGTCGTGACTGCATTTCAAAATGCCCAGCAAATCCTTGTCCTCGTAATCCTCCTGCACGAATGAAACATCAGTCAATATTAGACAAACATTTGAGCTATAATGGTAAACAATTCAGCATGGAATTAGCAGTTCAACAGAAAGAAATTGAACATACCAGGCACACAACACAGGTCCCATCACCTTCATCACTTTGTGACGTATCAGAACTGCAACAGACAACTTCTCTCACACAGCCTGAAATTTTATCCTCAGCCAAACCCGTATTGACATTACCAATAAATTCACCCAAAGCCAACAGATCCTGTAGATGGCGAAGCCAATGAAGAAAAAGCTCAATTTCTATGACAAGAGGCAAAGTAAAATGCAATCCTTTTTACCTCGTAACTCATGTTGTCAACGTCCAGTCTCATGCCCCTGTGGGGGTCAGCTACTTCTCTTGCCTCATAAAAAACCAATTGGTCTAGCATTAACCGCTTCACATATAGCAGCTAGATTAGTTTTAAATTATATATCAGAACCGATGTAATTTCATAAAAAACAGAAAAAAGCAAAGGCCATCTACCTGTGCCTCCGTCATTGAAGGATAAACAGCATAGTGAGAGGTCCTAGCCCTTCTGTTCCTTCCATTGTTAGCATGCCCTGCAGCCACATGCCTTGAATGTCTAGGTGCAGCACTTCTGGTAGGAAATGGCTGACCAATCAACAAGGATGTAGAGGATGTTGCAGAGAAACGAGGTGGACAGCTCCGGATGACTGCCTCACGGGGCACTGCTCTAGAACCAGCTCTTGAGACAGAGGACCCCACAGAAGGTGGATGAGAATAGACACTGTTACCAGTTCTAGGAGCATAGTCACTGTTAGCAAATGTTGCATTGCCAGACGAACCATAGACAGTTGGGGCTGCAGCAACACTTGAGTTGCTGCTTCCCACAGCAGCATAATAGGGCCTCTCAATCAAAGCCCTGCTAGTTATTCCAGGTGGACCTACAAAGCATGAAAAAAATTGGCTTTAAGTAGGAAACAACAGTAGAATAACTGTTACTATTTATGGCATAGACAGTTGAAGTTGGAATTCTAATGTAAACATTCAGCACAAGACTGAGGCCATGTTCTACATTGAAAATAAAACAACTTGACACCAAACTTAGAAGGTATCAAACACCATACTGTTGTACAAATATTTTATAGCTAGCATAGCATCATATAAAACTAAGCATGAAAAGTAATTGACCTGAAGGTGCAGTTCTTGCTGGCAGAGAAACAGGAGTCTGGTTCCTTGCCACAAGTGTACTAAGGGAAGCACTTGCAGTTGATCGAAGTGGTGGCGGGTATATGTTGTTTTCTGTGTGAATTGAAGCTGATTCTAATGAAAAATTATGATCTTGACGTGCTCTCACATTCCTCTGAAATCCTTGCTGCTGAAATGAGGGTTGGCCATCCCAACTGCTTGGGCCAATGCTCAATGGCATTTGAGTCAAGGGCTCATTAAGTGAAGCAGGATTTGGCTGCGCATAATTAGATACTTGAGTATTAGAAGAGCTCCCAACATAATAACCACTCGTACTAATATCATCTGCAGGATGAACAATGGGACTTTTTCGTTTCATTGCAGCCCTTCTATTCTCCAGATGGGAACTCACTGGAGCAATGCTTTCCTCAGATCCATGTGGATAACTTAAAGCAGGTTCTGGTAAGTGGCTACTGGAACTTCCAGGACAATGAACAAAGGAAGCATGTGAGGCTCCAGTATTACCAACTATATAACTTGGGCACTGCACAGCACGACTTGAGGATGGAACATCATTTGATCTTGTAGCCATACTCCCATAATTTGGCGGACCAATTCTAAGAGCCGCATCACGTCCATGATGCAAAAGAAGCTTCTGACCTGAGATTAGGATAAAAACAATGTTTAATCTATCACAATTCAGATAAATGCACAAATATATACAGCGTACTGAATGAAGTCCAGATACCTAGATGAATATCTTCATCGTGATGGCCATTCATAAGTTGAATATGATCCAACACAGGCAGCTTGTGTTGGTTGTGGTTGTTCGTAGCCATAAAACAATCAACCCAGTGTGGTTGCCTTTAACCTGGAAATGGCAGCACAAGCGCTATAAGAAACTCATCATCATATAAAATGGAAGACCCAAACAGAACAATACTCCCTCCATCCTTTTTTATAAGTCGTTTTGGGTCCGGACACGAGAATAAAGAAAAGTGAAAAAGGCGGGATGTTCTAAAAACGAGGAGAGATATAGTGAAGATATATTGAGAAGAGAAAAAGTTATCTCGGGAAGTGAGAATGACGGATAATTTGGGAATTTTTTAGGAGTCCAGAGTGACTTATAATTTGGGACAGAGGGAGTACATTACAATCAAACTTTTTATAATACATTACAAGAATACATATATGATGTGTAAGATATCACAACATATAACACATTACAAGAATACATATACGATGTAGGAGTATAAGATATCACAACATAAAGTAAAAAAAAAAAAAGACTGAAATCATTCCAATTCATTCCATATTGTTTGATTCTGAATGGACATCAAGATAGACCACACAATAGTGCATAGATTCAGAATATATATCTCATAAAACTGCAGAAGTCACTCTTGGAAAATATGGAAGAACCATATTCACGAGAAAATTCCTTAAAGAAATATCAAGTATGTAATCTAAGAGGTAACTCATTTATAGTTGACAAGTGTTTGTATATCATACCAAATGATTCCCAGTTCGTGACTAGTCACCTGTGTGTTCAATGCAAGA
>BCLH01000105.1:3005-25045 GCA_001602315.1 Zoysia pacifica
ATCGCCGGAGGTTGCCGGCCATGGCGATGCCGCGCCGGCCAGCCGAGCCGTCTGACCTAAATCGGACGGATCGCATTAGATTCCCATTCCTTTTAAAATTCGACCGCCCGATCTAAATCCAAGCGCACACAGTGTGCCACGTCACCCAATTAACCACACCCATCGAATCCAAATCCGACACACCAGATTAAGCCACGTCACTCAAATAATCAGATCCGTTCAATTTGAAATCGGGGGCTAGATTAATTCTCGAATTAGAAATAAAAATAAATTAGATACCTTATTGCGTCAGCATGACCTAAGCATGATGTCAGCATACCTGATTAATAAAAATTAATTAGATATTAGGTTAATTAATTTCAGATTAACCAATAATTATATAATTAATAATATTGTCAATCTCGAAACTAATTGTAATAATTATTTAATAAAAATTAATTATAATAGTTAATTAATAATTAATTATATTAAGTATTTAATAATTAATTATGACCATTTTACAGAAAAGCCCCTATACTTATTTTTAATTATAAATTAGTCCTTGTCGAGTGACAAATTTACATTTTAGCCCCTAAACTTTTTGGTAATTAAATTTTAGTCCTTAAATAATTTTGTAATTTACAGATAAGCCCCCAGTAATTAATTATTAATTACAGATTAGCCCCTGAATCTTATAAATGCCATAACTTTTGATCCGTAACTCCGATTTAAGCAAATAATATACCAAAACGACCGTACTGAAATAATCTATGCATTCATGACATCATCATACTGATTTTGTTTTGTTTTATTGCATTTGATTGATTGTTTATGTTCTCGTGCGATAGACGACTTCGTCCCGGAGCTACAGTTCATCGAAGACTTCCAACAGCAAGAGTTCGAGATCGCCGACTTTTACTCCCAAGAGCAGCACGGCAAGTGTCCTTGACCATCTTGTGCCTATTTTCAAAATATCTATTTTGTAGATTGCATACTTGTGTCAAATTGACTACGTACCTATTAATAAAAATTCCTAGTTTTCCACATTACGCTTTGTTGCCTTAGTTTACTTTACTGTTGGGTAGATCACATGCTTAGATTGCTACTGTCGGGTTGGGTGTAATTAAATGGATCATTATACATGCTTCACGAAGATTAATGAGAGATTAATGGCAACTTAGATAACGATGATTGGGGCGATATGGTTGATGTAGGGCTGTGTGCAGGATTACTGGCACTGTTGCTTGGTAAGTTATCTTCTCAAATCTAAGTACCGGTTCGTGGAGCGACCACCCATGCGTTCCCGTACAGCCACGATGCTAAGAATGGGCGCAGCCTGACGTAGTAAGTGATGAAAACTAGTTCTATGCGTGCCAAACGGTGGAGCGGAGAACGTGGGTTACGCCTGGATCTGCCCGAAGAGAGATGTGTGGGGAAGGGAGGGTTACTCCCGGGAACCATTCGGCACAAGAGGAGGCCTCTCGGATTTCGGTTAGTACCCGACGGGTGAAACCTTAGTGGGCACGTACAAGATGATGGAAGTCATGGAAAAGCTTTGTAGTGATCTCATGGCCCTCACACCAAAGGAAATGTGCGAGTGCGACGGCACAGGCATAATGGAGATTCTTTTTAGTCACCTGGCAATAGAGGATGAAATCACTACTCGTGAAAAAATTTGTACAACCTCTACAGAGTGTAAAACTGTCATGAGAGCTGTGCTCACGGTCACGAGCATTGCTTGGACCCTCACATGATTAGCGGAAATTAATATTGGTATTGGTATTGGTTTGGATTGGAGAATCACAGTGGGAGACTGTGATTTGGTTCTGTTAATTATACTACTGGTTATAGGTGCGATATCTTTCACTTAGTAAATAGGTGCCTAATAGAAAATGTATGTCTCTAATGTGTGCTTTTATGCAACTAATCCCTATATTGCCTGTTTCATTGATATTTGCCACATGTCATATACTTCCCACACTTGCTGAGTACATTTCGTACTCAACCTTACCTTTTTAATTGCTACTTAGTAGAGAGAGAACTTTGGAAAAACATTGAAGACTCTGGAACTGACGTCTTGGCGAGCTATTCGGTCAACTGCCTGTAGAGCCCAAGAAGCTTTCGTTTCGTTTTCGCTGTTTGGCTTGTAATTTAATAAGACTCTTAGTTTATTTTTGTAATAGCATAGTTATTGGAGACATTGTTCTATTTACCATTAATGAAGTCACTTTATGTGTGAAACTTGTTTCTGGGCACACATAAAGGGTCATTCGGTTTTAGCCATTAAAACCGGGTGTGACAGGGTCTCAGGACTCAATTTGAAAAGATGTCAAAGTTTTTGGTAACTCTAAGACGTGGGGTAGGGAAATTATATAAATCAATCAAGGATGACCTTCCAAAAATGCCTGGAGCGGACTAGTCTGCAGGTCCGGACAAGTCTAGGCATCGGGCTCAATGGTAACATGATCATCTCTTTGAAGTTCGCAGAGAGCATGGACAAATCCGTTAGCGGACTAGTCCGGTCAAGCTGCGGTGTAACCGCTTTGGAGTCCGCCGGTACAACAGACAAGTCTGGAGAATAACGAGTGCTCTAACTCTAGAGTCCGCAGGCTTTGACGGAAAAGTTCGAGCCTAGACTAGTTCGTAGGAGTGGACTGGTCCAGCTCTGCCAGAGGGACAACTCTCTGAAGTCCGCAGCTAGACCAGACATGTCCGGTGCCGGCTATTTAATTGCAAAGTGACAATTGAAAAAGTGATGTTAACATATTCTCGTCTTGATAACAATAGGAACACTTGGGCTATGTTTAACCATCCAGATTATGATAATTTAGATTATATAAATTAGAGTGCTTTCAAACACATTGGTTTATTATCTAAATTAATAAAATTTATCCCCGCTATTATGATAAAATAATAATGTACTCTACTCAGCTAAAATATAATTATGTCTACTAAAAAACACTTTGCCCTTTATAATTCCTAACTAATTACGCAGTTCTCCCATTACTATTTTAAAAAATGCAGGACAAACATGCCATTTTTATAAGATTTTGATAAGAGACAACTAGAGAAGCAGTTTTTATAATTCGACCACAAAACACCACCACCAAAATTTTGTTATAAATAAGATTATAAAAACTACGTCCATAATTTCTTACCGTTCTCAACAAGGATTTTATATACTGCCCGCTGTCCAAATGGGACGTTAAAATGATGTCAATAGAGAATGAGGAAGTAACATTATTAAGTCTCTGAGGGATGGGTCCAACAGCATCTTCGAGAATGTTCCAGGTGATCCTTTGGCGCTGGACGGTTCTCTGGCGCCAGATGTCGTCCTTGGCCTATTCAGTGTTGGGGGAGGGGACAAAGTTGCTTTACCGCCCTGTCGCCTTGTATAGTTGCCAGGAATCTCTGTGTTGGCAGGGGCCTTGTCGTGGGTCGGTCGCCCGACCCAGTGGTCGGAAAGTAAGTCGGTTGCTTGGCCATCTTGGCTTATATTGCCCCCGACCCTACGGGGGTCCGGGTGGCTCTTGCGACTGGGTGTGCCCGACCCTTTTGGTTGGGCTTCATAAAATCTTGCAGGTTTCTTCTTTCGGGCCCACGAAGAGCATGGGCCGATCATCAGTGATGGGCCGTAGATCATAGCTTGGGCCATCGAGTAATCTCGGGACGTAAGTACCCGAGGATATGATCCCGACAGGAGCCCCGAGCCCTGCACCGTTTGCAATCTTGTTGAGGCGGTGCAGGGCTGATCCGTGAAGTCGATCTCCGCCATCGCCCCCAAATCCATAGGCTTTAGGTTTTCTCTTTTTTTCTACTTTCCTATAATGACTTTTGAGGATGTACCTCGGGCATCACTTGTAATTTACGTTAATAGCAGTAGAGTATTCTGACCCTTACCTGTGTCAAGCATTTTTAGTGACTTTGTGTTTTTTGTCATCCATTGGGTGTTTGACAGAGCGACTGGGTCGGGTATAGCCCTTAGGTTTGAGTATCGGACTCAATGCAGTCGTAGGGCGTCACCAACCCGGGTCTTCAATCGTTAGCCATGAGGAGTACTCAAACGCTAGCACTTAGAATCTCTTTACACATCCGAGGATTGGCAAGAAGCGAGACATAGGAATGAAAACGAGAGGTGCGGAGCCTGAAAACGACGAGGTCTAGTCGTGGCGTTGTTCTGAGTTAAATCACGCCGAGCCTGGGGGAACTTTCGGTGTTCACGCCAGCACGGATTGAGATTTAACTTCGAAGCTTGCGCGGGCAGGCCGGAGCCTTAGAACGAGAACGAGGCACGGAGCCAATCGATCGGAAACAAATGGCGCAAAGCCTGTGAAAAACGATGGGGTCGGTTTGCAACGCCTCTCTTAGATAAATCACGTCGAACCCGAGGGAACTTTCGGAGTTCACGCCAGCACTGGCTGGGATTTAACCTCGATACTTGTACGAACCGACCGGTGGGAGGGAGGCCTCAAGGCCCAATGAATAAATCGCGAGGGTCAGCGAACATGTCCCAGAGGACACTCAGATAGCCCCCGGGCGGCGGGGGGTCGGCCTTTCAGCCGCATGCCGCCGACCAGAACATAAACAGAAACAAGATCATGACAGGGCACAAGAGACTTATCTGATTTTCTTATGCATATAAACGACACAATTTTTCAATGTTCCGAGCATTCTCGACCTCTGCACCACTCTTGGTCGCCAGCTTATATGCGTCGGGCCTTAGAACACGCTTGATTACTAAAGGCCCTTCCTAAGGGGGCGATAACTTGTGCTTCCCTGCCTTGTTTTGGGCTCGCATCAAGACTAAGTCACCGACGTTGAACGCTCACCCTTGATCCGCCGAGCGTGTAGCCGACGGAGACTCTGCTGGGACTTGGCCGACTGCAGGATGGCAACATCGTGTGCTTCATCAAGTTGATCCAGGGTGTCTTGCCGTGTAGCTTTTGATGCTTCTTCGTTGTAGGCCCAAACTCGTGGGGAATCGTAGTCGATATCGATTGGCAATACGGCTTCGGCGCCGTATGCCTTGAAAAACGGAGTGAACCCCGTCGTTCGGTTGGGTGTCGTCCGCAGACCCCAGAGCACAGAGGGGAGCTCTTGGGCCCATCGTTCGGTCGCATTCTAAACGTATTCGTTGATTTGAGGCTTGATCCCCTGGAGCACCATGCCGTTTGCACGTTCAACCTGCCCGTTGGTCCTCGGATGGGCCACGGATGCGCAGTCGAGTCGGATATGGTACTCCTCATGAAGTGCGCACCATTATTGGTGAGAATGGACTTCGGGACGCCAAAGCGGCAGATGATGTCGTAGAAGAACTCAACCGCTCGACCGGCACTGATAGACGGCACCGGCTTGGCTTCAATCCATTTAGTGAACTTGTCGACGGTGACGAAGAGGTGGGTGAAACTGCTGGGCGCTTTTCGTAAGGGCCCGAGGATGTCGAGGCCCCAAACTGCAAAGAGTCACGTGATTGGAATCGTTTGGAGCTCTTGAGCCGGCAGATGGGTCTGTGGGCGTAGTACAGGCACCCTCGGCAGGTGCGGACCAATTGATCAGTGTCGGCAACAGCTGTAGGCCAGTAGAATCTTTGACGGAAAGCTTTTCCCACTAGGGTCGTCGGGGCGACATGATGCCCGTAAATTCCCGAGTGTATATCGTCGAGGATCCGCTAACCCTCCTCTCGAGGAATGTAGTGTTGAAGAATACCACTGGTACTTCGCTTGTACAGCTCATCGTTGATGATGGTGTAAGCTTTTGCTCATCGAGAGATGCGTCGGGCTTCATTAGTGTCGACCGAAAGCGTGCCATCTTGGAGGAAGGCAAAGATGTCTTGAGACCAGTCAGGAATGATGGTCATCACTTCTGACTCTGGGGTCGGGACTGTAGGTGCCGACCAAGGCGTCAGATGAGGGGTCAGCCTCCTCTTTGATCTTGATGGTTGGCTCAGTGTGGACTTCGAGAAAAACATCGTCGGGCACAGGGTCTCTCCCTGATGCCATTTTAGCGAGGTAGTCGGCCGCTTTGTTGTCACGACGTAGAACGTGGTGGAGCTCGATCCCGTCGAACTTGTCTTCGAGTTTGCGAACTTCTTGGCAATAGGCTTCCATCTTTGGGTCACAGCAGCTTGAAGCTTTCATTACTTGGTTCACGACAAGCTTGGAGTCGCCCTTGACGTAGAGCCGTCAGACGTCGAGAGTGATTGCCATTCGCTGACCGTGAAGGAGAGCTTCGTATTCGGTGACGTTGTTCGAGGCGCAAAAATAGATCTGGAGAACGTAGCGGAACTTGTCGCCCTTTGGAAAGATGAGGAGGACGCCAGCCCCCGAGCCTCGGAGCATGCATGAGCCGTCAAAGAACATGGTCCAATGCTTGAGGTCGAGAGGGGTCGACTGCTGTTGAGCTTCGGTCCACTCAGTGATGAAGCCGGTGAGAACTTGAGACTAAATGGCTTGTCAAGGCACATAAGAGATGTCGTGGCCCATGAGTTCCATTACCCATGTGGCAATCCGGCCGACCGCATCCTTGTTAGTAATGACCTCCTCGAGTGGGAAGCTTGTGACCACTTGGATGGAGTGGCTGTCGAAGTAGTGGCATAGCTTGCACTTGGTGATGAGGACGGCGTAGATTAGCTTCTCCACATGCGTGTAGCAGGTTTTGGCGTCAGCGAGCACTTCACTGATGAAGTAAATGGGCCGCTGGACTTTCAAAGCCCACCCTCCTCGGAGCGCTCGACGACAAGGACGGTACTGACCACCTTAGAGGTGGTAGAGATGTACAGTAGTAGAACTTCTTCGAGGGCCGGCGAAGCAAGGACCGGCAGTGAGGACAGCGAAGTCTTTAGTTGCTCAAATACTTCCTAGGCCTCTGCAGTCCAGGTGAAATGGTCGGATTTGCATAGCAGTCGGTAAAAAGGCATTGCCATTTCATCGAGTCGGGAGATGAAGCAGCTAAGGGCAGCAAGGCATCCAGTGAGTCTCTGGACACCTTTGACGTTCTTGATGGGGCTGAGGTTTAGGTTATCTTCTCGGGGTTGGCTTCGATGCCACGCTCAAAAATGAGGAACCCAAGCAGCTTGCCTGAGGGAACGCCGAAGAGGCATTTCTCGAGGTTGAGCCTTACGCGATACCGTCGAAGGTTGGCGAAAGTCTCTTCCAGGTCAGCGATGAGACTATCGGCCTTGCAGGTCTTCATAACGATGTCGTTGACGTAGACTTCAAGGTTCCGACCCAATTGGTCGTGAAAACACTTTTGCATGCAGCGCTAATAGGTCAAGGTTTCGAAAGGCATCGTGACGTAACAAAAGGAACCGAACGGAGTGATGAAAGACGTTGCGGGCTGGTCGGGACCTCGCATAGAAATCTGATGGTACCCGGAGTACGCATCAAAAAACTAAGGGTCTCGCAGCCAGTTGTGAATCGACCACCTGATCTATGCGCAGCAAAGAAAACGGATCCTTTGGGCATGCCTTGTTGAGACTTGCATAATCTACACACATCCTCCATTTACCATTCTTTTTCTTGACCATTACAGGATTGGCTAGCCACTCGGTGGTAGACCTCACGAATGAACTTAGCATCAAGCAGCTTGGCGATTTCTTCCCCAATGACCTTCTCATCGTCGAAGCGTCGGAGTCATTGCTCTACGGGTCGAGATCCAGGCTTGATGTTGAGAGAGTGGTCGGCGACCTCCTTCGAGATGCCTGACATATCAGAGGGTGCCCAGGCGAAGACGTCTCGATTTCAGATGAGGAAGTCGACGAGCGCGCTTTCCTATTTGTCAGAGAGCGCTGTTCTGACCCTAGCCTTCTTGGAGGGGTCGGATGGGTCGAGAATGATCTCCTTAAAGTCGTTGTCCGGCTCGAAAGATGTAGAGGTTGACGGCTTGGAGTCGAGGGTCAGGGTTGGGGTCGAGCCTTGAGACTTGCGGATCTCTTCCAGCTCGGCCGCCCCCATGAGGGTGATGGCCAGTTCGAAGCTTTCTTGCTCACAGGCGAGGGCCTGCTTGATGTGTGAAGCTATGGTGATGACGCCTTTAGGACCCGGCATCTTCAACTTGAGGTAGACGTAGCTCGGGACGGTCATGTACTTGGCGTAGGTGGGCCTGCCGAGGATGGCATGGTAGGTTCCGGTGAAATGGACCACCTCAAAGGTGAGAGTCTCAGTCCTAAAGTTGTTGCGGTCGCCGAAGGTGACTGGGAGGTTGATCTCTTCCATGGGGACGACGCGGTCCCCCGGGATCACCCCATGACAGAGCATAGCTAGGCCGGAGATCTGACCATGAGAGCTTCATGGCGTTTGAAGGTGTCGATGTAGAGGATGTTGAGGGCACTCCCATCATCCATGAAGACCATGGTGAGGCGTGTGTTGCCGGCGATGGGGTCGAGCACCAGGGAAAGACGCCCTGGTTGAGGCACTCAATCGGGGTGGTCGGATCTGTCGAAGGTGATGGACGCCTCCGACCACTTGAGGTAGGTTGGTACGGCAGGGTCAACGAAGTGGGCTTCCCGCCATAGCAACTTCTAGCAGCGTCGGGCTCGTAAGCCCACGGCCCACCAAAGATCATGAGGCAGCCTTTAGGCTCAGGAAAGGCGGGGTCGGCCTTATCCTCAGCGCTCTTCTCCGGAGGGTCGAGGCGTTGAGGTGGACGTGGTTGGACACGGAGATGGCCCCTCAAGAAGTACTGCATTGGGCGACAGTCCTTGTAGAGGTGTTGGGCCAAAGTGGAGTGGTTCGGACATGGCTTCTTTAGAAGTTTCTCGAAGTAGTTGTCGTGCTTCGGTGGTGCTTTGGCTTGGGGTCGGGGCCGACGTTCGGCGACGGCCACGAACTCATCATCGTGCTGCCGACCCTTCTTGGGTTTCTTGCTTCTAGAGCCGCCACTGGCCCGTTCGTCCTGACGGTCGGAACGCCGGTCGAAGCGTTGGTCAGACTTGCGGTCGGACTTGTACTTCTTCTTGTCTTTGTCTCGGCCCCGATCGAAGTTGGGTTGGACAGCCTCCTCTCCGGTGGTGAAGGTGGTGGCGATGTTGAGTAGCTCATGGGCCGTCCGAGGTTTTTTACGCCCTAGCTTGCGGACGAGAGTCTTGGAAGTGGTACCACAGGTGAAGGCATTGATGATGTCAGCGTCGCTCACTTCGAGCAACTTGTTCCGCTTGCGCGAGAAGCGCTGGATGTTGTCGGGGAGCGATTTGTCGGGTTGTTGCTTGCAGTTTTACAAGTCCCAGGAGTTCCTCGGACGCGTGCAGGTCCCCTATAAGTTGCCGATGAAGACTTCACAAAAGTCGGCCCAGTCCTGAATGCTCCCTTCGGAAAGGTGCTCGAGCCACCCCCTGGTCGAGTCAGACAGGAAGAGTGGCAGGTACTGGATGGCGAACAGATCGTCTGCGCCTCCGGCTCTGCAGGCGAGACGATAGTTCTCGAGCCAATGAGCAGGGTTGGTCTCACCAGTACACTTGATGATGTTGGAGGGCGCGCGAAATCGATCTGTAAACTACGCGTGTCTAATGGCATATCCGAAGGCGCGGGGCCCAACTCCATCGGGGCTGAGGCTCCGCGAGTAGCTGTGGACATGCCGACGTGCGCAGTAGTCGGAGGGTCATTCTCTGCGTCGGCGTTCGGAGTACCTAGGAGTTTGTCCCCGACATGACTCAGCGTGAAGATCGGCTGGGGCTTGTCGTCGGGCGTCGATAGTGTGACGAGCGTCACGGTCGGGGCCGAGGCGCCGTCGGATGGTGGCGGGCGGAGGATCCGAACGATCTGAACATTCATGCGAAGGGTCATGACCGAACACAGTGCGAATCCGACGACGTCGGGCCGTGCGTTTGGCACGCGACACCCGGAGACAAAGCTCGCTGTCAACGTTGGCGATGAAGTCCAGGCTTCCGAAGCGGAAGGCCTAGCCGATGGAGAAGACGGGGACGCGCCACGATTGGCCGTCCGAAGTGAAGTCGATCGTGAAACTCCTGAAGTCCAAGCGAGAGACCGAAGCCTCTCCCACCAGAGCGAAGATCGAGGCCATCGATGACGAAGCGAAACACACCACAGGCGCCCCTTCCTGGCACGCCAACTGTCAGCGTTTTGTACGCCGGCACAGTACGAATTTGTAGATCAGAGGGGGTACGGTTTGATTCTTCCTAACCAATATGACCTAATCCGTGATGGACTCAAGAATGTAACCTGGTTTAGGCCACCGCAAAATGTAATACTCTACGTCCAGGGGTCGGAATCGACGAACTCTCATATGATCGAGTCGGTTACAATGGCGGATGGGCTGTTACATGGGTAGAGTCCCTAGCGCGCCTTCGTGGGTGTATAGCTATCTTACTTTGTGTTTCCCTCTCTTTCTCTCGTTGTACGAGGACCCCGACGGGCCTTTATATAGAGGTCGGACGGGGTTACAATGCGGGGTAAGACGGGTGGCTCCCTGACAGGTGAGAGTCACAACGAAATTTGACGCTCACGAAACTGGATGTCTTATAACAAGTGGGGCGTGGCCAAACTTGGTCGCCGCAGGATGGTGCTTCCTCTGACGAGTGGGGTCGCCACCAAACTTGGCCACTATGGAACCAAGCCTTCTCTGACGAATGGGGCCAACAGCATCTTTGAGAATATTTCAGGTGATCCTCCGGCGCTGGACGGTCCTCTGGCGCCATCTGTCATCTTTGGCCTGTCCCCTATTCAGTGCTGGGGGGACAAAGTTGCTTTACCGCCCTGCCGCCTTGTATAGTCGTCAGGAATCTCTGTGTTGGCAGAGGCCTTGTCGTGAGTTGGTCGCTCAACCATGAGGTCGGAAAGTAAGTCGGTTACTTGACCATCTTGGCGTTATGTTGTCTCTTGTAACTTGGTGCGCCCGACCCTTTTGGTTGGGCTTCGTAAAATCTTGCAGGTTTCTTCCTTCGGGCCCACGAAGAGCGTGGGCCGGTCATCGCTGATGGGCCGTAGATCGTAGCTTGGACCATCGAGTAATCCCGGGCCGTATGTACCCGAGGGATATGATCCCGACAACACTGCCTGAGCTGTTCTCCTTGAGTCCTTTGAGGCAGCCATGGACACCTACGAGTCCAAGATTGCGGATTACGAGACTTGGCAACGTTGCGTGAGGAGGCGTGTGCGAAGGCTATTCTACTTGCGAGCATGGAGATCTTTCTCTTTCTCTCGGGGTCTTTTCCACTTCACAGCAGTTGTGGACTCATCTTCACCAAAGTTACGAGATTCGTAACGAGGCAACGTACCTTGCTGTCGTAGAGGAGGCCCAGTCTCTTCGTCAGCTTGACCACAGTGTGGCTGAGTTTCATCGTCAGATGTGTGCAGTCTGGCACCGTCTTGACAGCTTGGGTGTTGAGTTCTGTGGCTCATGTGCTTATCGATGTTGTGACCGGCAACGGAGACAGAGGGAGATGAGCTACGCGCATAGGAGACACGCATTCGTGTGGGGACTAGGAGTCGAGATCAGCAGGCTACGTCTATCCTCGCTGCTTTGGGTTCCCTCTCCGGTGCCCGCACCCTCTACAGTGGCTACGCCACCGATGCCCTCGACTTGTCCCGTGACTGCAGTTGCGACCTCTTCAACCTCTTCTTCGACTTTTGAGTGTGGCTACTGTGGCAGGCATGGCTAGGACACTTCAGTTTGCCGCACGAGGCAGTGCGACTGAGCTTGTCGTGTTGGGCGCACTTCTCATGCCTCGAGGGGGGGGGGGGGGCTCCACCCAGCAGGGTTCTCGCTCGTTGTCTGCGGCCGAGCATGAGGCCCTTGCTCTGTTTTGACGTTTCACTTTGTCAGCACACGCTCACGGGACAACTACTTCTGCTTCTAGTTCCACTCCGCCTCCACCAGGTATCTCATCCCCATGGTTCCTTATTCTAGAGCTTCTTTTCATACCATGATTCGACTCACTTGTCCTCTATGTCTTCACCTAGGCTGCCTTTCACTGTTCAAACTACTGATGGCACACCTCTTTTTGTTGTCGAACAGGGCACTCTTTTGACTCCTTTCTTTGTTCCGACTGTTTCACATGTTCCTAAACTCACTTTGCAGTTGCTGTTGGCCGATTAGATCATGGTTATCGTATTATTCTTGAGGCTGACTCTTGTTGTATTCAAGATCTTCGCATGGGGCTCCTAGTGGGGACTGGGCCTAGGCTTCGAGACTTTGAACGCCTGTGGAAGCTTGATTGGTTGCTTCTTCCACCAACTACTTTTGATAGCCAGTCATCTGCTTCATCTGCTATCGTCTCCTCTGCTTCCTCTACTACGACCTTCGAGCAGTGGCATCGTCGTCTTGGTCATCTCTTAGGTTCTAGATTGTCTAGGCTTGTTGGTAGTGGTGTTTTAGGCCCAGCCTCTGGTGAGTAAGCTCTTCGTCATATGGGTTGGAAGCTTGGTAAACAGCTGCAGCTCCCATATCCGTCTAGTGAGTTGGTGTCCCAGCGTCCTTTTGATCTTTCACTCAAATGTCTGGGGTCGTGCTCCCTTTCTTTCGAAAGAGGGTCACTCTTACAATGTGATTTTTTTATGACTATTCGAGATTTACTTGGATCTATCATATGTCTTCTCATAGTCAGTTTCTATCTATTTATTAGTAGTTTGCTACTATGGTTCGCACTCAATTTGACTCTTCCATTCGAGCTTTCCGCGCGGACTCGGCTGGTGAGTATATTTCAGATGCACATCGTCACTTTCTAGCTCACCAGGGCAATATTACTCAGTTCTCTTGTCGTGGTGCTCATCCTCAAGACAGTGTTGCTGAGCACAAGCATCGTCACATTCTTGAGACTGCTCGTGCTCTTCTGATCTCCACTGCCTTTTCCCCTCATTTTTGGGCCGAGGCGGTGTTAGCTTCATGACCATCAAAGTCCCTCAAACGTATGAATGATTTTGGTGATTGAATGGGAACCATGAACTAATTCGTTGGGTGTAGGTTCATCAACACTATTCTTCACTTGTACGAGTTGGTTGCTTCAACGATGTTCGGAACCTCGATGTATTTTCCAAGGAGGGAGCTGATCCAAGGCTAAGGATGTTCTAGATCCATGTGTGGCTTAGTTTTAGGCCTTGAGTTCATAGGAAACACCGGTATTATTAAAAGGGGTTGGGTCACTCGTCTCGGTTTTACAAAAATTAGAGTGTGGATGCTCTATATTCTCTGACGCACATGAGTGATCAGTGGAAGCTTGAAGATGTCAAGAGTTGCAGCGAAAAGTTAGAAGATCTTGAAGGAGTCCAGTTTCAGCAGCTATTGAGACACCAGACAGTTCGGTGAGGGTCGAAGCCAAGAGTCCAGAGAGGATGTTTTCTGGAGGCTGAGAAAAGAAAAACACCGGACAGTTCGGTGAGTGTAGGTGATCGAAATCCAGAGATAGGTGCTCTCTAAAGTCAAGAAGAGGAGTTACCAGACAGTCCGTCGATTCAGTGACTGGACAATCCGATGAGCCTAGAAGATGGAGTCCAGAAGAGGTGTCTCTATAAGTCTAAAGAGAAGGTCACCGAATAGTCCGTTAATGGTATGACCAGACACTCCGGTGTCACATGGAATGGATTTCAGAGAGAATGTTTTTTGTTAGTTGAAGACCTGGAGTCACTGGACAGTCCAATGGTCCTAGTCATCGGATAGTTCGATGGTTGCAAAAAGAACTCAGCTTTTTAGCAACGGCTCTTAACGGTTGTTTTGGGGCTTGGGACCTATTTAAACCATTGAGCTGTTGTGGAGGTTGCTCGCGGCCAGAACAGTTGGAGATCATTTGTGAAAAGCCAAAGGCCACCAAGGAGAGCATAAGAGAGCATCTAGTGAAATCTTTTATTGCTTGTGAAGAGTAGCAAAGACATTTATACATTCCTAAAGGTTTTGAGGCTGAGAGGAGTGTCTTCGGCTTATTACTCTTGGTCTGTGGCAGCCTGGACCGGTTAGACATGGTTATCTGAGCTTCTGAAGACCTGTAGAAGATGACATCAAGTTTGTGAGCAGTTTTGGGTCCTCCGCTCGAAAGGGACATCGAGAGTGAGTGCTCGAGCGTTGGAGGTTTGCTCTAGCGCTTGGGTATTGTTTCTTACAACCGAGGCGCCGAAGACTTCACTCCGAGAGTGAAGCGTATCTTTGTGAGCATCGTTTTGGGAATGACAGGAGGAACCAAGACTCCGATGGGAGTGGTTCAATGAAGATTATGGGAAGACGCCATCTTTTCGAGACCTCAGAAAAAATCGCTAAGCATTTACTTCACCTTTCCGTTTAGTTACCATATTCACCTTATTGCTAGTAGTGTGATAGGTTGTTTGGTTGTATCTCTTGGTCGCCCTTGTGCTAACTTGCTTGCTAGCTTGATAGATTGTTCTTTCCCTTGGTTGTCTTCTAGTTTGTTTTTGCTCTTGCTTAGTTCCCTCTTGCTAGGAGTTAATTGCAAATTTTGCTAGAACTTTGGAAAAGCTAGAAAAAGTCTAGTAGTGTTAGTGCCCGATTGAACCTAACCCCCTTCTCAGTCACTCGATCTTTTCAAGTGGTATTAGAGCCAAGTGCTTATTTCGCGGTTTAAGCATCTTGAAAAAGTGATCGGGAGTAATAGAGAGAAGTTCTTCATAGAGGTCTGATAGTGGCTCATGAAAAAATCGCTTGCTAAGCTACCTATATGCCACTAAACCGGTAAATTCAAGTACTAACATGAACATCTTATCAAACTCTTCATCTAGCAACTCCTTAAGTGCTACTATGATTGAAAATTCTATTTACCTTGAGCTCATAGATGTTTATACTCACTTTGGAACTCTTCATGGTGAGACTATATGTGCTACCATGCTACGATTGCATAATCTAGTTGAAAAGATCAATTCTTTTGTAAGAGCACTCAAGATTTCTCATGAAAAATCTATCAAGAAATTCTTCTCAAGCAAGAATAATAGTGCTCTTGCCTCTTATGAAGTTTTATCAACCAAAGATGATTCTAAATGCTTCCATCTCAAGCGAGATCGATGAAATACATGCTCATCACACTTTTAAGCCATCGGTTTGTAATGACTCTATCTCTACTAGCACTCACTTACTTTTTGATGATAATGCTATTGCTAGTAGTTTGTTAGAGTATTCTTATAATGTTTTATGTAATGAGTATGACAATATCATTACCTTTTCTAATAAGGCTTCAAAAGAACTATGTATTCTCATTGATAAGCTTGTAAGTTTGATCAATTTTTATGGGAAGCGTCATATCTCAATAGATGAAGCAAACAAGAAGAAAGTTGACACTTGGAAGAGCCACCTCAAGCGCTCTAAGAAACAAAATTCATCTAAAGAAGTTGCTCTTATTGTTGAGGTTAGTACAAATGAAACATGTACTACATTGAATACTAACACCTTTTGTCTCATAGCTTCTAGCAAGAAAAATGGTAGGAAACAATTGGTACTTGATAGTGGTTGCACTCAACACATGACCGGTAATCCTAAGATATTCACCACTATCAAAGAAGATGAGGATAAGAACAAGATAATATTTGAGGATAATTACAAAGAATTAAGAGGTTGGACAAAGTCGCCATCTCCAATGAGTTGTCCATTTCTAATATCATGCTAGTGAAATCTTTTAGCTTCAATCTTTTCTCGGTTGCTCAATTATGTGATGTTCACATGCTTCATTAATGACAATGTAGCAACCCAATTCGAATTAATGGATTTCCAATGAATTCATTTAAATTCGATTATTTTTTTGTTGTTGGGTTATTGGAGCCAAGCCTGCTTGCTAGCAGCCCAAGTGGTAGCCAGCTGTGCCACCAAGGCACTGAGGCCCTTTCCCGTTTGCCCTTCCCTCTCACGTGAACCTCTCTCTCTCTCGTGGGCTGCGGCAGGATGCCCCAACTGAAATAACAGGCTGTCGGGGACTCACGCGCGCCCACCAACCCCCGCCCTCCGCGACGTGGCTCGATCTCGTGACTTTCCCCTCGGCCAAGATGGTCACGGATGGCTCGATGAAGCACGCTGAAGTCGCCGCGCGGACGTCAAGTAGGGGTCCAATTCCCGTGGATGCCTCCTACCGCGTCCGAGCCTCTGAGGCCACCTGCTCTCCGCGACCCCTAAACCTTAGTCTCGCCGCCACCGGCCACCGGCCACCGGCCACCGTAGAACTAGAGCGCGTAGCGCACTGCCTTCTCTCTTCGTCCTGGTGCGCGCAGTGAGAGGGTCGAGCTCTGACCGAGCTTCTTCTGGTGAGTCCCGGCGCCGCACTCTCCTGGGTTGATTTCATCAGTGGGTTAATGCCGTCGTAGGGTTTTATGTGGTATGGTTAGAACCTGTTCGTTCGTTGGGCCGATCCCCGTAGCTCTTGTGCGTAGGCTGTCCTGGTGCGAGCAGCAGACCCGGGTCTTTGGTTTTGTGGTCAGCGGCAAGGTAGAGCAGGAGTGCTGCTGTTAGTGAGAGTTTGCATGGAGGAGAAGAACGGAGATGAGGAAGAAGAACAGAGGAGCTTGCAGAGGAAGAAAGAACGGCAGGGGAATCTTCTGAGTTGTTTGTTATTCGACAGTTCGCAAGGCTCGTCCCGTGCCTGCTTTATACAACTCACGCGCACACGATTACAACTCATGGACGCACCCAGTCTGGGCCTGAAACTCGTGTGCTTGGCCTGGTCACGCGACCGGAGCGTCGTGGTGCATGCGGCCCGTGCAGCTCAGGCGATGATGCAGTACCAGGTGCGTGCTAACAGCTGCTGCCACCGTTCACCCGTCCTTCCGATCAGCAGCGTGTACAACCTCAACCTTGAGCCTTCGGTGAGCTGCTGCGTCGCCCCCTCTCCATTTTTGGGTTCAACTAGTTTCAGTGCGTCGGTAGAGTGCTGTAGTTCGGTAGTAGTGTTCTAGTAGTTCGAGCAGGTTCAGAGTTTTTGCCGTGTTTTGGTGGCTTCCTGGTCGTTGATGCTTTGGTTAGCATGCGAGTGTGTCGACCATCTTGGGCAGATTGTTGATGTCAGAGGTAGCAGCGGTTCAGCCAGTGGAGACCGCAGGTTGTAGTAGGAGCACTCTGCTTGTGCGTGACCAGTGCCATGCAGAGGCATCGATGGCCAGTTTTCTGTGTTGGTTAGCAAAGGATTTAAGTGAGGGCAGGATAAGGGTCTTGGAACTTGGTCACCGCTGAAGCTGCTGGAGTTATGCTAGCGTGCATAGTTTGTCTGTTGGTCAGTGGCAGGATTGAAAGGATTTTTCAGAATATTTCTAATTTCTGAAATTGTTTTTGTTCCGTAAATCTTTGAGAGTCCATGAGGAATTCTTTTTAATTTTCAAAATTTCTCTAAGTTGTCTCGTTATATCCATCTCGTAGAGTTCTTTTCGTAGGTACCTTTCGAGATCCGAGTTTGAAATGTTTAGTTTTGCAATTTAAATTTAAATTTAATCATTCAAATTTAAAATAGCACGTAATTAGTGTCTCACCCTTTTCCGTGCCATTTGTCCAGTTGAAGAAGTTGTGCTAAGAATTTGAAGACGGTTTTGCATGAGACCCTAGATCTCGGATGAGATCTCGACCAAACTTTGATCCAAATTTTTTAAACGGCATGTTTTGTTTAAACCATAATTTACATGCCAACTGTTTTAAAATATGTTAGCAATATTTTCAAGCCGTGTCTATTTATTGTTCCATAAATGATGAGCCCTAGAACTACTTTTGTATTATTACTTTACTTCTATGCTTAGCCATGCTTAGTTGCATATATTTACTATACTTCACACTTATCATTATAAAAATGAAATCTGTGTTAAATATTTTTAAACTTTGATTTAAATGTATGAGTTTTATAAATAACCATATACATACTATTTAGCTGGGATAGGCAGGAGTTTGAGATGTTGAGGGACTTTTGGGAAGTTCTTGTGGGCGTACGTGTTGCGGATACAACGGAGGATTAGGATTTGGATCTGCTGAGAGGTTTGTTGGTTGTTGGCATTAAGGATGGAAAGTGCCTGCCTCAACATATGTGGACCTAGTTGTTGTGTCACATGTTTCCAGTGCTTTACCATGCAGACCACGTTGCCTTGTATGGATAGAGGTTTGATTTTAAAGCTTGCCGAGACTGATTGTTTACCCGTAAGTTGACGGTGTTGTATTAGTGTGGTGTCGAGTTGCGACTCTCTACACGAGGTTGAGATATCCCAACTAATCAGTGGTAAGCTCCTCACAGCTCTAAGATCCGACACCTTAGTCGACTAGGATCTCTATTCTGCAGAACAAGTAATGCTAGTTAAAGCTTGCGGATGGGTTTGTGTCTTCGTTGGGACCACGACGGTGGTTCTCGGCAGCACTTCTCATAGGTTCAGTGCATACACTCTACAGAGTTAAAGTTAATGCGCATTGCCATGTCTCGTGTAAAGACACCGCTTGAGAGCTTACACGATGATTAGTGCTGTTTTAAAATATTTTAGACTCCGATCTTTGAGCTGTGACCGGATGCAGAGATTACACAGCGTGTGAAATGAACCCCCGTTCGAAATAACGAAGATCTCTGTAGATAAAATAATAAAATTAGACTGTTTTAAAATAAAACTTTTTACATTTTTAAAATAAAATATTTTAAACTTGCATTTTGCACTGGAGCCCGCTTTCATCGTACATGTGGATAAGCTAAACTCCCCTCAGATGCTTATAAAGATGGAGAGAGGGAGTAGTTTTCTGATGGAAGCTACTCCCTCCGTCCTTCAAAAACTGTCGTTCTACGCGAAAATGTGGAGATCAATGCAGGTTGGAAATTATCGTTTTTGCCCTCATTAATTACTCAGCTCATCCACCCCGATGCGTCACCCAACTCGCCCGCACCCTCTGAAGCAGCCTGCCCCATCCATTCATCCGCCGGTGGAGGAAGCCGCATGCCCCGCTGCCTATCGCTGCAGATGGCGTGCCCTCGTTCATTCGTCGTCGCCGGTGCCGGGCCGAGCTCAAAGGTCTGCCTCCAAACGTCGCCGCTCCCGCCAAGCTTCGAGCTGAGCCGCGGCCTCCGAGACAAGATCTGCCCGGGATGGAAGAGGAGAAGGACGAACCAAGTCGCGAGCAATGCCACCGCCGCCGTGCCGCCCTCGACGACACCGCTGAGCAACAGCCCCGACGAACGCCACCGCGACGCTGAGCGGCCCCCGATGCGGCGCCGCGCGCAGCTAACAGAACCAAGCTGCCACCGCGCAGCCAGCAGCTCCATGGCACTTCCGGCGCGCAGCTCGTGGCTCTCGTCGTTGCGCAGCTCGTGGTCACTCGTGGAGCTAGAAGTTCTAAGCACACGGGGGCAGGGAGCTCGAAGCGCTGGGGGCCGTAGAAGCTTGGAGCGTGCCGTCGGACCTAACCGCCGGAGGTTGGGGGAGCCGTCCGAGCTCGCCAGGTGCGCAAGGGAGTGGGGCGAAGGACACGCGAAAGGAGGCTAAACGGATGGGATCGGAGTGAATGCTGGCTAGAATAGAATGACACTCTTTCCGGGACAAGTTTTGAACTCTAAAACGACAGTTTTTTCGGGACGGAGGGAGTAATTTTCTCTCCGACAAATCAGCTTTATAGTTTTTTTGAGCCTCCTTCAGTAGCACATTGAAACGATTTGTTGTTGAAGCAACGAATGCACCGGCACCACTAGATGGCCAGAGGTCATTTCATCGTTGAAAGTTTGATGATCTGACACTTCAAGCATCGCAGGTCACCCCCGCACCGACGGATGTAGCCCAATTTCTCTTGAAAGGTAAGACATATATACCTCTTAAGAGAACCATGAGAGGGACCAAAAGTAACTAAACGTGAAGATCATCTGGATGGTGAAGAACGCGATGAATTCAGTGCAATTAAAGCTATCAGATGACTAATTTGGTATAAGAACTAGTAGAGAAAAAGCGCCAAGCGCAAAATCGTAGTTCCCCTTCTCCACGGGTGACTAATGCGGGTGTCACTTTTATGGTGGGCAAGTTTTTCCTCACCCGACCCGTTTCATCCCTAGTGACTAAAGTCTGCTGGAGGCAAAGAGGATCCGTGAGATCTGCTCGAAAATAGAATCGCCTCTCTGGCCATCTCTGAAGCTGTAAGGTTCGGAGCGCTCTAGAGTCAAAGCAGAAAAGTGTCCACTAGGATGTCCCGTTTCCAGTGTGTATATATATATATATACTCCTCTAAAATATAAGCATGTTTAAGTTGAGTCAAAGCAACTTTTTATCATTTTGACCACTAATAATATATAGTTAATAATATTTTATCATATAAAAATTATATTTTTTAATTCATCATGAAATAAACTTTTATAAAAATATATTTTTACATTAGAATTATGTAATTTTTTAAATATTATTAGTAAAAGTTAAACAAGTTTGACTTTTTTCAAACTTAGAAATGATTAAATTTTGGAACAGAAGTAGTATATAAGTAAAGACTAGTTATTGTCATAGTACTGTCTTTTTTTTAAAAAAAAAGATGTAGTAGTATTGATTGTGACCGGTGAGTATAATGGGTGCCTAATTCAGTAATGAAAGCAAATGGCGGAGCATGCAATTAAAGAAAAAAAGGTAAAATGGAATCATTATTAGGGCAGGTAAAATTTGGGAGAAAGAGAACTTTTACGCCTTGTACGATTTCCTGTGCAGCTCACTAATACCCATTCTCATACATAAATTAAGGATTGCACAACAGTACAAGACAAATGAAGAGATAACCAACTGTAGAGGTTATATAATGAACCATCTCAAGATTGTATACTATTCCCTCCGTCCATGTTTTATAGGCGTATTAGCCAAATCGATTTATCCATGAGTGATGGGCGTATTTCTATTTATGTATCGATCGACGCAATTGGCTTTTGTTTGACTGGTATAGCAGTTATTGTCTTCCACGCGTGAGAGAAAAAGAAAGAAGCTGCATGCCATACGATCTGGAAAAATGACGTTGGAGCTATCAATAGGCCGTACGATCTGGATCACATGCAGGAGAGCCAAGCGCATGCAGCGCGGGATTGGTTCACGGCGGAGCCACGACGCATGCAATATTAATTAGTACGGTAATCACGAAGTAATCTCAGCAGCCTGTCATGAGTAATGATTTTTTTGCTTGATCTTCGTGCCCAAGCCAAATACGCCTATAAAACATGGACGGAGTGTCGCGCACCCCGTTTCCGAGATGCACTGTGATACACGTATCAGTCCCTGGATCAGTAGCTGATACGCACAACACAACAGAATGTATATCGAAAGCATACTTCGAAAGGAATAACTAACCTGAGACAGGACTTTTAGTGGCCACACCATGAGGATCTCTACGATCCTACACCGGTTGACCAACTAAAAGCAGAGCAGACAGCGAACACCAGGGCCCAAATCCACAAGCAGACTTGGGAAGCAGAACGAAACCAGCACAACATCTACGCGATCCTCACTGTCTAAAACCACAAATGCAGGCGGGTGAGTACATAAGGTACTCAGCAAGCTCCAACACTAAGCAAAGGTATAAATATAGATGCACATTGGTTGTAGCAAGGATGAGGCAGCAAGGTCCATGTTGCAAAAAGCCAGTTTTATGCAAGGTTCACTACAGAAGATTTCAAAAGGGAGTGAAAGCATTTATTATCCATATATTAATAAGTTGGATCTGGGGGAGTACAAACCGTTCCCGCCAGTTCCCTAATTTTTAACTGGAAGGGCCTCCACTATCCCCTCCAGACACTTTCCAAAGCACGGGTGGCTACACCCACTCACACTTCAAGGCAGTATAGAAAATCTAATCGTAGGGCGCCCGAGCAGTAGCATGTCAATACCGTGACAACGGCCTATCCGGAAGGATTTTTAACTCTGCAGAGGTTGTACACTGTACCCACAGGTTATGCTACTCCTGATCATTAGAGTTGCATAACGCCTATCCCACATCTACGCAGTTTTCCACAGATTCCACCCAAGGTGCAAACAGGGGCCATCCCTCGGGGTTTTCCAGGCCGTCGATGACGCGTCGGTACATTCCCGGAGCCGGGTCGTGAATATCCACCACATTCACGCCTTTTCCTGGTCCCCTCCAATCCCCGGGTATTACCAAACCAGGGGCTATATCCGCGGGCTTACGCTCCCGTGACGCGGGCAATTACCGTCGAAGGCCAG
>BCLH01000105.1:35421-53188 GCA_001602315.1 Zoysia pacifica
CAATATTCATGTAGGTGAAATTGATTATAATCTTCTTCTATCTTTTGTCTTTCTTCTTTCTCCTACCACAAAGAAGAAAGACTAACCCTAGTCTTACCACTTCAAAATTGACCAAAATCAATTTGAGGGTCAACTTTAGGGAGTGTTTGAGAGCTAGCCAAGCACATTGGCTTGAAAATTTTATAAAGCTTAGTAGCTTTGAGAATTTAGTAGAACTATAATTTATTTCAAATAGCTACTTTTAACTTCACAAATAATTAATACAAATATATACAAAGTATAAACTTATTTGACCACAATGCAACATACTTATTCCTTATTCTTTTCCTTTCTTAGAGCATCTCCAAGAGCTCACCTTAACCTCCCCAAAATTAAATTAATGAAATTTAGTTAATAAAACCGCCTATAATAGTACCCTAAAACTCTCCCACTATTTATACAACCCAAAACTTCTCTTAGTTAGAAACAAGGAAATAATAAAGATTTTTGTATGAGGGTATCCTTGGATATGGTTTTTTAACTAAACCCGTTAAATCGAATTAGGGAAGTTTACGGGTAGAGATGCTTATTTTAAGAACCACTTTTTGAAACTTGTTAGAGGTGGAAATAAAAATATATTTCAATAAATTTTAGATGACACCAGGTCTATCTTTCTCTCTTGCAATGCATAATTTCACAGTAATCGGATAAAAATTTCATACTAATTAATTTACTCTCTCCGTTCTTTAATTGTTGTCGTCATTGACTTCTAATTTCAACTATGACTATTCATCTTACTCAAAAAATTTTAATGAATATTATATATTTTGTTATACTTACTTTATTATTAAAACTATTTTAATCACACTTTATAATTTTATACATTTGAATTTATTTTTTGAATAAGATAATAGTCAAAAGTTGATGTTAGAAGTCAATGGCGACAACAATTAAAGAATGGAGAGAGTACTTTTAAAATGTGATGGCATATCTTAAATTCAAAAATTATAATAACATGTACTCTCTCTGCCCTAACTTACTTATCATCATATATTTTTTTAAAAAATTTCTATTTATTTCTTCACATACTAAATTTTCAACCTTTTTAATTCCTGTGACAGAGAAGCCAACAAAGAGAGTATATATCAAATTAATCCTAAAAAAAGGGTCTGCTCTCTTCTTCCTCTTCCCTAGCTGCCAGAGGAACAGGGTGATATTTGGAGATTTGGAAATGTAGGTCGTGTTCCGTTGTTGAGGTTGCGGCTGCTGCTGCTTATTTGCACAGTAAAAAAATCAATTGATCCGTGCAGCCGCAGCCTCAGCTGCTGAACGAACCCGTAACTTGGGTTGGGAAAATGGAGAGTTAGATGACTTATTTCTCTTGCTTGGGTATTAGGTTAGGGAAATAGCTAACCTTAGGGAAAGAGAAATGATGCTCCCATTTCCATGGTTTGTAACCCACTGGTCGGGGTGAGTTTGATGGGAAATAACATCGTAGTGATGCGAAATTATAAGTTTGCCCTTAACAAAGCATTAAAGTATTATTCTTTTTTATTTTAGTCAGAAATATTTTAGTTTAATATAAAATATTACCCTATCTTCAATCTATTACAGACAAATATTGAAAAAAGAATAGATACGCAATTCTTTAACCTCAACCCACCTCTTTATTTTCCATTGCATAGCCTTTTCCCAATCCTAATTATATCCAAACATCACCAGAAGTGCTTTGCGGCCCCCACGCCGCCCCGTTCTGTCCTACCCGCCCCACGCCGCTGCCCCGCCCTGCTCCGCGCCACCGCGCCCTACCCTGATCCGCACCAGAGCCACGCCCGATGCGCCGCCACGATTTGCTCTGCCCGGCGCCCCTAATCGAGGTAAAACAGTCCTGTTAGGTAGGGCGACTGCCCTACCTTGTCCTATTGGTTGATCCGCCTCTATTCCCAGGGTCAGTGCCCAAACAAAGGCAACATATATAAATCGAGAAATAATAAGGGCGACACGTCTCGTGGCTTCACTGCAGTGGTTGTTGACTAAATTAATTACAAAAATAAAAATGAATAGTGATATATAAGGGACAAATGAGTTAGATGCATCATAAATATTGGTCTCTTCACACCCATATAAAGTAAGCTGGTTCTTCTCACGCCTCATATCATTAGTTTTTTCGACACATAACACATTGTGGATTCTTTATCCTAGTAGGTGTGACCATAGAACATGTACAAACACTTTCAGATTCATGGCGCTGAAAAATGCTAGCTAGCTAGAAGCATATGGAAAAGTGCACTATATCATTGTGATCTGGGAGAATAGATCATAAGGGAAGCTGAATTTTAGAAAGAGGAAGCACCACCAGAAACATAAGAATCATCACTCAATTTAAGCATTCTTAATAGGGGCAATTGTGTTTTTACCCATACTTTAGAGTTCAATTGTGATTTTACCTTTATTATTATTTTTTTACTTTGTGAATTTGCCCCTGATTTTTAAAATTGATGGTGGAGTTTACCTATATTCTGTTAGAACAATTTAACAATGTTACATATGATGCATATATTTTTTGCGACTGACATGATGCATATAATTAACAAGATGGAAACACCCTTGTCAATCTAACTTTGCTTTTTTGGAACTTTATGGTTCTGTTTCTATTTTGTTAAACATTGATAATATTTAGAATATTTTTTTATAATATCTAGAAAGAATTTTGATAGAATTTTGACATTATTTGTACACAATTGTTTCAATGCCCATGACAGATGCTTATAATGACTCTTGAGCCCGTTGATTTGGTGGCCCTGTGAGTCGATGTATTCGCCGTACGCCATCGCCGTTCTTGAGCGATCAGAACACCATGTCGAGGTGATACCACGGACTTCATCTCCACGACTTCAATATATAAGCAGCATATTAATCAATCTTGTATTATAAATATATGCCATAGTTTTTGTTTGAAAGTAATAAAATGGTAATGGTGAAGACGAGTATAGGTGGTGGATCCGATGGTGATGCCGATGGAGTCTCCGATGGCAGTGGAGCGGATGGTGATTCTGGTGATGTCGCCGTCGGCGGAGGTGTTGCCAGCAGCTGTGGATACGACGGTGACACTGGTGGCGCCGTAACTGGTGTCAATGCTGAAGGGTTCATTGACAGCACATGTCCCTCTTCATTAATTTCCATCAGAGTATCTACATCTATATTTATATGTAAGTAATGAAATAAAATGATAGGCATTTCGCATAGAGATGGTTTCCAATAGACTTATTGCCGCAATTGCGAAGCATGTCACGCGGGAACGCAACGTGGCACACGCGCGGCAGCGCCATCCTGTGCAAGCGAAGCATGGGCACAGGCAGGAGTGAATCCGCTGTTCACAACGTGGCGCATGCAGATGGGCGCGTCCTCCCTGACAGAGGCCTTGACAAGTCGCAACTGCTGGTAGGTGTGGTAAAGAAAATTTCATCGGGGACGGACATGCGGGGGTACCGACGAGTCCTCTGGCCAAAGGGCCCCTCTAAAAAAAAAAAGCGCGACGCGCGTGGCCGCTCGCGAGGGCGATCCTGTGGCATGGAGCCGACCCCGCTCCTGCATGCCGCGCTTGGTGAGGAAGTCCACAAACGGCGTCGCCATCCCCAGCAACAGTGTGTCATGTGCAGCAATCCGACGCTGCGACATACGGCAAGGGGGGCAGGAACCAGAAATGCTATATCTATGTACTGAGTTCTACGACCCTTCCTGCTTGACCCACCTTCTTCCACCTGATATAAACCAGTACGTAACAATTTCATAGCTTTCGTATGTAAACGTAGCATTGCTCGGCAGGAACGGGTGCATGGCAGGCCAGCGGAGACACAAGAGTCCGTGGCCAGCGCGGCAGGCAAGGTCATCTGAATAGTGGCTGTGAAGCCTCTCTGCATTAGTGACTAGAAATTTTAGTTAAAAAATGAATAGAAATTTGGTTCCATTTGACTTTTACTATTTTTAATTTATTTTTTCGACTTGTTTTCACTCCTAGCAGTGTGTTTCTTTTCCTTCCGTCATTTATCTGATCGTTGCCAAGGGTTGCACGTCAGCCCCAACCATGGCGAATGCGAAGATGAAGATAATCAGGACGCGATTGAACGCCACCATCGCTTGGATGTCAACGGTTTTTTCTGCTGGCTGTTGCAGTGCGAAGGATCTGTTTATAGGACATACTTGGTGTTCACGGTGAGAATCTAAGGGCTAACAACAATGTGTTCAGTTAGACAATCTAGAAGTGTTTGGCTGGATATTTTGTAACGTATTCACAAAACAATGTAATCTGATTACTTTAGAATATGTTTGTTTTAATCCACTCTGTAATCAAATACGGTGTAATTAGATTCCGACGTGTTCAACCCCGAAACACCCCTTCCCCCACTGTAATCAAATCATTACAGCCGCAATGACCTCCGACCTCTGCTCACCTGCCTCTGGCTCCTCGCCTCCGAGTTGCCCGCGCTGACGCCGCCGGCGCAATGGCTCTCCTCCCCGCTTCGGCACTCCCACCGGCCTTCCTGCGCGCCAAGCTGCAGCAAGTCCGCATTCCGTCCATGCGAGCCTGGCTGCCGGCGGTGGCTCCGGGCTTGAGCAGTGTCGATGAGGTAGATGCAGGTGCTGTCGGGCCACAACCCACAACGGCTGCTCCTCCATGACCGCCGTTCATCCCAGGTGGCCAAGCAGACACTGTTCATTTGCATTAGCCTTGCCCCAACGGAGGAGCCGCAAGGCCAGGAAAAGTCGATTCTCTTGAGACTGAAATCCCAATTGGTTCACGGGAGATTCTAAGTAGATTTGTTCCTTTCCTCTCAACAAATCTTTTTCTACACATCGGTGGAAATTATCAGATTCGTTTTTTCTATTGCGAGATTTTGTGTTGATTTCTATCCATTTGTGTCTCTTTTTAATCTGTAACCGTTACGGAGGGCAACCAAACAAATCTGGTATTAACTTGAATCGATTACGTTACCACTGTTTTCTCATTACCATTACGATTGCGATTACATTTTTCAACCAGACACCTCCCTAGTTGCTAGCCACACTACTAGACTTCCTGCTGTGATCAGTTCACCTCGAGCTTTGACAACCCTTTATTTCTCCAGCATCTGGAATCTGTTGCAACAAATCATTTGTTTGTTGCACTAGAGATAGGTAGATTTTGCATTGTCAAACTATAAAAAATTCACATATCCCTTAATTTATATCGGTAAAATCTAGCCCCACCAAATTATGCCTGGATTCTAGGGTCAAGTTTGTTTGATATGCATGTTAGTTAATCGGCATTCTTTGCGACGATCAAAACAGACTGTCCGTATTCTAATGCTTAAATCTGGCGGCATAACGACTGCAGTTTTTAGCCATGCATGAGGGCGCAGTAGATTCTCCTTTGTTAGCGTGGCAGCATAACGAATGCATTGTTTTGCTACAAATATGCTGAGATTAATCAAACAAACTGGATCGATGCTACTTACGAGAACAGTGTACCGATCAAAGGCTAGACCGGAACAACCTGCTCTCTCCATTTTTAAATTGATAAACATCAACTTTGATTATTCGTCGTGTTCAAAATTTTTTGATAAAATTCATATATTTTGTTATAATTTGATTTAACATTAGAGTTATTTGAATCACAACTTAAAATTTTACACATTTGAACAAATTTTTTAAATAAAACAAATGATCAAAGTTGATGTTAAAAGTCAACGACGACGTCAATTTAAGAACGGAGGGAGTAATAAGCAATTTTTTCACATAATGTGTGAAAAACTAGCTTCTGCAACCTCGAAAGAATGTATGCAACCAAATTTTACCCAAAGATCACAATGCTCCATATATAACGAAGACCAGAGGAGGCTAGTTTCAGGTTACGTACGTGCAAGATTAAATTTCTGCTGTTTAACATTCTTTTAAAGTCATCAATATTACATGGAGACATGATCGACTTGAAAGAAGGGACCGATGTAAAACTAATTTATTCAGAACTCTCTTCTGCCACTAAGAAGAGACTAAAGACATTAGAAACTAGCAACGCACACATATCTAACTAGTGCTCCTGATGGAATTATTCGATTGTTGCCCAAACTTCGACCGGTTCACCTCTGCAAAACAAAAGCAGATCGATGCTCAATTTATTAAACAAAATACCAGAATAATTATTTCAAACCGCGAAAAAACTAACCAAAAATAATAATAAAATAGAAATACGTACCATAATTTAAGGTGATGGCGGTGTCGCCGGATCAGTGTTTATCGGCGGCACTGGTCCGACTGTATGATTCATTCAAAATCAGATCAATTTCCTCACGGGCTCAAAACAGATGAGCAATTAACAAAGGCGCTGAGAAACGAAGGAAGATCCATGACTTACTGATGCACCGGAAAAGAACGTCGACCGGCAGGAGGGCGCCACACAAGGGCGGCATCATCATCAGGCGCAGGCTTAGCAGGGGCGCCGACAGCAGCTTGCTGAACTCACGGTTCACGAGGTGGCACGTGCAGATGGGCGCGTCCTTGATGACGGACTTGAGCCCGGCGCAGCACCCGCCGGACGGCCCCATGAGGCTAGTGCTCTTAGTGAGGTAGTCGGCGCACGGCATCATCGCCTCCAGCGGCGTACCGCACTCTTTTGGGTCTTCTTGGGTGGGCGCGATGGGGTCGTCTCTTGCCGCCGCCGCCAGATGCAGGGTGGTGCCAGCGACAACGGCGAAAGCGAGGAGGAAGCCGAGCGAGATGCGCTTGGATGACGCCATTGGTGTTGCCGCGATCGAGGGTTCTTCTTCTGTGGCTTAGTATACCCAGCGATGTAGTACTCCGCAACAGTACAAGGGGTACTTTATATAGGGAAATGGCATAACGGTGAGCCCGCGATACCGGCAACGCCAGGAATAGTTGATACTGAATTTTTAATGGATCATACAGTTGGAAAGAATCAGATAGATTTTGAATGGAAAGAAAAGGTAGACTTTTTGCTCCGCAGGAACTGGATCCCTCCAAAAATTCAGGGAAGGTTGGTGTAGGATTCCAAAATTCCGTATGATTTGGAACGTGGTTGTTGCGCACGCTAGACGGGGCCTCGATTCTGTTTCCGATAGTCTCACTGGTTCGATCTGGATACGGTTTCGGTCTAGCTATACATGGCATTATGTAATAGGTATAGATAGGTATAGAAAAAAGTTCAAGTGCCCGTATTGTTACGTTAGGGACAGGGTAAGTGTTGGAATCTCTTTTCGATGTGGAAAGATAATTGTGACGCATTCTTGTTCTGATAAAGAAAAACAATTTGATATAGGGAAATATAATTCCAATATGAGATATGTATGACAGTATGCATAAAAACACATATACTTAATACTCCTTCCGGTATCAAAATATTGATACCATTCACTTTTAACATCAACTTCGACTATTCTTTTTCTTTAAAAAAATATATATACTGAGTTCTGGTATGATTCTATTCAACGCTATTTTTTCCTTGAGGATAGAATTTTTAATTTAAGCGTAACACCATAGAGATAGATGGATAGAATTTCATTTTATGCAGATGCAACTGAACCGCAAACGCACAATCTTCATGCATGACAAAGGAAATTAGTTGACCCACGTGAAACTAAGAGACTTTTGGTAGGCTGGGATTATGATTATTCAAAAAAATTCTCATACTTTGAATTATTTATAAAAATTACTTATCCAACTTATTCATATAATTTGTTTATTATGTCAAGAGTATTCGGATTATAGGTGGTAGGAAGAGAGAAGTAATAAAAGTTACTATTTGTAGGTTATGAGACTAAGTATAAAATATAAAAGTGATTATAGATGATTTATAGGCATAATCACTTATAGATTTTAAGTATTTGGTAAATATTATAGTATAAGCTATGATAATCAGTAGTAAAAGCAGCTCTATAATCTCCACTAAACAGGGTCTAATTCTTTCATGGAATGAAAAAGAAAATAGAATAGCCTAGCTTCGTCGCACACACGGATGGAGTCGCCGGGATTTTCATGGGGATCCTAACAGAAGTGCATGCAGAGAGAACGGAAAGCGGAGAGCACATTCTACCTCCACTTTTAAAATATTAAAACAGTTATTTTTAATATTAACTTTGACCATTCGTATTATTAAAAAAAACTGTTTAAATATGTAAAATTTTATAATATTCGATTTATTATTAAAAAAGTTGTTCAAATATGTAACATTTTATAATATTTGATTTATTATTAGTAAAAATTAAATCATAATTAATAATTTTATACATTGAAACAATTTTTTTAATAAAATGAATGTTCAGAGTTTATGATATAAATCAACGATATTAATAATTTAAAATTGTAAGGAGTAAATGATATCCTCGCATGCATGGATGGAGTCCCAGTGCAGACCAGTGACATTTTGAATAAAGTCCAAATTACTATCAAAAGTTCACATAATCTTTTAAACTATTTTTTGATTTATTTTATCTACACAACTTTGCTATTTAGCTCAATTTATCTCTACTATAATTTTTCTTTTTTATTTCTCCATACATAGTGTAATTTTAAGCTAAAATTTTATAAGATAATAACGCACGTCATAAAACGTGTTAGAAAAATATTTTGTAAATATCATTACTTTTCCTTGCATGCACTTCTATTGGTCTCCCTAGAAAATCTGGGCGACTCAATCCGTGCATGTGAGGAAGTTAAACTATTGTATTGGAAATTTCACGTGGGTCTACTAATTTCTGTTGCCGTACAAGACTATAGGTTGTGCGTTTACGGTTGGGTTGCACCTGCATCAAATGAAATCCGTAGGTGTTGGAGTTATTATACATCAACTGAAATTACTTAATAAAATATTAGTAATAATTACTGATGATAGTTGTAAAAACATAAATTACCGAGAGTGTAGACAATAATTACTAAGATATTCTACTCAATTTTGTTCAGTGATTAGTGTTAGGTGTAGAATAGCTATTCTACCGTGTTTCTAATTTTCCGCTAATAGTTTCTAAATGGTTCGTTAGTATCACAACAAAACATTCATCCAGAGAAAATAGGTAGGTAGTTAAGTTGGTTAACTGTTTAGCTGTTTTCAATCGAATGACCATGATACTCCGTATTTCCGAACAAAATGAGATATACCACAATGTATGTGTACATGTTAATGAGAGAAATCACACGAATGACATAGTTTTTTCTCTCTCTCTCTCTTTTTATTGTGTGAGAAGGGGGCATTATATATTGATCTATTTGACTTACTATTAGCAAATTTATCAGTAGCACAATAACAAATCTGGCTTTAGCTACAACACTACAAAACATGATTTTAGCTCACTGCAGGGTTTGTGATCTTATTTGCAACACACTAATCGATGAATTTTTTATCTCAATACATAAAAAACAATCTCCACAAAGATGTAAATGAGTAACCGATACAATTGTACGAAATCATTGACAAGAACAAAAGAACATCTAAATTGACCGTTTCACTTTTTCTGGCCAATGGAATCAGTAAGTCAGTAACAAACAACATTATGAATGACACACATAATGTTAATCCAAGAAAGTGATTTTTGATCATATTTCATCTGCGTAGTTGATGAAACAAGCCACAATCCATGTTTGTACAGTTGAATAAAACCATGGAAACCCTCTATGGGAACAGTTAAATTGTGGATTTAAATGAACTGAAGAAAAACCATACAATGATTCTCTCTTGACGAACTTCTCCATCTGCTCCTTGGTCAGATTGGACATGACCTAAGAAAGCAACCCTCTCGATCATGATCACCTGCAAGCATAAAAATCACACATCACATAACTAAGACTAAGGGCATGTTTCATATGGATTCTTAAAAATATTTATGCTCCAGATTCTGCAAAAAGTCTACTAAACGGTTATAAAAAAAAGTGCTTTTATATTTTCACTTCAAAAATCACTTCTCTAATTTGTATTAAGATTCAAAAGGTCCAAAATGTAGATTCATATGGATTCTTCACCCATTTATATATTAGGATCACAATAAAAACTATTTTACTAAATGGTTTAAAAAATACTTTTGTAGAGAATGAAACCATTTTTCAGAGAAGTTGTTTTTCTAAATAAACTATTTTCTAAGAATTTTTACGAAACGAGGCCTAAATCAACACCAAGAAAATTCTACAGAGAAAACATGAAGCGGCCATGGATCACTTCCACATCGAAGCAAACGAGCGAGGGAACAGCACCTTGGAGCCGTCGTCCTTGGGGTGGTACCTCCGCCTTGTGCACCACGGTGCATTTCTTCAGCAGCGGCTCCAGTCCGCCCAGGCCTGCCAATCAAACACTAGCTCCAGATTCATTAGGAACAGTGTGTGCGGACTCTGGAGGGAGAAAGGCTGAAATGGAAAGTGGCAACGAGACGAGACCGGAATAAGACATTGCGCGGAAACAGAGTCCACTTCAGTGTTACTATCTGAAGAGGTTGGCAAAGACTGCACGGAAGAAGAAATCAATTGCACTTGCACAGTAGTAGCAGAGTACAAATGTATTACCTCCGTTTTTAAAATATAAGCATTTTTAAGTTCGAATAAAATCAAAGTCTCCTCATTTTAACAAATAATATCTAAAAAATTATATAATGTTTAATATAAAAATATATTTTTTATGAAAGTTTATTTCACGATGAATTCAAAAAATATTTTTTTAATTGATAAACCATCGCAAATTCTTCATTATTAATCATCAAAGTGATAAAAGTTTGACTTTGACTAAACTTAAAAATGCTTATATTTTGAAACAAAGGAAGGTAAATGGCAGCGACGGATTGATCTTCGTGGCTACTAAGAGCGTATCCAACATAATCATATAAAATTAGCCCTCGAAACATATTTTCAGTTGAACCAAAAACTAGTGGGGTTAATTTTTCTCACCTCTTCAAACAAACTCTGTAAACACATTTTTTGTATCACATCAGCATTTGGGTCCATAATAATGTTGACTTTCTTTAAAGGTGTAGGACTGAAGCATCAATCTTCTCCTATTTCTAGCTAAAAACGATTTGGATTTAGAGAAGAAACAAATTTAGTGAAGAATCAAATACTGATGGTTAAAGAGCCCAGTTGGCCGGAGAAGATTTTTCTAAACTCAAATTTTGTTTTAATAGATAATTTGATTCATATTTCGAATGAAAACGGCTTCTCTCATCTTATTTTCTTGTTCCATGCGTCCTCCTACCGACGTGGTGAATTCTAATTGGATCTTCTTTATCTATGGACCCAACATGATTGAAGAGAATTCAATTAGAATTCATCATGCTGCAGGGGTACGCATGAGAGGATTGCATGGGAGGAGAGACGCCGCGTCCATTTTGAATATGCTCTAACATTATCGGACAGTAAAGGACTGAGATTTTATTTCGGTGCCATGCGTGCTGGCACAAGTAGTAACTACGATTGATAAATCTTCAAAAGCCAAAGAGGCGATGCGCTTGATCTTCACTGCTACTACAAGGCTTCAACCTCCACAGTAAAAGCATCAACAAACCACAAAACGATGGAGCAATCACACCAGAATGCAACGAAAGATGATATACAACTTGTCGGGATCATGTACTCCGGGTAGTTGTTGACCCGTACTCGTATACGTGGACCAAAACCCCGAGGTGTTTTAGAGTCGGACGACGATGCACGAACGTGCGGTCCGACCTCCGAAGCAACGATATACGAAAGCCGAGCCTTAGCCGCATCCGACGCTAAGACCTCCGATGGCCAACCCCTGGAGTAAGTGCGACAGTTATGCCACAGTTACTCTAAGGGCCAACCAACCGTTCTGACGGGACGGGCCTAGCTCACCGCGACGTGGGCGAGCCGCGGAAGTCTACGGACATGACCCGATGATACTGTGACTGACACTACAGTACTAGACTGACGCTACAACACCCGGCACGACGTCAGCGCTCTCCCGCGAATAGAAAAGCGCGCTAGTCGACTTCTTGATCTAGAATCGGGACGTTTTCGCTTGGGCACCCTCGGACATGCTCGGCATCTCAAGAGAAGTCGCCGAGCACTCACTCGATATCATTGCGAGCTCTCGGTCCGTCAAGCAATGACTTTAGCGTTTCGACGACGAGGAGCGCTGAGCCATCGGGGAAGAATTGACGAACCTCCTAGACGCTAAGTTTATTCAAGAGGTCTACTACCTCGAGTGGCTGGCCAACCCTGTAAGGTTAAAAAGAAGACCGAATAATAGAGAATGTGCGTTGACTACACGAGTCTCAACAAGGTCTGCCCGAAAGACTCCTTCTCTCTCCCGCGCATCGATCAAGTGGTGGACTCTACCGCCGGATGCGAAACCCTCAGCTTCCTTGACGCGTACTCTGCATATCACTAGATTTCCATGCGCGTGTCCGACCGGTCGGCCACGTCCTTCATCACGCCCTTCGAATCTTTCTGCTACGTCACGATGCCGTTCGAGCTCAAGAATGTCGGCACCACGTACTAGCGCTGCATGTAGAAGTGTTTTCACGACCAGCTGGGTCAGAATCTGGAGGTCTACGTCGACAACATTGTCATCAAGACTCGGCGGGCCTCCAACCTCGTTTGAGATCTGGAGGAGAAGTTCGCGAGCCTCCGATGCTATCGAATCAAGCTAAACCTCGAGAACTGTGTTTTTGGGTACCCTCGGACAAACTGCTTGGCTTCGTCATCTCCGAGTGGGAGCTTAAAGCAAATCCCGAGAAAATTTCTGCCATCCTCAACCTCGGGCCCATCAACAACGTCAAGGGTGTCCAGAGTCTAACTGGGTGATTGGCGGCCCTCAGTCGCTTCATCTCGAGGCTCGGAGAGAAAGCAATGGCTTTCTACCGACTGCTACAAAAGGCGGAGCGGTTCACCTGGGCCGCCGAGGCCCAGGAAGCCTTCGAATGGCTCAGGACCCTGCTGACATCACCGCCGATCCTCACATCTCTGACCCTGGGAGAGCCCCTTCTCCTCTATATTGCGGCGACTTCCAAGGTCGTCAGCACCGTCTTCGTCGTCGAACGAAGCGAAGAGGGTCGAGCTCTACCTGTTCAGCGGCCTGTCTACTTCATCAACGAGGTGCTGGCCGACGCCAAGACACGGTACACCCAGATGGAGAAGCTGATCTACGCCGTCCTCATCATGAGCCGCAAGCTACGGCACTACTTCACGAGCCACTCCGTCCAAGTGGTCACCGGCTTCGCCACTCCAGGAGATTATCAACGGCAAAGACACGGTCGAGCGCATAGCCACGTGGGCCATGGAGCTCATGGAGCTCGACATCACCCTCGTCCCTCGGTAGGTCATTAAGTCCCAGACCCTGGCCGACTTTGTCGCCGAATGGACCGAGGCTCAGTAACCGTCGACCCCCGGCAGGATCGAGTACTGGACGCTGTACTTCGACGGGTCCTGCATGCTTAAGGGCGCGGGGGCTGGGGTCGTCCTAATCTCCCCGAGGGGAGACAAGTTTCGCTACGTACTGCAGCTGCAGTTTCGCGCCTCCAACAATGCGGCCGAGTACGAGGCCCTGCTCCATGGCCTACGAATGGCCATCACCCTCGGCGTCCAGCGACTCTACGTCAAGGGCGACTCTGAGCTGGTCGTCAACCAAGTCATGAAGACCTCTAGCTGCCGAGACCGGAGGATGGAGGCCTACTCTCAAGAGGTTCGCAAACTCGAAGACAAGTTTGATGGGCATGAACTCCATCACATTCTACGTAGGGACAACGAAGCCGTCGACGCCCTCGTCAAGATGGGCTCAGAGCGTGAGCTGGTCCTCGGCAGTGTTTTTCTTGAAGTTCTCACCAAGCCTTCCATCAGGATCAAGGAGGACCCGCTCGCCGAGGGCACGAGCAGTGAGCCGACCCCTGATCCGAGGGCGGAGGTAATGGCCATCGCCCCCAACTGGTCCTGCGATATCTTTGCTTACCTTCAAGACGGCACTCTTTCGACTGACGTCAACGAAGCCAGGAGGGTCGCGCGCCAGGCCCAAGCCTACGTCATCTCGGACGGCGAGCTCTACAAACGAAGCACGAGCGGCGTACTGCAGCGCTGCGTCCCTCAGGAGAAAGGCATGCCCCTACTCGACGACATCCACTCGAGCGTTTGCGGTCATCACGCCGGCCCTAGAACTCTGGTCAGCAAGGCCTTCCGTCAAGTCTTCTACTGGTCAACGGCAGTAGCTGACGCCGAAAAGCTCGTTCGAACCTGCCAAGGCTGCCAATTCTTTTCCCGACAAACACACCTGCCAGCCAAGAGCTCCAGAAGATCCCGATCACCTGGCCCTTCGCTGTCTGGGGACTCGACATCCTCGGACCGTTTAAAAAGGCACCCGACGGCTTCACCCATCTATTTGTCGCCATCGAGGCCGAGCCGGTGCCTAAGATTACTTCAACCCGGGCGGTCGATTTCATCCGCAACATCATCTGTCGGTTTGGGTTCCGAACTCCATCATCACACACAATGGAGCACAATTCACCGGCCGACAGTTTCGAGAATTCTGCGATGAGTACCACATTCGGCTAGACTTCACCTCCGTGGCTCACCCAAGGACGAAAGGACAAGTCGAGCGGGCCAACAGAATGATACTTCAAGGACTAAAGCCTCGGATTTACGACTCCGTCAAGCAGGCGGCCAGACGATGGGTCAGCGAACTCCCATCAGTCCTTTGGGGTCTGCGAACAACCTCCAACAGAACCATCGGGTTCACACCATTCTTCATGATATTTGGAGCAGAAGCGATGCTACCGACCGACCTCGCCTACGACTCGCTGCGAGTCCGAGCCTACAACGAGGAAAGGTCGCAAAACGCACTGCAAGATGCTCTCAACCAGATGCAAGAGGCGTGCGAAGTCG
Organism: Zoysia pacifica; assembly: GCA_001602315.1. Classification (NCBI taxonomy): domain Eukaryota; kingdom Viridiplantae; phylum Streptophyta; class Magnoliopsida; order Poales; family Poaceae; genus Zoysia; species Zoysia pacifica. Next base: position 50,260 of record BCLH01000105.1, read on the forward strand.
CCCTCCTACGATCCGCCAAGTATCAGCAAAGATTATGACGACTACACGCTCGACGCGTCAAGGGTCGGGCGTTAAACGTAGGAGATCTGGTGCTGAGAAGGGTGCAAACGAAAGCCGACCAGCATAAGCTGTCGCCCCCCTGGAAGAGACCCTTTATAATCAAGCGAGTCTTGAGGCCCGACGCTTACAAGCTTCCAACCGAGGACGGCCGAGAGCTCGAGAACGCGTAGAACATCGAGAGCCTCCGAAAGGTTCTACACTTAATAAAAACAGCTAAGTTCTCGCAACTTACTCCCACTTATCATTTTTGGGCTGCGAACCGTAGCCGCCCGGGCCGCGCCCCGCACTCGGGGGCTACTTGCCTCCGCCCTCCCGAGTGTCGAAATGTCTGACCTCGCTCGTCTCTTTTCGATTTGTTGTGTCGGGGCATCGCTCCTCATTGACCTTTTGCGTCTCGTTTTTTCGCTTACTCGCGCTTCGTTCTGTTTTTTCGGGGTCGGATCCCCAGCCCGCGCCGAGCTCGCGAGTGACCACCAGACGTAACAAACTCTATGTATGTTTTTCGTTCGAAGTCCCCTCGCAGCTATACTATCAACGATCAGGAGACGATGGCGCTCTACGGCTGTATCGGGCCCGACACCCGACCCTACGAGCTATACTTTACCCGTTCGTTTGATTGACGCCCAACGAAACGTGAAAAACAGTGGCAAGCAGTGAAAGGGGGTTGGAAACTTGAGTCCATGCCTCGTTCTATTTCTTCAGGGTCGGATCCCCGGCCCGCGCCGAGCTCGCGGGTGATCCCCGAACACAACAAACTTTGCGTATGTTTTTCGTTTGAAGTCTCCCCGCGGCTATACTATCAACGATCGGGAGCCGATGATGCTCTACGGCTGTATCGGGCCCGACACCCGACCCTACAAGCTATACTCGACCCGTTCGTTTGATTGATGCCCAACAGAACGCGAAAAACAGTCGCAAGCAGCGAAAAGGGATCGAAAACTTGGACTCGTTCGTGCAATGATAATTTCTGCATTAATATCTTTCATTACACGAGACACGACTTTTTACAAACTTGACTCTATATGTAGCGGAATGAGCCAAACCGCTTGGGCAAAAAGTTCTCCCTCTTGAAGTCGGTGACGGCCTTCTCTCCCAGTTCCTGCATCTCTAGCTTGGGCGCGTCCAACTGCTCGTCTAAGTAGCCGGATGCGAAGCCCTCGATGACCTTGCCGAATTTCGCGTCCGGATAGTGGGAGCGGGCTAGGGCCAGTGCTGTCGCGGACCTGTCCTCCAGCACCCTCATGACGAGGTCGGCGATGACCTCTGGCAGGTGCTGTAGGGCGTGCGTAAGGACCCCCTACAAGGCGGAGTCCTCCTGCACGTCGGAGTACAACTTCTTCAGAAGACCCCAGCCCGTCGACCTCAGGGCTTGAAGTTCGCTCGCCAAGCCTGCACTCAAGACCGCGTCAGCAAAACGACACCAAACGACGGAGCAAAAGGAAAAAAAAGGGTGCACCCTTACCGTCCCGCTCCTTGGCGACCTCGGCAGCTTGTCCCGCCCGGTCCAGGCTCTTTCGAAGCCGCTCGTTCTGGACCTGGGCCGCTTAGAGCTCCTCCTAGACTCCAACGGCCCCTTGGCGCGTCTGCTCGAGCTCCGCCGTCGCCTGCACAACCCTCTCCGACTTCAGAAGGTCGACCTGCTCAAAGGTGCGGGCGCGCTCCTCCTTGGCGATCCGGATTGTCTGCTACAAGGCCGAGTGAGCCCCCTCTGCATGCTGATGAAGGAGCCCAAGGCACCGCATCTCGGTGTCATGCTCGGAGGTTTGGCGACGAAGCCCTGCAATAACACGAATTAGAGTCCGACCCCGACCTCGGACAAACACGACTCACGGCTTACCGGCGATGGTGCGGGTGCCCTGCTCGAGGGCCGCCGCCACCAGGCTAGCCCGGGCGTCGGAGGCCACCACCTCCATGCGCGCTTTATTGGCCTCCTCGAGGGCGACGCGGCTCAACTCTCGAGCAGCGTGGAGTTGGAAGCGCAGGTCAGCCACTGTCTCCCCCGACTCGGCTCGGGCCTTCGCCAACTCCTCCCGAAGGGCATCGACCTCGGATTGGAAGGCGAACCCCCGAGGAGGCTGACCCAGGGCGGCGTTGAGATAGTGCTGCAAAGGGACCGTCAGTTCGAAGACCTACGAAAATCAGAGACGAAAAAATACAAGTCCAAAGACTCACCCGACACTCAGAAAAGTGCGCTTCGTCAAAAATGGCGTCAACCTCCTCGGCAACCTTGAGCAGTTGACGAAGGCCGGTCGCCAGCCTCATATTGAGAGCCCGGGCGCCACCCACTCGGTCCATGAGGTAGTTAAACCAGTTGGCCGCCCTCTCAAGCGGAAGAGGCCCCCTCCCGGGGATCGTCGGCTGTCCGCGCCGTCGGCTGTTCACCACCAACCAGTGCCGCAGAAGCTGACGCCCCGACAATCTCTGGCATCTTGCCGAGAGCTGTCTCACTCGGGCCGTGCCCAGTGGCGAGCGCAGCTGAGGACGCTGGGGCCGTCGCACCCTCGAGAAGCGTCGTCATCGTTACCTCCGTCCTCTCGGCTTCGCCGGCGTCAGGCGCAGGGAAGAAATCCGCCCTCTCTTCTTCGACCACCGCCCGACCCTCAGTGGTGGTCGGGGAGCCACGAACGGCTCCCTTGTCGGCCTTTTCGCCTGCGGCGGTTTCTCCGCCTAGGCCCTCGACGATTGCCTCCTGGCGAGCCCCCGCGGTGTCCGACCTCGGAGGCTACACGTTCTCTTCAGCCCCGGCTTGGGTGTCGGGGGCTGGGAGCGCGACCGTCGGCAGCCCCAACGCGTGGCGGCTCCGGGCTCTCGGGCCTCGACGCCTCGCTCCGGGCCTCGCCGCCAGAGCAGGTTCCCGACTCGCCAGCTG
>BCLH01000105.1:53356-75684 GCA_001602315.1 Zoysia pacifica
GATTGGAGCCGCGTCTCGCGACCGTCGGCCGCTTCGTCGACCTCGCTCGAGTTCCGCGCCGGTCTAAGTCTGCACTCGCGCGCGTCACCCGAGCCGTCCCGCGTCTCCACCGTGTCCCCGCGCTGCCGAAGACCCACTGGATCGAAGCCTGCGCCTCGCCGACGCCGGTCCGAAGCCGCTCTGCCGCGCGCGCCATTTTCCCCGCTGGTCCGCACGCGATTTTCCTCCTGTCCATCGGCTGCCTCGTCCCCGCCGCTGGAGTCCGCGTCACCAGCCGATCCTCTGCACTGCTCCGTGAGTTTTTGATTCACGTTCTTACCCATCAGTCCAGCCACTGCCTCCATGTGCTTCATCATCTGCAGCTCCGTTGCCTGCTCTGGTCCAGTTCGCATCGGTGATTCTAGTGCGCCGAGTCGTCGTCAACCGTCTCAATTTCCAGTGCTTCTCCCATCTCCGATCTCCGGATTTCGGCTCCGATTTTCCAGATCTCGGTGAGAATAATTCCTCTCTCTCAAATTACTTTTTTCTCTCTGATTAATTGTTAGATTAATTGTTAATCTAGTTACGATTAATTGTTCTGCGATTAATCTAATTCTTTGTGATCTAGATTGTCTACGATTTTTTGGGAACTCCATTTAATCTTAGTTGATTCCTAAAAATTGTTCTGTTAATTTGTCTCGTTGAGGTTGTCGTGTAGGATTTTCCGGAGAAGGTTTTGCGCACGTTTAGCCTAGTAGTTTCAATTTAGATTTAATTTTCGGTTTTAATTGTCGCGTACCTAGTGTCTGACCCCTGCTCGTGTTGTGTTTAGCTGGTGTTCCCGAGGAGGAGTTTCGCAAGCCCGCTCAGTTCGACGACCCAGATCCCGACTTCAATCCCGAGTTGTCAGGGAAGCCGTGTTACTTGATCATTTTGTACCCAGTATTTTAAACTGCATGTTTTGTTTGCTACCTTAATTTACATGCCAACTATTTTAAAATATGCTAGCAATATTCTTAAGCCGTGCCTATTTACTGTTCCACAAATATGAGCCTTAAGATTGCTTTAGAATAATTTTTTTATTTTTATGCTTAGCTATACTTAGTCGTATTTATTTTTTTTATCTCACACCTATCACTATAAAAATAGAATTTGTGTTAAACCACCCTCTGAACGTAGGTATTACTATCGAAAATGAAGGCACACCACCTCTCGATCGTATTTTGTATTATGCCGATGGTCAGAACGTCGACACAACTTTTAACAGTGCTGCATGGTCTAACAAATCTAGATTTCATTTCCAGTTATCTGATCCTCCAGCTGCCAGTCCAAATAGGATGATATTCTTAGCACGTAAGAGTGAATATCAAGTTACGCAAGTTGATGTACATGTTGCCATGCCCACAGACCTTAGAGCTCAGCTATCTGGCTATATGAGATACAAATTAGCCATACACCTTTTGGCAAATTCATTCTGAGGATTCCAAGGATGATGGTTGTTTATTTCTCACAGAAATAGAACTATCCATTTTTTTTCCGTCCACATCTTGGAAGACTTTAAATCTTGTGCAATGGGCATCATTCTAACAATTGACGAAAATTATTTATGGCATACATATGGGTGTTCAGCTCAGCATAAAGCTATGGCCCAAAGAAACTGGATCTACTTCTTAACAAGCAGGGGGCCCACGTTATCTCCAGCAGCTTTGTTGTGCTTGACATGGCTCCCATCACACAGTGGGAACGTTCCTGACCTCAGCACCTTCTCAAAAAAGAAACAAACATCAGTGCCCGTACAATGCTGTGCGCGAACAGAGTATTCAGGTAAAAGGGCAAATAAATAGTTTATGTAATCGATGTGGCTTGAGACATGATAGTATGGCTAAGTTGATAATCCCTACCGCATCTCCTGCTGACAGTGGAGATGCTAATTAGTCTCATGGAAAATAATTTAGTGATAGGTGAGATAGAATCTTTAACATGAGCTCAGTAAAATTCTTTAGTGCCGAGGACCACAGGGTGTGACTATAGAAACATCTTGCGCCTTGCTCATCATAACGAAATAAAGGAACTAGATGCGGAAATTCTAGTAAGTAGTGTTTTCTTACATCGACACTTGGCCTTGTAACATCTTACTTTTCTTGCACTGTTCATTTGATATCAGTCATTGTTCAGCAGTACAACAGATGCTGCAGGAACTGTAATACAAACCAAAGTATCATCGCCAGATTTTTATGCTGCAGGGAACAACATTTCTATACAAACTTAAAGAAAAAAAGATGATTTTATGTACTGACCGCTTCTGATTTTTTTATGGCAAGGACCGTTTCTTCTAATCGTGGACTTAGGCCCTCTTTGTTTTCACTACGGATTTTGGAATTCGACTTCTAATAGTGGCAGTGCAAACAAACAGCTCAGCTTTTGCCCTAGATTCCAATAGCTGAACCATCCAAAAACCCAAAATCTCACAATCTATCCTCTCCCAGCTTTTGCTAGATTTTGTCTCACACAATCTCACAATCAAATCATTTGTTTTAGCTTTTATATCATAACTTTTAACAATCTAGCTTTTGTATAGATTTTCACAATTCATTAGACAATCCCTAGTGATAACAAACGGGGTCATAGAAATTGTTCGAAGTAAAAGGCTCTCGGGGTGTATACATAAAGCATTTTCAAAGACATGCGTGTAAGAGAGCAGTTACAATACATGGGAAGACCTAGAGATTTCCAACATACAAATGGCAAATAGGCTACGGCTGAATTATTCGACAGGTTAATCGCCACATAGACCACTGCTACTCCTAACTGATACTCCGATCTTTCCATTTACCAGCCGGCTTGGAGAGCTCGCCGGCGAGGACGGTGTCGACCACCTTCTCATCCTCCTTCCGGAAGGCAGGGTTGATTCCCCCCCCTGCCTCCATGCGCGCCGCCACCATGCAGCGACAGTATGGCAGGCGGGGCGATCATGGACAGGCGGCATGCGGCGGCGCCGAACGGGGTGGCCTTCGTTCAGTTGGGTTGTTACGCGGGATTGGGTTGGTGGGAGTTGTGGTCTTGTCGATGGCTGATGGGTACTTGAAGAAGGTGCGCGTGGCAGCGTGAGGAGGATTTGGGGTGTGTGGCGAGCACAGGCCGCTGGAGCAGATGGATGGTGCTGGTGCCGAGTACCTTATACCATCGTGTTGCTTGTCACATGTCTAGGCATGCAGTAAATAATTTCTGGTCGAATTTCCTTTTGGCCTTTAAAACATTTTTAAGATAGTATCGCATTGTTGACACTTAAAAATGGCCTCACCGGAGTGTCCGGTACAATGCCGAAGCCTCCGGTAAACCCTCTCGGGTTTGAGTATTTTCGTCCACCGGAGTATCCAGCATGGTGCTGGAGTGTCCGGTAGACCTTCTCAGGATTGGAGCACTTGGCTCACCGGAGTGTCCGACACTTTACCGAATTGTCCGATAAGCCCTCTCGAATTTGGGCACTCGGCCAACCAGAGTATCCGGCACTGTATCAGACTGTCCGATAAGCCCTCTCGGGTTATGGTGTTTTATACACCGGAATGTCCGGCACAGCGTCGGAGGGTCCGACAGGCCCTTTCGAGTTCTCGGATTTACACAACGGAGCCTTCGGCGTCGTACCGAAGACTTCGGTTACGGAGTGTTCGGCATTTTACCGAAAACTCTGGTAGTATCGATTTAGAAAAGTTTTTAACAGATCAATTCCAAATTCTTTCCCAACTTAGGTGATCTGTTGCCTCGCGAAAAAAGACTATCCCACCTCTATAAATCAGAGGCCCATAGCCAATTAAGAGTCATCCCAATCGATCAAATCATTTGCTTTTACACTTTGCGTTTCTCTAACCCTAATCCCCTCACTCGACCCCTGTTTGCTGTTCTTCTTTCGTCTTGGCAATGTTTGAGGACGATTCAGCTGGCCTGACCAAGCCTGGATCAACCCTAACCCCAGGACAATCCTTCTCTGACAGGGTCCCTCTCGAGGCAGAATTTTCTAGGTGCTGCCTCAACCCGGTGCTGAAGAAACGCCGGCGTTCCCGCACACAGACGTGCGAGCGCTATGTCGGCCCGGACCCGATTCGGCTTCAACACGCATCAATCCTTTTACATTTCTTAGCTCCTGCTTCCTCCGTTTAAGTACAAGTCACTGTTAAGTGCTCTAGTTTTCCTAAATTATAAATTATTCTCTCTTTTCAATACATTTTCTCTTTTCCGGATATTTCTATCTATTTCTCTCCTCATTTTTAGTATATTTCATATTTTTCACTCTTTTTAATTGTCATGTCTAACATAAAATAACTTATAAATTGAGACAGAAAGAGTACAATATTTGTGGCATAAAAAGATCCTTTTTTATCTCTAAGAGTTACTTTCTCTGTTATTAAATTATCGTCGCATCGACTCATAGCATCATATAACTATTTATTTTATTTAAAAGGTGTTATAAATATAATATATTTTTATCATAATTTACTTTATCATTAAAGTTATTTTTAAACATGACTTATAATTTTATATATTTGAACTAATTATTTATGAAAGATGAATTATCAAAGATGATGGTAAAAATTAACAGAGGCAATAATTTAATAACTAAAGGAATACCAGGTAACTAAATATAAAGGATTCCATCAGTGAAAATTTTGCTGCGTTTTGAGCTAACCTTTACAACCGAACAATCAGCTATACAACCCCAAAACATTCGTAAAAAATTCAAATAGAGGTCATAGGTGTTGCTTTTGGTTGAAGGGTGCTACAGCTGCAGCAACTACGATTTCTTATTGGCTGATGCAGCCACTGCAATCTGAAGCGATTGGATCCAAAGTATAAGTAATAATTTTATACCCGGTGAGTTTGCAGATCTATCCATCCATGCTCCACTACTACAATCAACAAGTTTCCCTAGGACAAATATCCTAGAAAAAGAGCCTAAATACCCAAGGGAAAATTTTTCCCAAGATATTTTTGTAGAGAACTATTTGCAGGGAAGAATTCGACGGGAACAGCCGAATGCCCTACCGTCTCTGACATGAGCTGTAGGGAAAGTAGCAGTTTCCCTAGAAAAGCAAGCAAATTTCTAGGGAAATTATCTTTCCCTACAACTAGGGGTGATAAAAAGCTCGACCCGCAGATCCTTTCACAAGTTTCATCAACCCTTAATAAATTTTAGTTTAAAAATATATAGAAATTGAGCTCGATCCTAATTCGATCTTGAGCTCACTATTCTTAGTTCATTTTTTCGGCCGTTTTCACCCCTACATACAACTCATAGCAAAACTCTAGGGAAAGAAATAATTTTCTAGGGTAAAGAATTCCAGTAGTGCTCAAAGCAACAATGTATGCGCCGTTGTGTTTATACTCCATGCATTCATTTTTAATTGTCATTCTAGCTCTGGGCATGTGAATTAAAAAAAACGTATAGAAGAGAGAAAAGTGTATTAAAAATAGAGAAAATATGTTAAAATGGAAAAAGTTTTAGAAAGAAAGAAAGGTGTATTAGTAAGAGAGAAAGTATATTGGGAAGTGAGAATAATAAATATTTAGAAAAAAATTTAAATGGTAGAAGGACAAATCAAAGTGAACAGAGGGAGCATTTGTTTCAGAAATAAAAGTGTATGAGCGTTGCTATGTAACTCTATTGTTGTGTTCTATTAAGCCTCAAATGCATAGTTCTATGTTGTTACGAAGACATAAAAATATAAATAAAATTTCCGCAATATATTTTGAAATGCTGACTCAATTCATCTATTATGTGACATTGCTAGGATCCATTACCATGGGAATTTCATAGAAATATCTATGTTAGAAGTTATATCGCAAACAACTAAGCACGAACTACTACTATCATAAGTGTCGGTTTTATAAGATCTCATATGAACCAATTACCACTTGATACCAAATGTATCATCTATTATGTGTTGACCAGTAGTAAACTTTACAGTCACTTTATTTTTAAATTATTATTAGTAGGATAATAATTCTAATTAAAAATATGTTAAAATTATTGTGGTAGCAATAAGAAATTAAAAAAAAGGAATGTATACGGTAAAAGAAACAACGACAACAACCCTTGTAACTAATCATCATAGGTCATATATAGTATAAAAGTGACAGCAAAGACAATCTATAACGAAGAACATGTGAGCAAGTAGAAAGATTGGCGACGGTGGCCCACCAATTGGTGAGTGAGAAAAAACGGCCTCACGGGCACCTGCCAACTCTACCTACTTGAAGGCCATATGTGGCAACAAGACGGACATGACAGCCTGATCTTGGTTGCTCTCAAGCATCTCTCTGTCTGTTCCTCCATGTCACACCTCATGGCCGTCGGAGTCTAGATGTTGTGGGGAGCCGGGACCTGAAGACTTGAACCATGCTTCTCCACGAAGACGATGACACTTTTCTGAATTCTTATCTATCTATCTCTTTATTGCTCCTGCCATAGCTTTGTAGAGAATCTCGTAATCTGACATGGCTATTGTGGGCTCGGCCTTGATAGCACAAAGGCCCAAAGGCTGACATATGGAAAATATCTTCACATTGTCATTTTGCTCACCAAATTAAACTCCTCATTTTATTTTTTTAGATAATGGATACAAAATATGTTCTGTCCTTGGTTTTGAAAGAGATTACGGCCAATTACAAACTAACAGCAGTACAGTTGCTTTCACACAGCAAGTGCAGGGAGTCATAATTAAACAAATAAAGTCCGAGCATATATAGAATTATTGAGCAATTCTATATCGAGAACTCATATCATACTAACTTCTTTTTACTATCAAGTCAGGATTCTTCTCTTCTTGTAATAATCACTTGAAATCTAAATAAGCATCTACAAGCCTTCACCGTTTTCAAACCATCAAAGTGCTGAATAAATTTGCCGGGGCACAAAGCAAAAGAGCTCCACAGTGCTATGACACTGTGTTGATCCTTTGAATAATTGACAAAGGCATTGTCTACATGTTTTATATGTATTTTGTTGTATAAAGGTAATTTGCACAAAGAAAAGTTAGGGATGGGAGATTCTTACGCATATACATGTGACACATATATATTGCTAAGAAGGCACCTACAATCCATACCATCTTTTATGGTTTCCTTATAAATCATAAACATATAACCTCCATCCTCATCCTTGTAGCATTAGAAAATAAACTAGAATAGCACCCTCTAAAAATAGAAAGAATGTCTTTTTAAATAATTAGCACTCTCACATCAAGGCACCAACCATCAACCCCTATCAAGAGGGTGTGCCTTCACTATGTCAATTCGTGTGGCATTGGGTCATTAGTGTGTGGACTCAATCCCACATAGAAGAAAACAAAACTCAACCCCCGTGTCGTGAATTACTATTCTCACACCAATGCACCAATCATCAAACCCTATCAAAAGGGTGTGCCTTCCGTGATGTCAATTCGTGTGGCATTGGGTCACTAGTATGTGGACCCAGTCTCATACAGGAAAAAACAACTTTTAACCTCTCTACCGTGCAAGAGCGTCAATGACATGCTTCAGGAGCTGTGCCTCCGTCCTAAGAAACATGCTCACCCACGTCTATCTGTGCGCACCATCTTGCAGCCGCGTGTATCCCAACACGAGAGGATGTGGTCACAAAATTTACATTAGTCTCACACGTCAGCGATGGTGAGCGATGTGAGGGGATCCATCCGCCTATCCAAAGAGGCAAGGACCAAAACCCTCGGTTGGATCTAACAATTTGATCAGGAGTGTACCGTGCTCTGCGTGGCTGCGTCATGCCCATGTGTTTTTTTTCGCTCGGCCCTTACTGTCAAGGTTTTCAAAACTATTTGGGTCCTGAAAATCGGTCCGTATCGGTTTGGTTGGTTTTTACGAAAATCGAAAAAACCACTCCAGTTAATTGTAAAAATTGGTCAAATTTGAAAAATCAAATTTTTGAGCGAAACCGCTCGGTTTTACCAGTTTATCGACTAGATTTTTTATTTACTCTTTTTGAATTTAAAACCAAACGGTTTTGAGTGATTTGACAAATTTTCAAATTTTTAATTTTCTTTTCAATTTTAAAATTTTTAAACTAAAAACCAGTAGTCCGCTGAAAGAGCCGAACCGGTTTCGGTTTTGTAAACCTGGTACTGCCCGCTGGCTGGCACGGGCTGGAGACCCGTACGTCAGTGCATCCGTATTCTTTTTTTTTTTCTACCCCCATGCCCCAGACTCTACACACGCCCATTGCTCTTCTCCCGCCGTCAAAGCGAGTGGGAGAGCCCTCGCGCCCTAAGTTTCTCCGCGCTCTCGCGCCGCCGCTTTGCCGCCATGGCGGAGGAGGGGGAGTCCATGAATCCCGTTGGCGGCGGAGGCGGAGGGGATAACTACCCCCAGGAGGCAGCAGCCGCGGCGGCGGAGGAAGCGGCGCAGGGGGCCGTGGCGCAGGGCGGGGGCCACGAACTGGCGGAGGAGATGGCGAATAGAGAGGGAGCCGGCGCGGGGGAGGACGACGACGCGTGCAGAGATCTGGTCCTGATCGAGGATCCAGAGGCAGTCGCCGTCGAGGATCCCGAGGAAGGTACGGCGCCTCGTTCTTGCCCAAAACCTCTGAGCCCGCGGTGTCGTCTGATAGCCCGTCGCGGCTGCGGCTGTGCTAGTTTGTCAGCAGTGAGATTCCCCTACTCCCTAAGAATAGCACTGTAGCCGGCGAAACCGAAAAGATGGTTGATGGTTAACTTGAAGTACTCCAGGCCAATTAATTGCGCTGCTGCTTTATTTCGTCTTACAAGGAACATGTTGTTAGTTGAGTAACTCTACAAGATTTTTGTTCGTTCTGCTATGAGTTGCAGATTTTAGAAGCGTCATGTGCCCTGTGGCGCTAGGGACCCAGGGGATTTCAGGGGTTCTATCTTGGTTCCAGTCTGGTTGTTTGAATTAGTTTTGTTTTATGGCTACTAAAGATGCGAGATGAGTGTTGCAGTTGTATGAATCGGTGGGTTCTCTTTCTTCTTTAAAGGTATAATGTTGTATTGCTGCTTTTTAAGATCTGTTTTGACTTGTAGTTGTAGCCATGCAAGAAACTGAAAGACAATATTTTCTCCCTTTTGTTGTTATGCTCTGTCCTTTTGGTGCCTGTCTGTGCAATTAACATAAAATGACTAATGCTATGGCAAAAAATTGTTTTATTTCTACTTAGGAGGTCAAGCTGTGGTAACTGTTAATTACTATATTGGATTCATATAAGAATCGCTTGCATTAACGAATTTAGGGCTTATATTTATTTTCTCAGCTGTTATGTCATTGCTGAGTAGTACTGATAACATTTTATCTCTTTGGTTGCAGCCACAGCAGCAGCAGCACTTCAGGAAGAAATGAAAGCGCTCATAGCATCAATCCCTGATGGTGCAGGGGCTTTGTTCACTGCGATGCAACTTCAGGAGCTAGAGCAGCAGTCCAGGGTATATCAATACATGGCTGCCCGTGTGCCTGTGCCTACTCATCTTGTCTTTCCCATATGGAAAAGTGTTACCGGTGCATCCTCTGAGGGTGCTCAGAAGTACCCTACTCGTATGTGCTGTATCCTATTTTGGCCTTTGTTTGTATCTCTTGTGGATGTTGGCTGAATATTTAGTACCATTTGCCAATTCTTCACTAGGTATTCATTTATGAGAAGTTCAATACGTTGACATACTAGCTTATAGTAGGCAGTAAAAGAAATAGAAATGACATCTTATGTTAGCGAAGTATAGTTCAGGCAAAGTACATCATAACAAAGGTTGAGGAGAAAAACCTAGTAGCATGTGGTCAAATGCATATAAATTGGAGATTCTTCAATATCAGTTATTTTATCAAACTGACATATATGCACACTGGATTCTGCAGTGATGGGTTTAGCTACGCTCTGTTTGGACTTCGGAAAAGACCCAGAACCAGAACCAGGGAGGTGCCGACGAACTGATGGTAAGAAGTGGCGATGCTGGAGAAGTACCATACCAAATGAGAAGTACTGTCAACGCCATATGCATCGTGGTCGCAAACGTCCTGTACAGCTTGTTGTTGAAGACGATGAGCCTGATTCTGCTTCAGGATCAAAAATAACACCTGGCAAGGCTGATGACAAGAACGAAAGTAACAAGAAGCTTACTGAGGCAGCACGGGCTGCCGTGGAATCAACCTAATTGACGCAGTTTTAGCAGCTGCAGAAATGGCATAACAACGTTGGCAACTAGAATTCCCCTCTTATTGTGATCTTCCAAAGACTGTAGTGTGATCGAGTTATAACCTCATTGAGCAAGCGAAGTGTCTATGGAAGGAAGCCACAAGAACTTCCCTTGAGCTGTGTCACTGAAAATTTCACCTTAGATGTATAGTTTGATTTAGCTTTTGTGGTGCCTTCAGCCTTCAAGTCGGTGATGGGCATGATTTGATAAATTCTCCTTGACTGATAATATCGCATTATGACACAAGAAGCCGATGGAAGGAGACTAGATACCGTGCTATTTTGATGTGTATCTTTATTGGCCTGCACAATTGTGTGATTTGTCAGTTGTATAACAAGCGTAAGATCCATAATTTTATCCTTGTGAAGAATCGGAGATATCCTGAATGTCGTATTAAGTATGCTGTTGGTTACCGGATCTTCATGTTGACTGTTACTTAAATGTACTCCAGAATTAGCAAGAATAATTTGAGTTTCGTCACTTTGTTTCTTTTGCTAGGCTCGCTGGACACGAGATTTTCTGTCTGCATATTTCTTACCCGAATTGGTATTTCACATCTGTAGCGAGTACATGTGCATGCGCAAGTTGCTTTGGGATATGCGTTTGTCTGTTCCTCGTTCTAGCCAGGAACGGGTTGAAGAGAGCTCTAAGAGCCCTTGGAGGGTAAATCTGGCCACGAAAGTCGTGTTTTATTTTTGGAGGCCTGTCTTGAAAACAGAATCAATGGAGATTTATTTTTGTGACGAACGGCTGATTTTAAGGTCCATTTTATTATGTGATCAAGTAGCATTGAATTTGATGGCAGGTTCATATCTTGTCAGTAATTTATTAATGAGTGGTTTCATTTGTATTCATACGATAGGGTAGCATATCCTGCCGCAGCATACGAGATAGTCCCTCCGAGATAGTATCAAAATATAGTTCCATGCGTTACCCTTTTTAAGTTGGCCAGAATAATAATACGTAATCTCTCCGTTTCAAAATATAATTATTTATAAGTTGAATTAAAGTTAATTTTTTATCATTTTAATCAGTAGTAATGTATAATTAATAATATTCTATCATATAAAAACTATATTTTTTAATTCATCATAAAATAAGTTTTCATAAAAATATATTTTTATATTAGAAATTATGTAATTTTAGATATTATTAGTAAAAAATAAAAAAAATTAATTTTATCGAAACCTAAAAATACTTTGGAACGGACATAGTATACTCAACAATACTCTCCCGTTCTAATTTATAAGTCATTTTGGTCATGAAAATGGAAATTAACGAGAGTGAAAAATATAAAATATGCTGAAAATAGAGAGAGATAAAATTAAAAAAGTATTAGAAAGAAAGTATATTGGAAAGTGATTAGAGAAGTTTTAGAAAGAGAGAAAATGTATTGAAAAACAAAAACGCCTAATATGACGTCAGAGTAACTTATAATTTAGGATAGAGAGAATACTGTTGAACAAAAATAAATGTAAAAAATTGAATAAATATCAGAGCCTAGTTGAGATATATTAATGCAGATTTCAACAAATGCCAAACATATTGTTCGAAAAAATGCCAAACACTTCCCGTCAGCTATGTAGTTCAAAGAAGCTTTCAACAATGTCAAACACTTCCAGACAGCAACATAGTTGATCTAACTGGGAGTATAAAACACACCAAACCAAATACAGAAAACTATTATACAGATGATATTGATGCGAAAGGTCAACACAGGAATTTCATAAAAACCAGTTAAATTTCATAGAAAAAAAAATGATTTGGGACTTTTCCCATCAATTCAAGTAAGCCCTGATGTTTTCTATTCTCAAGGATCTTCAAGAGATAAAAAATAAGTTCCATCTTAAGAATTTACATTGCATCATGCAATACGTCACCAAACCAAATACAGAAAACTATTATACAGATGATATTGATGCGAAAGGTCAACACAGGAATTTCATAAAAACTAGTTAAATTTCATAGAAAAAAAATGATTTGAGACTTTTCCCATCAATTCAAGTAAGCCCTGATGTTTTCTATTCTCAAGGATCTTCAAGAGATAAAAAATAAGTTCCATCTTAAGAATTTACATTGCATCATGCAATACGTTGATGACATCGATAGTAGGGCATTCTCTCTACAAACTCAAAAAAATAAAAGGAGTAAGTGCTTCTGGTTCTCTATTTTCTTTACAATTATTGCAGTACAACTTTCAGATGACTGTAGTCAGGTAGTTGATACTAGAAAACAGATTAGTTTGTATAATACAACAGAACGAAGACTAGTATCACGAGTCAATCTCAAGTATATGTATCAGCTACGCTCAACATAGTTCATCCTTTGCTTGGAGCTTTTGAAGCACTTTCTTTGCATAAATAGTGATTGCAGCAGTGAAAATAACAGCAACTGTAAAACCAATTCCATTGTAGATAATGTGGTCCACCGACAAGAATGATCATTTGCTGGTTGCTACAGTCAACCTTTGAAGAAGTTTCCCACTGATTTCAAAATGGACAGATAGGTTTCGAGACTGGATAACAGATAGGAGGCATGCATCATAAAAAGGTAAATGGTATTTAAATAGTCAATAAAGATCTATGTTTTATTGCTAACATAAGACCCCAGTGCCCAGAAGAAAAACCAGGCTCTGTATGCCAAGGTGTGAAAATGCACTAGCTGTCAAAAGACATACAGGGAGGGCTTGCCTGAACTAAGGCTGGAAATGGATAGTTGTAACATCCTCAGTCTATAGAACTAGATAGCTTGTCCCAAAAACAAACTACTTGCAATAAAGTTCACCTCATTTTAATCCTACAGATTGCAAACAAAACTTTCCAGACTTCTTAACCAAAGCAAAACTTCCAAATGATATTAAAACATGCGTGAAATGTCACATAAAAAAGCATCCCAATTATAAAAGAAATCAGGTGACGACCACAAAATAAGAAACAAAAAAGGACACCACAAATAAAATATTACAAGTTGCATACAGTGTGCTAAAATTGATTTTCTAACACAAAATTCAACACAATGATTATGAAACATGCTAAATGCAAAGCAGAAGACAAAGTTTCAGCAAGGATGACACATGGGCCATGAGAAATGTTCAAACCTATATATTGCAAGGAATGTCTCATGCATGGGTCCAGCCGTGGAGCCAGCTATATACGGGCAATATTTGACATTTGTAGCCACAGAAGCATAGTTAAAAACTATGTATGGAAATGCAGAAATCCTGAGCAAAGCAACCGCTCTAAATTAATGGAACCAATCTCCTTGCCCAGCAAGTCTAACCAAAGCTGCTTTCTTAGGCTACTTCTACAACCATCTCTGTATAGCAAGTTCATCAATCAAATTTTCATAGCAAGTAGGTTGTCAATCAATTTATCTATCTATCAGGATACAGTAGGACCAAGACAAGATGGCAGTAAGAGACTCACATGTAGACTACAATGAAAAATAAAGCCAATGAAATTTGGAAAAGACATGTCTATGCTCATTGCTGAAGTGATTATTAAAAAGCCATGACCATAACCAAAAGTCATCCCCACAATCCACATGAAGGGTGAAGAAGGTAGCAATACATTTGGGAATAAGGCAATAGCGCCAAAGCATATTAACGCAACAGTTGATCTGCTGAATGTTGTTGATACCCAGTAAAGAACAAGCGCAATGACTTGCCAGTGAGATAAATATGGAGAAAAAGTCAGCATGAAACAAACAATAGAAGAATTCCAGGGATATCATGGCATCAAATGTACTGCAGAAAGACAAGTGACTTAGATTCTTAAAGCTGCAAGGAGCTACCATCTAGTGCATATGACCATATAAAATCCTTGTAAAACTTTTACAATTAAAATTACTAACAAATGACACAAACAAAAAGGATCTAAAAGCGTGTTAATCAGTTATTATTATGGCAGCATCCTAGATGTGCTACTGTAAATTCGTACATAATCTATAATTCTCATCTGACCTTATATGGTCTAATACCAATTAAGGATAGAATTGTTATAGTATAACATTACAAGAAAAATATTTTTTTAGTCACCAAGGTAGGAGTATTTGATCACTATATATATAATATTATTCACTATAAATATTTTGTCACTAAAAACCTTTGTCGTATTTTGGTCACTAAAACCTTGTCACTATATGTATATACTAACCACAAATTGGACATGTTGGTCACTAAAACTAAATAGCAACTTGAGAACCTTTGGTAACTAAATGTATTTATCAACCAATGAGCATATACCTTGGTTACTAAAAATATATATCTACAATAAAAACCAAATCTTGGTCACTATTTATCATTTTTAGTGAACAAATTATTTGGTCACTAAACTTGGTGACTAAAAATCTATTTTCTTATAGTGTCATGACATGTTTTTGTCAACAGTCCAGGTTTCAAAAATATCAAAAACTAAAGGCACTATATCACAGATACAACAGACATTGACTGTAAATCGTGGCCCACGGACATAACAAGTTTCCCCATGAACAGTAGTATAATTCCACCATTTTATTCAACTCACTAACAGTAACATCTTGATCCAATCAGACCATCAAAAAGTTCTACTAACAAGCCATCCAATGATGAATTGAATAGAATCACAAAATAAGCGAGCCAGCAGCCAGATATAACACCAACCTCAACTAACTCATCATTCAATTGAAATACAGTGGCAAAAAAACTGTTAAATGTATTCCTACTGAACGTTTCCCATGATGGGAAATAGACATGATGGTAAATTTTTGTGGATTTTTCTAGAAGACATATAACACAGCTATTGTCCAAATTATGTAGGTTTCTATTAATTTTTGAAAAGTTCTGAGGAGCAACTTCTATTAGTATATCATAGCAAATTTACCGATATATTAGCACATACAAGCTTCATTAAAATGTACGCAAGTGGGACCTAGTTTTGATCAGCACGTCGAGTAGAACATAATCGGTGTATGTATAAACCAAATATGATGTTTTAAAGCTTATACTCCCGTGTTAAATATATAATTTTTATGATAGCTTATTTCATGATGAATAAAAAAATATATTTTATATGATAAAATATTATTAATTCTATATTTTTAACGGTCAAAGTAATAAAAGTTTGACTTTAACTAAACCTAAAAATGCTTATATTTTGGAATGGAATGAGTAGTACATTGCATACTTGCATGTCAGCAAATTATTTTCTTTCTTCAGCCCACCCGCTCTCCTTCAGCCCATCATATACCATGACAAGAAAAAGACAAATTAAAGCTGGTTAGGTGAAAAACATTAAAACTACTGTTTGCCTTTCGTTTTCAGCATGTGCTGAATAGGCTAAAAACTAGGCCCATGGGCCGATTGGACCTACCAACCGCCACGCACCAAACTGACCTGCGGGTCTCATCAGTCAGCCCCATACCAAACCCACTCGGCAAGTGTATGGTTAGAGGATAAGGACGGATGGGATGATTCCATCCATATTTTTTTTCTATATGGGACAATCCAAGGTTATTGTTTGGTTGAATGAATGTGACGATTCAATTTTCTGTTTGGTTGACTGGATAAGTGTTGGATGGACTCATCAAATGTTTTGTTTGATTGATAGAATTGAGCCATCCATGTGTACGATGACCAACTTTGAAATTGGGTGAGATTACCTCCACTTGCTCTCAATATAACCAACGTATATCTCTAATATTCTTTTTGTTGGTATATAATTATACATTGACATAAGAAAACATACCAGAATTCTTAAATGTAGAAATAAATTATTGGTGTAAAAAAATCACAAATGACAATTGAATGCTACCACCATGTTCTGATCCACATTGGATTAGATAGGACAAGTATAAAAATCATGTAAAACAAAATAACAATGCACAGATAATAAACATGGCATGCTTATAATTGCAAACATAACACGCACAGAAATTGAGCTCGATCCTAATCCGATCTTGCGCTCACTATTCTTAGTTCATTTTTTTCGGCCCGTTTTCACCCCTACATACAACTCATAGGAAAACTCTAGGGAAAGAAATAATTTTCTAGGGTAATCGATGAATTCCAGTAGTGCTCAAAGCTATAATGTGTGCGCCGTTGTGTTTATACTTCATGCATTCATTTTTAATTGTCATTCTAACTCTGGGCATGTGAATTAAGAAAACGTATAGAAGAGAGAAAAGTCTATTAAAAATAGAGAAAATGTATTAAAAATGGGAAAGGTTTTGGAAAGAAAGAAAGGTGTATTACTAAGAGAGAAAGTATATTGAGAAGTGAGAATAACAAATATTTAGAAACAAATTTAAATAGTAGAAGGACAAATCAAAGTGAACAGAGGGATTATTTGTTTCAGAAATAAAAGTGTATGAGTGTTGCTATGTAACTCTATTGTTGTGTTCTATTAAGCCTTAAATGCATAGTTCTATGTTGTTACAAAGACATAAAAAGATAAATAAAATTTCTGCAATATATTTTGAAATGCTGACTCAATTCATCTATTATGTGACATTGCTAGGATCCATTACCCATGGGAATTTCATAGAAATATCTATGTTAGAAGTTATATCGCAAACAACTAAGCATGAACTACTACTATCATTGGTGTCGGTTTGATAAGATCTCATATAAACCAATTATGACTTGATACCAAATGTATAATCTATTATGTGTTGACCAGTAGTAAACTTTACAGTCACTTTATTTTTAAATTATTATTAGTAGGATAATAATTCAAATTAAAAATATGTTAAAATTGTTGTCGTAGCAATAACAAATTAAAAAAAGGAATATATACGGTAAAAGAAACAACAACGGCCCTTGCAACTAATCATCCTAGGTCATATATAGTATAAAAGTGGCAGCAAAGACAATCAATAATGAAGAACATGTGAGCAAGTAGAAAGATTTGCAACAGTGGCCCACCAATTGGTGAGTGAGAAAAAACGGCCTCACAGGCACCTGCCAACTCTGCCTACTTGAAGGCCACATGTGGCAGCGAGATGGACATGACAGCCTGATCTTGGTTGCTCGCAAGCATCTCTCTGTCTGTCCCTCCATGTCACACCTCATGGCCGTTGGAGTCTAGATGTTGTGGCGAGCCGAGACCTGAAGACTTGAACCATTCTTCTCCACGAAAACGATGACATTTTTCTGAATTCTATATCGAGAACTCATATCATACTAACTTCTTTTTACTATCAAGTCAGGATTCTTCTCTTCTTGTAATAATCACCTAAAATCTAAATAAGCATCCACAAGCCTTCACCGTTTTCAAACCATTAACTATTAATTTTCAAGCATTTTTTTCATGCATGGTGTGCCTCACTCTTGAATCATAAGTGATTATATCCACCAATGCCCTCAAGAATATATTAATCAATATATCTTTTACCAAGCATCATCATCAAATAAGTTGCTAATTCTCAGCATATGAGCAATCAAATATCTTGCCATGAAAGGACAACCTTGTCCTTGATGATCAGCATTTGCTATCAACTTTCGAACATTGTGTCATAGCTTGACTTTTTTTGCTTGATGATGGAACACAACCTAACAGACAAACTCAAACTCATCTAATAGGTTAGTTCCAACATCTATAATCATCGATCACTAAAACTCATCATTATGTTGATCCTTTGAATGACCCGTAAAAGATCCATGGAGTGCCGAATAGATTTGCTGGGGCAGAAAGCAAAAGAGCTCCACGGTGCTACGACACTGTTTTGATCCTTTGAATAATTGACAAAGGCATTGTCTACATGTTTTATATATATATTGTTGTATAAAGTACCACATCATTGTGTGGATCCTAATAGGTAATTTGCACAAAGAAAAGTTAGGGATGAAAGATTCTTACACATATACATGTGACACACATATATTGCTAAGAAGGCACCTACAATCCATACCATCTTTCCCTGTTGCCTTATAAATCAAAAACATACAACTTCCATCCTCATCCTTGTAGTATTAGAAAATAAACTAGAATAGCACCCTCTAGAAATAAAAAGAATGTCTTTTTAAATAATTACTATTCTCACATCAAGGCACCAACTATTAACCTCTATCAAGAGGGTGTGCCTCCCCTGATGTCAATTCGTGTGGCATTGAGTCACTAATGTGTGGACCCAATCCCATGTAGAAGAAAACAAAACTCAACCCTCCTGCGGTGAATTACTATTCTCACACCAATGCGCCAACCATCAAACCTAATCAAGAAGGTATGCCTTCTGTGATGTCAATTTGTGTGGCATTAGTCACTAGTATGTGAAACCAGTCCCATACAGGAGAAAACAACTCTCAACCCCTCTACCGTGCAAGGGCGTCAGTGACATGCTTCAGGAGCTTGCCTCCGCCCTAAGAAACATGCTCACCCACGTTCGTCTGTGCGCTCCATCTTGCAGCCGCGTGTATCCCAACACGAGAGGATGTGATCATGAAACTCATATTAGTCTCACGCTTTAGTGATGGTGAGCAATGTGAGAGGATCCATCCGTCTATCAAGGAGGTAAGGACCAAATCTTTCGGATGGACCTAACAATTTGGTCAGCACCGTCCCGTGCCCTGCGCGGCTACATCATGCCAAGATTTTAGAAACTGTTTGGGTCAAAAAATCGATCGGCATCGGTTTGGTTGGTTATCGCAAAAATCGGCAAAATCACTACAGTTAACTGTAAAAATTGGTCAAATTTGAAAAATCAAATTTTTGATTAAAATCTGCTCGGTTTTACCGGTTTATCAACTAATTTTTTTATTTACTCTTTTTTAATTTAAAACTAAATCGATTTGAGTGATTTGGCCAGTTTTCAAATTTTTATTTTTTCTTTAATATTAAATTTTTTAAACTAAAAACCAGTTGAAACAAAGCCGAACCGGTTTAAGTTTTGTCAACCCTGGTACTGGCCGCTGGCTGGCACGGGCTTGAGACCCGTACGTCAGTGGACCCGTTTTCTTTTTCTTTTTCTTTTTTCTACCCCCATGCCCCAGACTCTACACACGCCGATTCCTCTTCTCCTCCCGCCGTCAAAGCGAGTGGGACAGCTCTCGTGCCGCCGCTTTGCCGCCATGACGGCGGAGGGGGACACCTTGAATCCCGTGGGCGGCGGAGGCGGAGGAGATAACTACCCCCAGGAGGCAGCAGCCGCGGCGGCGGAGGAAGCGGCACAGGCGGCCGTGGCGCAGGGCGCGGGCCACGAGCCGGTGGAGGAGCTGGCGAGTAGAGAGGGAGCCGGCGCGGGGGAGGACGACGTCGCGTGCAGAGATCTGGTCCTGATCGAGGATCCAGAGGCAGTCGCCGTCGAGGATCCCGAGGAAGGTACGGCGCCTCGTTCTTGCCCAAAACCTCCGAGCCCACGGTGTCGTCTGATAGCCCGTCGCGGCTGCTGCTGTGCTAGTGTGTCAGCAGTGAGACTCCCCTGCTCCCTAAGAATAGTACTGTAGCCGGCGAAACCGAAAAGATGGGTGATGGTTAACCTGAAGTACTCCAGGCCAATTGATTGCGCTGCTGCTTTATTTCGTCTTACAAGGAACATGTTGTTAGTTGAGTAACTCTACAAGATTTTTGTTCGTTCTGCTATGAGTTGCAGATTTTAGAAGCGTCATGTGCCCTGTGGCGCTAGGGACCCAGGGGATTTCAGGGGTTCTATCGTGGTTCCAGTCTGGTTGTTTGAATTAGTTTTGTTTTATGGCTACTAAAGATGCGAGATGAGTGTTGCAGTTGTATGAATAGGTGGGTTCTCTTTCTTCTTTAAAGGTATAATGTAGTATTGCTGCTTTTTAAGATCTGTTTTGACTTGTAGTTGTAGCCATGCAAGAAACTGAAAGACAATATTTTCTCCC
This sequence comes from Zoysia pacifica, assembly GCA_001602315.1. Taxonomy (NCBI): domain Eukaryota; kingdom Viridiplantae; phylum Streptophyta; class Magnoliopsida; order Poales; family Poaceae; genus Zoysia; species Zoysia pacifica. The sequence continues at coordinate 73,355 of BCLH01000105.1, forward strand.
TTTTGTTGTTATGCTCTGTCCTTTTGGTGCCTGTCTGTGCAATTAACATAAAATGACTAATGCTATGGCAAAAAATTGTTTTATTTCTAGTTAGGAGGTCAAGCTGTGGTAACTGTTAATTACTATATTGGATTCATATAAGAATCGCTTGCATTAACGAATTTAGGACTTATATTTATTTTCTCAGCTGTTATTTCATTGCTGAGTAGTACTGATACATTTTATCTCATTGGTTGCAGCCACAGCAGCAGCAGCACTTCAGGAAGAAATGAAAGCGCTCATAGCATCAATCCCTGATGGTGCAGGGGCTTTGTTCACTGCGATGCAACTTCAGGAGCTAGAGCAGCAGTCCAGGGTATATCAATACATGGCTGCCCGTGTGCCTGTGCCTACCCATCTTGTCTTTCCCATATGGAAAAGTGTTACCGGTGCATCCTTCGAGGGTGCTCAGAAGTACCCTACTCGTATGTGCTGTATCCTATTTTGGCCTTTGTATGTATCTCTTGTGGATGTTGGCTGAATATTTAGTACCATTTGCCAATTGTTCACTTGGTATTCATTTATGAGAAGTTCAATACGTTGACATACTAGCTTATAGTAGGCGTTGACATACTAGCTTATAGTAGGCAGTAAAAGAAATAGAAATGACATCTTATGTTAGCGAAGTATAGTTCAGGCAAAGTACATCATAACAAAGGTTGAGGAGAAAAACCTAGTAGCATGTGGTCAAATGCATATAAATTGGAGATTCTTCAATATCAATTATTTTATCAAACTGACATTTATGTATACTTGATTCTGCAGTGATGGGTTTAGCTACGCTCTGTTTGGACTTCGGAAAAGACCCAGAACCGGAACCAGGGAGGTGCCGACGAACTGATGGTAAGAAGTGGCGATGCTGGAGAAGTACCATACCAAATGAGAAGTACTGTCAACGCCATATGCATCGTGGTCGCAAACGTCCTGTACAGCTTGTTTTCGAAGATGATGAGCCTGATTCTGCTTCAGGATCGAAAACCACACCTGGCAAGGCTGATGACAAGAATGCAAGTAACAAGAAGCTTACTGTGGCAGCACGGGCTGCCATGGAATCAACCTAATTGACGCAGTTTTAGCAGCTGCAGAAATGGCATAACAACGTTGGCAGCTAGAATTCCCCTCTTATTGTAATCTTCCAAAGACTGTAGTGCGGTCGAGTTTTAACCTCATTGAGCAAGCGAAGTGCCTGTGGAAGGAAGCCACAAGAACTTCCCTTGAGCTGTGTCACTGAAATTTTCACCTTAGATGTATAGTTTGATTTAGCTTTTGTCGTGCCTTCAGCCTTCAGGTCGGTGATGGGCATGATTCGATAAATTCTCCCTGACTGATAATATCGCATTATGACACAAGAAGCCGATGGAAGGAGACTAGATCCCGTGCTATTTTGATGTGCATCTTTATTGGCCTGCACAATTGTGTGATTTGTCAGTTGTATAACAAGCGTAAGGTCCATAATTTTATCCTTGTGAAGAATCGGAGATATTCTGAATGTCAAGTATGCTGTTGGTTACCGGATCTTCATGTTGACTGTTACTTAAATGTACTCCAGAATTAGCAAGAATAATTTGAGTTTCGCCATTTTGTTTCTTTTGCTAGGCGCGCTGGACACGAGATTTTTTGGCAGCATATTTCTTACTCGAATTGGTATTTCACATCTCTAGCGTGTGCATGCGCAAGTTGCTTTGGGATATGCGTTTGTCTGTTGCTCATTCTAGCCATGAACGGGTTGAAGAGAGCTCTAAGAGCCCTTGGAGGGTAAATCTGGCCATGAAAGTCGTGTTTTATTTTAGGAGGCCTGTCTTGAAAACAAAATCAATGGAGATTTATTTTTGTGACGAACGGCTGATTTTAAGGTCCATTTTATTATGTGATAAAGTAGCATTGAATTTGATGGCAGTTTCATATCTTGTCAGTAATTTATTAATGAGTGGTTTCATTTGTATTCATACGATAGGGTAGCATATCCTGCCGCAGCATACAAGATACTCCCTCCGAGATAAGTATCAAAATATAGTTCCATACGTTACCCTTTTTGGTTGGCCAGAATAATAATATGTACTCTCTGCATTTCAAAATATAATTATTTATAGGTTGAGTCAAAGTCAATTTTTTATCATTTTGATCAGTAATAATGTATAATTAATAATATTTTATCAAATAAAAAATATATTTTTTAATTCATTATAAAATAAGTTTTTATAAAAGTATATTTTTATATTAGAAAGTATGTAATTTTAGATATTATTAGTAAAAATTAAAAAAAAATTATCGAAACCTAGAAATACTTATAT
>BCLH01000105.1:75864-88886 GCA_001602315.1 Zoysia pacifica
TATCAGAGCCTAGTTGAGATATATTAATGCAGATTTCAACAAATGCCAAACATATTGTTCGAAAAAATGCCAAACACTTCCTGTCTGCTATGTAGTTGAAATAAGCTTCCAACAATGTCAAACACTACCAGACAGCAACATAGTTGATCTAACAGGGAGTACAAAACGCACCAAACCAAATACAGAAAACAATTATACAGATGATATTGATGCGAAAGGCCAACACTTGAATTTCATAAAAACCAGTTAAATTTCATAGAAAAAAATGATTTGGGAGTTTTCCCCTCAATTTAAGTAAGCCCAGATGTTTTCTACTCTCAAGGATCTTCAAGAGATAAAAAATAAGTTCCATCTTAATAATTTACATTGTATCATGCAATACGTTGATGACATCGATAGTTGGGCATTCTCTCTACAAACTCCAAAAAAAAAATAAAAGGAGTAAGTGCTTCTGGTTCTCTATTTTCTTTACAATTGTTGCAGTACAACTTTCAGATGACTGTAGTCAGATAGTTGATACTAGAAATCAGATTAGTTTATATAATATAACAGAATGAAGACTAGTATCACGAGTCGATCTCAAGAATATGTATCAGCTGCACTCAACATAGTTCATCCCCTGCTTGGAGCTTTTAAAGCGCTTTCTTTGCATAAATAGTGATTGCATCAGTGAAAATAGCAGCAACTGTAAAACCAATTCCATTGTAGCTAATGTGGTCCACCGACAAGAATGATCATTTGCTGGTTGCTTCAGTCAACCTTTGAAGAAGTTTCCCACTGATTTCAAAATGGACAAATAGGTTTCGAAACTGGATAACAGATACGAGGCATGCATCATAAAAAGGTAAATGGCATTTAAATAGTCAATAAAGATCTATGTTTTATTACTAACATAAGACCCCAGTGCCCAGAAGAAAAACCAGGCTCTATATGTCAAGGTGTGAAAATGCACTAGCTGTCAAAAGACATACAGAAAGGGCTTGCCTGAACTAAGGCTAGAAATGGATAGTTGTAACGTCCCGGTCTATAGAACTAGAAAGCTTGTCTCAAAAATAAACTACTTGCAATAAAGTTCACCTCATTTTAATCCTACAGATTGCAAACAAAACTTTTCAGTCTTCTTAACCAAAGCAGAACTTCCAAATGATATTAAAACATGCGTGAAACGCCACAGAAACAAGCATCCTAATTATAAAAGACATCAGGTGATGACCACAAAATAAGAAACAAAAAAAGATACCACAAATAAAAATATTACAAGTTGCATACAGTGTGCTAAAAATTGATTTTCTAACACAAAATTCAACAAAATGATTATCAGACATGCTAAATGCAAAGCAGAAGACAAAATTTCAGCAAGGATGGCACATGAGCCATGAGACATGTTCAGACTAGTATATTGCAAGGAATGTTTCATGCATGGTTCCAGCCAAGGAGCCAGCTATATACGGGCAATATTTGACATTTGTAACCACAAAAGCATAGTTAAAAACTATGTATGGAAATGCAGAAATCCTGAGCAAAGCAGCCGCTCTAAATTGATGGAACCAATCTCCTTCACCAGCAAGCCTAACCAAAGCTGCTTTCTTAGGCCACTTCTACAACCATCTCTGTACAACAAGTTCATCAATCAAATTTTCATAGCAAGTAGGTTGTCAATCAGTTTATCTATCTATCAGGATAGAGTAGGACCAAGACAAGATGGCAGTAAGAGACTCACATGTAGACTACAATGAAATATAAAGCCAATGAAATATGGCAAAGACATGTCTATGCTCATTGCTGAAGTGATTATTAAAAAGCCATGACCATAACCAGAATTCATCCCCGCAATCCACATGAAGGGTGAAGAAGGTAGCAATGCACTTGGGAATATGGCAATAGCACCAAAGCATATTAACACAATAGTTGATCTGCTGAATGTTGTTGATACCCTGTAAAGAACAGGCGCAATGACTTGCCAGTGAGAGCAATATGGAGAACAAGTCAGCATGAAACAAAGAATAGAAGAATTCCAGGGATATCATGGCATCAAATGTATTGCAAAAAGACAAGTGACTAAGATTCTTAAAGCTGCCAGGAGCTACCATCTAGTGCTTATGACCATATAAAATCCTTATAAAACTTTTACAATTAAAATTACTAACAAATGACGCAAACAAAAAGGATCTAAAAGCGTCTTAATCAATTATTATTATGGCAGCATCCTGGATGTGCTACTGTAAATTCGTACATAATCTATAATTCTCATCTGACCTGCTTCTCTAAACACTTATAGCATATTATATGGCTTAATACCAATTAAGAATAGAATTGCTATAGTATCACACTACAAGAAAAATATTTTTTTAGTCACCAAGGTAGGATTATTTGGTCACTATATATGTAATACTATTTACTATAACTATTTTATCACTAAAAACCTTAGTCATATTTTGGTCACTAAAGCCTTGTCACTATATGTATATAGTAACCACAAATTGGATATGTTGGTCACTAAAACCAAATAGCAACTTAGGAAACTTTGATAACTAAATGTATTTATCAACCAATTAGCATATATCTTAGTTACTAAAAATGTATATCTACAATAAAAACTAAATCTCTGTCACTATTTATCGTTTTTTATGACCAAATTACTTGGTTACTAAAATTTGGTGATTAAAGATCTATTTTCTTATAGTGTCATGAACATGTTTTTGTCAACAGTCTAGGTTTCAAAAATATCAAAAACTAAAGACGCTATCACAGATACAACTGACATTGACTGGAAATCGTGGCCCGCTGACATAACAAGTTTCCCCATGAACAGTGGTATAATTTCACCATTTTATTCAACTCACTAACAGTAACATCTTGATCCAATCAAACCATTAAAAAGCTCTACTAACATGCCATTCAATGATGAATTGAATAGAATCAAAAAATAAGCACGCCAGCAGCCAGATATAACACCAACCTCAACTAACTCATCATTCACTTGAAATACAGTGGCAAAAAAAACTCTTAAATGTTTTCCTCCTGAACTTTTCTCATGATGGTAACATAGACATGATTCGAGCGGCTAACCGTACCCACATGGTCGGCCGTTGGCGGCGACCAAAACAGAATAAATCGATGAAGAAACATCCTCGACCGATCGACTGACCGAAGAATGGACTTGTGCGCTGTGCAGGGCCCGTCAGTGATCGATCACTGCCAGCTTATCAACGTTATCGTGACCCTAGCCGCTGCACATGCATGCACGATGCATGTTGTTGTTTGGTTCAGATCTCATCTGCCTAACTGTAGTAGTACGCTGTGCCTCGGTCCGAGCTGGAAACGGAACAACGCGATCGGCGCCTGCGCCTGCTCCGGATGGTTGGCGCAGCCACAACCAACCTCGCACCGTTGCTTGCTGTTGGGCGCCCGCGCGGACGTCCCGGCGATGCAACCCGAAGCCAGGATCCCCTGCTCTGTACTGTTTGGCACAGCTTATTTTTAACTTATTTATAGAAATAAAAATAAAATGTACCAAACAACAAACTTATATTATATTACAATTTATTAATTCAACAGCTTTTCATAATAAACTAAACAACAACTTATTTTTCAGTTGCTTTTTACCAGTTAAAAAAATAAGCTGCTTTTTTACCACGCCACACCATGTCGGATGCATGCCCATGAACCGTCCCCTGGCCAGGCTGCTGTGCATACTATACCATACCATACCATACTCATGTGCCGCCGTCTTTGCGCCGACCAACGCACGCTGCCGATCACAAAATAAAAAAAAATATTGCTTATAATACGAATGTTCAAAGTTGATATTAAAAGTATTTTTAAATCAAAGGAAGTAGATCCAGAGCAGAGTTTCGGGGGGAAGGAAAATGCAGTGGCCCCTCCTCTATTCATTCCATAACATAAGTTGCTATAGAAAACTTACAGGATATGAAGGTGTGTAACACATAATTTGCTAATATGTGTATAATATAAGTTAATACACAAAATGTTATGATAACCTATTTAATCATGGTACGATTGTCTCTAGAATATTAATTAAAGTTGCTATTGATCCGAGCTAGTAGAATTTAAATCTTTAGTATACAATTTTAGGCATTCCAATTATAGTAAAATTTTGTGGATTTTTGTAGAAGACATGTAACACAGCTATTGTCCAAATTATCTAGGTTTCTATTAATTTTTGAAAAGTTCTGAGGAGCAACTTCTATTAGTATGTCATAGCAAATTTACCGATATATTAGCACATACAAGCTTCATTAAAATATACGCAAGTGGGACCTAGTTTTGTTCAGCACATTGAGTAGAACATAATCGGTGTATGTGTAAACCAAATATGATGTTCTAAAGCTTATACTCCCCCGGTTAAATATATACTTGTTATGATAGCTTATTTCATGATGAATAAAAAATATATTTTATATGATAAAATATTATTAATTCTATATTATTAACGGTCAAAGTAATAAAAGTTTGACTTTAACTAAATTTAAAAATGCTTATATTTTAGAATGAAGTGAGCAGTACATTGCATACTTGCATGTCAGCAAATTACTTTCTTCTGCCCACCCGCTCTTCTTCAGCCCATCATATACCATGACAAAAAAAAGATAAAGACAAATTAAAGCTGGTTGGCTAAAGAAAATTAAAAATACTGTTTGCCTTTCGTTTTCAGCATGTGCGAAATAGGCTGAAAACTAGGCCCATGGGCCAATTGGACCTACCAACCGCCACGCACCAAATTGACACTTATGCGGATCCCATCAGTCAACCCTATATCAAACTCACTCCGCAAGTGTTTGGTTAGCAAATAAGGATGGATGGAATGATTCCATCCATATTTTTTTCTGTATGAGACAATCCAAGTTTATTGTTTGTTTGAATGAATGTGATGATTCAATTTTCTGTTTGGTTGACTGGATAAGTGTTGGATGAACTTATCCAATATTTTGTTTGGTTGATGAAATTGAGCCATCCATGTGTACGATGACCAACATTAAAATTGGGTGAGATTACCTCCACTTGCTCTCAATATAACCAACGTATATCTCTAATATTCTTTTTGTTGGTATATAATTATACATTGACATAAGAAAACATACTAGAATTCTTAAATGTAGCAATAAATTATTGGTGTAAAAAAATCACAAATGACAATTGAATGCTACCACCATGTTCTGATCCACATTGGATCAGATAGGACAAGTATAAAAATCATGTAAAACAAAATAACAATGCACAGATAATAAACATGGCATGCTTATAATTGCTGACATAACACGCATAGCATAGTTCACCCATCTGTGTTGTTTATGGGTTAGAAATTACATAACATTTACCAAAATATGGGGCCTTTCCTATATGAACCATAGTTATACATTATCTACCCAAATACTAGGCTTTCCATACATCAGCCATAGTTAATCCACAATACAGTTTTTGTGGCGACATAGTATTTAATTAGCAAAATATGATGAGGCAAGTCAGAAGGCCATATGGAGCTGTGCCTTTCATTCAGGGAACTTCTCAGCAACAAAGTTAGCAAGCCAAGATATCTTGAAGTCAAAAGGAAGATCATTGAAGGCTGAAGCCACAACAGGCTTCTCAACCAAATCAGCATAGTAGTAGGATTTGTGCATGTCAGTAAAACCTGGAAGGCTGACAATATTCTGAAACAAATTTGGTGGCAATGGAATACCAGCAGCCCCCTTCTCTATAGCCTCAGCAAGCCTATCACAACCACGATTGAATGCTCCAACAAGTCCAGTATCTTCACCTTCACTAACCTTGGCTCTCTTGCTAGGTCTTGTGGTTGAAGAAGATGCTCCATTATCACCATTAGTGGCTTGAACAGGTGTTGCAGCAATATTGTCTTCCTCATCTCTACCCTCAATGTCAATTGTATCCGTACCTAAAGGCTCATTGGATCCTTTTGCAAACGGGCCTGTAGCCACACTGTTACCAAAGATAGTAGCCATCTCCTTGGCTCAAGAGGTTTGTTGAAATATTCATCATCACCTTTGTTATTATCCTGCCAATGAAGCAATTTTATTCCAATGACTAGCCTAATAACACAGCAATGAGTGCAATAATTAAATAGAATAAGTGCTGTAATTTATACCGCAATGTATGAAGTGTAGTGATCATGGTCAAGAGAAATGATACAATCAACTTCATTCCAAATGGCACCACTCACGTTCCTCAATTTGTTTATCTTTGTATACTTTCTCTTCCAAGTTCTAAGATGATTGGCAATCTGATCTGCAGACTTATTCACCTTGAAATGGTTATTTACAGCTTTAGCACAAGCATTCAAATGCACTTTCTTGAAGCCGGAAGAAGTTCTAAGGCCAGTGGCCACAATTTCTGATAAGTGAGCATGTATGCAGACATTGTTGGTGTCCACTGAGAGTTGCCAGAAGCCTTAGATTTCCCTCCACTTGCCTGTGACTCCATGTCTTAGTATAGCATGATAAGAAGTATATAACAGGATAATAAGATAATACAGGAAATCAGAAAATAAAAGAACACATTCATACTTGATAAATAATACATGGTTCATAGTTGCAAATATATTACATGACTACTTGATAAATAATACATGGTTCATAATTCCAAATAGAAATACATATTAATGTTCATAATGATTTTGATAGTCTTCCCACATCTGATTGGCAATTCCCTGCCTAAAATCAACCATAAATGCATGCTCGCTTGCTTGCCCACTTGACGATGACGCATGGGTATAAGGCAGCATGAAATTAGTCTCCGGTATGATGTACTCATCACCTCCATCTTGTATAACCCAATTATGAATAATGCAACACACAACCACGATATCTACTTGTGTTCGAAATGGGAAGAATGGAATGGCATCATCAAGGATTTTAAACCTCCTCTTCAATGAACCAAATGCACGCTCTACTGTCACACGAAGGGATGAGTGCCTAAGGTTGAATAACTCCTTTTCATTTTGCACAGGATTATTTCCCCACTCATTCAAGTGGTACCTCACACCACGAAACGGGGGCAAGAATCCAGGTTTGGCTCCATATCCAGCATCAACTAGATAGAATTTGCCTAAAATAAGAGGAACAAGCTTATGACATTACTACATCTAAGGAAATGGCATGGACAATCTGGGCTATAAAACTTTCTATTACCTTGTGGGACACAAAGGCCATTTTCACGCTCTAAAGCATCTCGTAAAACTAGTGCATCATGGGCTGTCCCCTCCCAACCAGCCAACACATAGGTAAACCGAAGATCAAAATCTACGGCTGCCATTAAATTTTGTGTGGCATGAGCCTTTCTACCACGAAAGGCTCCAAATCCTTAGGTACAGTGGCTCTTACATGTGTGCCATCAATTGCCCCAATACAATCCTATATTAATGTATTAAGTAAAATAATATTAGGAAATATATGGTTTTATGCAGACAAATCGAAAAGGAAATAGGTTTGACTTCACACCTTAAATAAGGATCCCACCTTGGGTTGCCTGCAATTTTATTTGGGACTGCCGATGAGGGTGCTCTTATGAATTCATTTCGAAGCTCACCAACGGCATGAAGGACATTGTTGTTGAAATAACGACTAACAGTTTCACCAGATCTACCAAAATTTGTGGCAACTAATCTATTTCTAAGATTGTGTCCGATTGTGTTTAGAAACATAGCAACTTGCTGCTCCACACATGTGTATCGTGTCCCCAAGCAAGCCACGGTCCCTAAAAATCTTACAAAAGCGAAAGAATGATGCCCTATTAAGGCGAAGCATGTCTACACAAGTTACATCATCCTTCCATATTTTTGTGTTTAGATACTCAATTCTCATCCTATCCCTTTCATCCATTGGTCCATATGTAATTCCTACCCCGCAATGCATCCCTTTTCCTTTTCTTAGAATTAATGATCATAGTCATCAACGTTAGCAATTTATGTGCTGCAGCCCCATAGATTACAAGCTTCATGTTTTTATCCATCTACATTTTGCATGTAAATTATATGAAATATGTGAAAGCCAACTGTGATTTGAAAAATAAATCTGTACTACTAAAACATAGCATCAATCTGTAATAAATCAGTGCATCAATCTGAGACAATACTATTAACCCATAGCATCAAAGATTGCTTTACCTTCTCCCTGTGACCTGCTGAGTATCTACCTTGGGCTCAGATCAAGTTGCTGCCCGACTGGAAATCACCCTGGAAGGTCCAAAGCCATCAAACCGATGGAGGCCAAGTAGGGTCAACGAGAGGGTGGGGTCCAAGAAATACCTGCTGCTGTCGAACAAAGGAGATGACTCCTAGATGAGGATGCACGCGTTCTGCCGTCAAACGTGAGGGGCTCCACTCCCAGATGCGGCTGCAGGCTCCCTGCCGTCGAATCGCGAGAGGCTCGACCGGGAGATGCGGCCGCACGGCACGCTGCCGGCTCAACCCCAGATGCGGCCACACGGCCACGCCGCCAGGGGCTCGACCCCCGGACGCAGCGCTGCCGGCTCAGGGGCGGCCAGACGTTGCCGCGCGCCCCCCTGGCGTTTGTCGAGGCGAGAGACAGAGAGAGCCGCGCGCCCCCTGCCGTTCATCGAGGTGAGAGAGCGCCGCGCGCCCCCTGCCGTTCGTCGAGGTGAGAGAGAGAGAGTGCCGCGCGCCCCCCTGCCGTTCGTCGAGGTGAGAGAGAGAGAGAGCCGCGTGCCCCCTAGTGTTCGTTGAGGTGAGAGAGAAAGAAAGAGAGAGAATGGGGAGGCGAGCGGGTGACTGAGTGAGATGAGTGGGGATTTTCAGGAGCGCGGGCGGTGCGGATAAAAATCTTCGGGACCGTGTCATACAGCATCTTAAAGCATTTCAGTAGATGCTCTAAAAGTGATATTTTAAAATTAATTATAAAGATCTTATAAGCCTCATTTTTTAAATTTAGATGTCAAGTGGGAGCAGGTGTTTTATAATTGATTTGCATCCAATTCTATTGTTATTTTGTGTATACGCTCTCCATTTTCAGTCCATAAAACATTCCATTTTTCATGTTTCAAACATACACAACCAACCATATTTCAAATCGAATATTTGAAGTTCAAATTTAAATTCAAATTTAAATCCATGTTTGTACAGTTAAATAAAACTATGGAAACCCTCTATAGGAACAGTTAAAGTGTGGATTTAAATAAACCCAAGAAAAAACCATACAATGATTCTCTCTTGACGAACATCTCCATCTGCTCCTTGGTCAGATTGGCCATGACCTAAGAAAGCAACCCTCTCATGATCACCCGTAAGCATAAAAATCACACATCACTTAATTAAGACTAAGGCTATGTTTCATATGGATTCTTAAAATATTTCTGCTCCGAATTTTGCAAAAAGTCTACCAAACGGTAATAAAAGAAGTGATTCTATATTCCCACCGCAAGAATCACTTCTTTAATTTGTATTAAAATCCAAAAGCATTCAGAATGTAGATTCTAATAGATTCTCTTCATTTATATATTAGGATTACAATAAAAACTATTGTGCTAAATGGTTTAAAAAATATTTGTGTACTCACTTCATCTCAAATTATAAGTCATTTTGATCTCAACAACTTTTGTCAAATTATAACTCATTCTCACCTCTCAATACATTTTCTCTCTTCTTAATAATTCTCTATTTTTTATTTCTTTTCTTTTCGTTTTTAGCACATCTCAACAAAGCGAGTTATAAATCGAGACGAAGAGAGTAGAAAATTTATTTTTCTAGAGAAACTATTTTTCAGAGAAGTTGTTTTTTTAAATAAACTATTTTCTAATAATGTATACCAAACGAGCCCTAAATCAACACCAACAAAATTCCTACAGAGAAAACACGAAGCGGCCATGGATCACTTCCACATCGAAGCAAACGAGCGAGGGAACGGCACCATGGAGCCGTCGTCTTTGGGGTGCACTTCCACCCTGTGCACCACGGTGCATTTCTCCAGCAGCGGCTCGAGCCTGCCCCTGCGAATCAAACACTAGCTCCAGATTCATTAGGAACATTGTGTGCGGACGGAAGGTTGAAGTGGAAAGTGGCAACGAGACGAGACCGGAATACTATTCTTTAATTAATGACGCGGTTGAGTTTTAAATTCAACTTTGATCATTCGTTTTATTTATAAAATTTACTCAAATATATAAAATTTTAAATTGTAATTCAAATAACTTTAATAATAAATCAAATTATATCAAAAGATATGAAATTTATTAAAAATTTTTTGAATAAAACGAATGATTAAAATTAAATTTAAAAGTCAACGGTGACATCAATTAAAGAACAGAGATAGTAAAATATTGCGCTGAAACAGAGTCCACTTCAGTGTTATTTTCTGAAGAGGTTGGCAAAGACTGCACTGAAGAAGAAATCAATTGCACTTGCACAGTAATAGCTCGTACAAATGTATTACCTTCGTTCCAAAATATAAGTATTTTTAGATTTGAATAAAATCAAAGTCTTTTAATTTTAACTAATAATATCTAAAAAATTATATAATGTTTAATATAAAAATTTATTTCTCGATGAATTCAAAAAAATATTTTTTTTAATTAGTAAACCATCGTTAATTCTTTGTTATTAATGATCAAAGTGATAAAAGTTTAGCTTTGACTAAACCTAAAAATACTTATATTTGAAATGGAGGGAGGTAAATGGCAGCATCGCTACGGATTGATTTTCATGGCTACTAAGAGCGTATCCAACATAATCATATAAAATTAGCCCTCGAAACATATTTTCAGTTGAACCAAAAACTAGTGGGGTTAATTTTTCTCACCTCTTCAAACAAACTCTGTAAACGCATTTTTTTGTATCACATCAGCATTTGGGTCCATAATAATGTTGACTTTCTTTAAAGGTGTAGGACTGAAGCATCAAACTTCTCCTATTTCTAGCTAAAAACGATTTGGATTTAGAGAAGAAACAAATTTAGTGAAGAATCAAATACTGATGGTTAAAGAGCCCAGTTGGCCGGAGAAGATTTTTTCTAAACTCAAATTTTGTTTTAATAGATAATTTGATTCATATTTCGAATGAAAACGGCTTCTCTCATCTTATTTTCTTGTTCCATGCGTCCTCCTACGGACGTGGTGAATTCTAATTGGATCTTCTTTATCTATGGACCCAACATGATTGAAGAGAATTCAATTAGAATTCATCATGCTGCAGGGGTACGCATGAGAGGATTGCATGGGAGGAGAGACGCCGCGTCCATTTTGAATATGCTCTAACATTATGGGACAGTAAAGGACTGAGATTTTATTTCGGTGCCATGCTTGCTGGCACAAGTAGTAACTACGATGGATAAATCTTCAAAAGCCAAAGAGGCGATGCGCTTGATCTTCACTGCTACTACAAGGCTTCAACCTCCACAGTAAAAGCATCAACAAACCACAAAACGATGGAGCAATCACACCAGAATGCAACGAAAGATGATATACAACTTTTAACGGTGCTGCATGGTCTAACAAATCTGGATTTCATTTCCAGTTATCTGATCCTCCAGCTGCCAGTCCAAAAAGGATGATATTCTTAGCACGTAAGAGTGAATATCAAGTTCCGCAAGTTGATGTACATGTTGCCATGCCCACAGACCTTAGAGCTCAGCTATCTGGCTATATGAGATACAAATTAGCCATACACCTTTTGGCAAATTCATTCTGAGGATTCCAAGGATGATGGTTGTTTATTTCTCACAGAAATAGAACTATCCATTTTTTTTCGTCCACATCTTGGAATGACTTTAAATCTTGTGCAATGGGCATCATTCTAACAATTGACGAAAATTATTTATGGCATACATATGGGTGTTCAGCTCAGCATAAAGCTATGACCGAAAGAAACTTGATCTACTTCTTAACAAGCAGGGGGCCCACGTTATCTCCAGTAGCTTTGTTGTGCTTGACATGGCTCCCGTCACACAGTGGGAACGTTCCTGACCTCCAGCACCTTCTCAAAAAAGAAACAAACATCAGTGCCCGTACAATGGTGTGCGCGAACAGAGTATTCAGGTAAAAGGGCAAATAAATATTTTATGTAATCAATGTGGCTTGAGACTTGATAGTATGGCTAAGTTGATAATCCCTACCGCATCTCCTGCTGACAGTGGAGATGCTAATTAGTCTCATGGAAAATAATTTAGTGATAGGTGAGATAGAATCTTTAACATGAGCTCAGTAAAATTCTTTAGTGCCCAGGACCACAGGGTGTGACTATAGAAACATCTTGCGTCTTGCTCATCATAACGAAATAAAGGAACTAGATGCGGAAATTCTAGTAAGGAGTGTTTTCTTACATCGACACTTGGCCGTGTAACATCTTACTTTTCTTGCACTGTTCATTTGATATCAGTCATTGTTCAGCAGTACAACAGATGCTGCAAGAACTGTAATACAAACCAAAGTATCATCGCCAGATTTTTATGCTGCAGGGAACAACATTTCTATACAAACTTAAAGAAAAAAAGATGACTTTATGTACTGACCGCTTCTGATTTTTTTATGGCAAGGACCGCTTCTTCTAATCGTGGACTTAGGCCCTCTTTGTTTTCACTACGGCTTTTGGAATTCTACTTCTAATAGTGGCAGTGCAAACAAACAGCTCAGCTTTTGCCCCAAATTCCAATAGCTGAACCATCCAAAAACCCAAAATCTCACAATCTATTCTCTCCCAGCTTTTGCTAGATTTTGTCTCACACAACCCACAATCCCTAGCACACAATCTCACAATCAAATAATTTGTTTTAGCTTTTACATCATAACTTTTAACAATCTAGCTTTTGTATAGATTTTCACAATTCATTAGACAATCCCTAGTGATAACAAACAGGGTCATAGAAATTGTTCGAAGTAAAAGGCTCTCGAGGTGTATACATAAAGCATTTTCAAAGACATGCGTGTAAGAGAGCAGTTACAATACATGGGAAGACCTAGAGATTTCCAACACGCAAATGGCAAATAGGCTACGGCTGAATTATTCGACAGGTTAATCGCCACATAGACGACTGCTACTCCTA
>BCLH01000105.1:88912-205308 GCA_001602315.1 Zoysia pacifica
GAACAGGGTGGCCATCGCTCTGGGTTGGTGGGAGTTGTGGATGGCTGGAGGGATACTGGAAGAAGGTGCGCGTGGCCGCGTGAGGAGGATTTGGTGTGCGTGGCGAGCAAAGGCCGCTGGAGCCAGATGGATGGTGCTGGTGTCGAGTGCCTTCCTGCTGCTGCCTTTGTGTTGATTGTCACCATAGCTGGCCTGCCAGCTGGGCCGGATAAAATGGGCTCAGTGATTTTGGTCTGGTCCGCCTGCTACACGGGACGTGCTGGTCCGAGGCACGACGTCACGGATCGTGGCTGCAAGTTTGTTGGGCCGGCTCGGTCAGGTCCGTACAGTCCGTTTGGTCTGGCACGATCTGGCACGGCCAGGTAAGCCCGTTTATAATTTTGATGAAATTTAATATTAAAATATATGTAATTTGAATTATTTAAATTTAAAAATAGGATTTTTATATTATATAATTAATTTTCAGTAATTTTCTTAAAAAAATAATATTTTTTTTCGTGCTTGGGGCCAATATGGCCGGGTTCGTGTAAAATCAGCTGAGTCGTGTTTAGCCCTAGATAGTCAATCCATGGGCCGGTCAACTAGCGGGGCCATGCCGGGCTATCTCAGAGTCGGTTCGACCTGTTGGCTAGCTATACTTGTCACGTGTCCATGCACATAGTAAATAATTTCTGGTCAAATTTCCTTTTGGCCTTAAAATCATTTTTAAGATAGTATCGCATCTACCATTTCACATTTCTTAGCTAAGAACATATGTGGCATAAAAAATTCCCATATTTGACTCCAAGACTTACTTTCTCTGTTAGTATTAAATTGCCATCGCATTAACTCATAACATTATATTTGACTATTTATTTTATTAAAAAATGTAGTAAATATTATATATTTTATCATAATTTACTTTATTATTAATGTTATTTTAAAACATGACATAATATTACACAATTGAACAATTTTTTTAGTAAGATAAATGGTTAAAGATAACATTAAAAGTCATTCAACGGCAATAATTTAAGAACTAGAGTAAATTTCCTAAAACTGCATATATTTTGTCAATATTATTATAAAGCTACATATTTAAGCCATACATTCATAATATTACAATATCTAATTTATCACAAAACTATAGCTTTTGTATCTAAATATCACAAAACTACAGATTTTATGTTCAATTTATCAAAAAAACTACAGATTCTGTACATATGTTGCTAAAAAAATACTGTAGCAAATATATAATTTTCTGAAATTATGACATAAATATGTAGTTTTGTGATAATATAGGTAAAATACTTGTATTTTTGTGAAATTTAGTCTAAAAACTAAGGAGTACCAAGTAACTAAATATAAAGGAATCCATCAGTGGGAATTTTATGACATTTTGAGCTACAACCTTTACAACGGAACAATCAGCTATAAAACCCAAAACATTCATAAAAAACTCAAATAGAGAACATAGGTGTTCTACAGCTGCAGCTACAACGATTCCATATTGGCTGATGCAGCCATAGCAATCTGAAGCGATTGGATCCAAAGTTGATTCATACCGGAGTAATAATTTTATACCCAATGATGAGTTTAAAGATCTATCCATCCATGCTCAAAGCAATAATGTGTGGGTTGAAATGTGTGTGCCGTTGTGTTTGTACTCCATCCATTTATTTTTAATTGTCATTTTAACTATAAGCGTGTAAATTAAGAAAAAGTATGGAATAGAGAAAATATGTTGAAAAAGACAGGTTTTGGGAAGAAATAAAAGGTGTATTGATAAGAGAGAAAGTATATTAAGAAGTGAGAATAATAAATATTTAGGAACAAATTTAAATGGTAGAATGACAAATCGAAGTACGCATTGCTATATGTAATTCTATTTATGTGTTCTATTAAGGCCTTAAATACATAGTTTTATGTTGTTACAGAGCCACAAATATGAATAAAATTTCCACGATATATTCTGAATATTAAGCTTGAAAGGCTGACTCCAAGTCGCTAGTCAATTCATCTAGTATATGACATGGCTATGATCCATTACCCATGGGAATTTCATAGAAATATCTATGTTAGAAGTTATATCACAAACAATTGAATAAACCTGAACTACTACTACTATCATTACTGTCGGTATGGTAAGATCTCATATGAACCAATTATCACTTGATACCAAAAGTATCATGAGCAAATTCCTTATTCATCCTCGAAAATTTATCTATTCCCTTATTCACCCTCAAAATTTTCCAATTTCCTTATTTGTTCTCATTCTTAATTTTTCTTTCCTAATCACCTAGCTGACATATAATAACAGATTTTTTGTCCATCTAAGTTGAAAATGACCAAAATTCCTCTAAAAGTAAGGGAAGTAAATTTTGATATTCTTAAACATGTATGTGACTATGTCAAACATAACAAAAAACTGATTTCAAAAATATGTTTTCATATTTTTGAAATCATTCTCTTAATATGAAAACATAAATGTTTAAGAATATCAAAATTATTTTTCTTAGTTTCAGGGGTATTTTGGTCTTTTTCAACTTTGATGGACAAAAAATCTATTATTAAGAGAAGAAAAATTAAAAAATGAGGACGAATAAGGGAATTGGAAAATTTTGAGGGTGAACAAGGGAATGGATAAATTTTCGAGGGCAAATAAAGGTTTACTCAAGTATCATCTATTATGTATTGACTAGTAGGTAAAACTTACATTCACTTTATTTTAAAATTATTATTAGTATGATAATGAGTCTGATTAAAAACAAGTTAAATTTGTTGTCCTAACAATAACAAATTAAAAAAATAAAGGAATATATACAGTAAAAGAAACAACAACAACCCTTGCCATTGATCACCATGGGTCATATATGGTATGAAGGTGGATCCATTTGGCAGCAAAGATGATCTATAACGAAGAACACATGGGCATGTAGAAAGATTGGCAGCGGTGGCCCACCAATCAGTGAGTGAGCAATCACAACCTCCCAGGCGTCTGCCAACTCTGCCTGCTTGAAGGCCACATGTGGCAGCAAGATGGACATGACAGCCTGATCTTGGTTGCTCGCAAGCATCTCCATGTCCATCCACCCCAGTCACACATGGCCATCGGAGTCTAGATGTCATGGTGAGCCAGGACCTGAAGACTCGAACCATGCTTCTCCACGAAGGCGATGACACTTCTCTGAACATTTTCTTTTCTATCTATCTCTTTCTTGCTCCTGCCAAGCCTTTGTAGAGAATCTCGTAATCTAACTTTGTTGTTCTGGGCTCGGCCTTAATAGCACAAGCCACAAAGGCCCACAGGCTGACATATGGAAAATATCTTCACATTGTCATTTTGCTCACCAAATTGAACTCCTCATTTATTTTTTTAGATAATGGATACAAAATATGTTCTGGTCTTGGTCTCGAAAAAAATTACAGCCAATTACAAACTAACAGCAACACGTTTGCTTTCACACAGCAAGTGTAGAAAATATAAATTAAACAAATATATTCTTAACAGATAATTATTGAGCAATTCTATATCGAGAACTCATTTCACACTAACTTATTTCTACTGTCAAGACAGGATTCTTCACTTCTCGTAACAATCACCTGAAATCTATCAAACAGATAAGCATCTACAAGTCTTCACCATTTCCACACCTTCAACTATTAATGTTCAAGCTTTTTTTTCATGCATGGTGTGCCTCAATCTCAAATCATAATTTATCCACTAATGCCCTCGAGAATATATCAATCAATATATCTCTTACCAAGCATCATCATCAAATAAGATGCTAATTCTCAGCATATGAGCAATCAAATATCTTGTCATGAAAGGACAACCTTGTCTTTGATCATCAACATTTGCTATCAACTTTCAAACGTTGTGCCATTGACTTTTTTCTTGATGATGGAACACAACCTAACATACAAGCTCAAACTTATCTAATAGGTTAGTTCCAACATCTATAGTCATCGATCACTAAAACTCATCATTATGTTGATCCTTCAAATGACTGGCAAAAGGTCCCTGTAGTGCCGGATAGATTTGCCGGGGCACAAAAGCAAAAGAGCTCCATAGTTCTACACCATTGTGTTAATCTTTCAAATAACTGATAAAGCCAGTGTCTACATTTTTTATATGTATTTTTTGTTGTATATAGTACCACATCAATGTGTTGATCCTAATAGGTACTTCCTCCATACTCATAATTCAAGTCATTTTGGACTTTGCTTTAGTCAAACATTGGGAATATAAATTACAAATAACTTTTAAATTGCTAAGTTTAGAAATATGAAAATCATATGAATAGATTTGTCTTAAAATGTACTTTCATAAAAGTATATATGTCACTTTTTGATAAATATTTTTAGAAAAAATCAAAGTCAAAGTTATGCTTTGAAGACCTGTTGTTGTCTAAAACGACCTGAATTGTGAGTATGAAGGGAATAATTTGCAAAAAAAAAAATAGGGCTGGGAGATTATTAGGCGCTTACATGTGACACACATACATTTCTATGAAGGCAATACAATCCGTACCATCTTTCCTGGTTGCCTTATTCTTATAAACAGAAAACGTACAACCTCCATCCTCATTCTTGTAGCATTAGAAAATAAACTAGAATATCACCCTCTATAAATAGATAGAATGTTTTTTTTAAAGAATTACTATTATAATGCCAAGGCACCAACCATCAACCTCTATCAAGAGGGTGTGCCTCCCCAGACGTTAATTCGTGTGGCATTGGGTCACTATTGTGTGGACCCACTCCCACGAAGGAGAAAATAAAACTCAACCCCTCTACTGTGCAGAATGTTAGAAATTTAAGCATTTTACAGTATATTTTAATTACTATTATAATTCCAAATGTATTTTAAGCATGAGTAATATTGTGACAAAAGGTGCATTCTTGATCATAATTAATCTGAACAAAAACAGATCAAAAACGATGGAAAAACATAGGAAAATCAGGTTGTACCCTGAAGTGCCAGTGGCACTGCTCCCAATAGTCGATATGTTGAGCTGTTTGATGCCGTCAGTCACAGCTGACGCAGGTAGAATGGCGCCTACCCATGTAGGTGTCGCAGCTGGATGACATGCTCTCGCGAGTTCTGTGCGCAAAAACTTGCGAAGGGATTGCAGAGCTCGCAGCAATAGCAGTGAAATGTTGTTCTGGTTTGTCTCAAAATGAGTGGAGTCCCTTTTATAGGTGCATAGAGGCGCATGGAGAGGAGGTGCATTGTACCAGGATTATTGCTGGGATTAAACGCCATCAAGTTTTAATTGAAATTGAGTCAATCTTCAAAAACGGCAAAACACTAACTCAGCGCAATAATACGGTGCTCTGTACGCACGCGAACGCACACGCCGCTCGTCACAAGTCACGCGAAATATACACGCGAAAACACACGTAACTCGCGTACGCGCTGCGCACGGCACGGCTCGACGCGCGTGTGGCTTCCTTCTGCTCTCTCCCAACTTCTCAATTAATGAACACTAGCCCTTATATTTAAGTTGGTTGACATCCCCTCAACTACCCATGTGGGACTAAAGATTTAGTCCCTTTAGCATTTAAAATGGGCCTTGAAATTTAATTGTGAAAATTGAGCCAAGCTCAAATATTCCAACAATTCCCACCAATTTCGAGGCACACGAGAAATGCTCTCAATTTCACTACTACTTTGATATACCAGTGTTTTGGTGGAGACTGTTAAGTTGAACATTCACCTAGAACAATGGCTACACTTTGTTTACAACTGATCAATGGACTATGCCTTGAATTGTTAGTTTTGTGCAAACAAGCTTTACCAAAACTCATTTCTGGTACTAGGCTGCTAAAAGCATCCCCGCGGTTTGGAGCATATAAGTCATACTCCAGTCCTTTTATGAGTATCTAGAGATTACTCAAATCTCATAGACTGTGACCAGCGGTCAAACTCATATAGGTGTGCTTCTTATAAGATGTCTATAGGACAGCATCTCTGCTTAATTAAGCCACACAAATCACATTGAGGCAAAAGCCAACTTGCCTTACAGTTTGAAGAGAAATTCATTTCCATAGGAATGGGCCTTATTCAAAGGTTTTCTTCTCTCAGTCATTCATGACTTGTCTCACTATCCTGATTCATGGGATATCCGATCACACAGGATATGTTTCCGCCATGACATGACTCACATAATGGGTCTCAAGCCCAATTCCTTGGATGCATAGTCTAGCACATTTCATGAAAGACCCTTTGTAAACTGATCTTCCAGATTTTCAGCTGTTTGGATATAATCCAAGGCTATAACTCCGGAGTTTTTCAATTCTCTGACAGATTTTAACCGCCTCTTTACATGCCTAGATGACTTCGTGTTATCCTTTGAACTGTTCACTTTGACAATCACCGTTTGATTATCACAGTTCATTAAGATAGCCGGCACCGATCTTTCAACCATCGGCAAATCTATTAGGAGTTCACGAAGCCATTCAACCTCAACAGTGGTAGTATCTAATGCTGTGAGTTTTGCTTCCATAGTTGATGTCGTTAAGATGGCCTGCTTGAAAGACTTCCAGGAAATAGCGCCACCTCCTAGCGTGAACACATATCCTCTCGTGGCTTTTAACTCATCAGCATCAGAAATCTAATTTAGATCACTATAACCCTCTAGAACCCTCGGGTTCCCAATATAGTGAATCTCACAGTTCACAGTACCTTTTATGTTGCGCATTACTCTCTCAAGAGCATGCCAATGATCATCTCCTGGGTTTGAAACAAACCTACTCAGTTTGCTCACAACAAATGAGATGTCAGGCCTTGTTGCGCTAGCCAAATACATGAGTGAACCAATAATTTGAGAGTATCTCAGCTAATCTCTCATTATCCTTTTGTTTTTCTTTAAAATCTTTCTAGCATCGTAAGGTGTAGGAGCAGTTTATAGTCACTATAACCAAAGCGACTTAAAACTTTTTCACATAATGGGATTGCAGAAGTGTAACCCCACCATCACCTTCTCTTACTAGTTTTATATTAAAGATAATATTAGCCTCTCTCAAATCCTTCATCTCAAAATTTTGAGACAGAAACTCTTTGACTTCCTTAATCACATTAAAGCTTGTCCCAAATATCAGTATGTCATCAACATACAGGCACAATATTACTCTTTTACCCCCCCACCAAAGCGATAGTACACACACTTGTCAGCTTCGTTCACAACAAAACCAACAGACGTGAGAGTTTTATCAAACTTCTCATGCCATTGCTTAGGTGCTTGCTTGAGACTATACAAAGATTTTAACAATTTACACACCATTCCTTCTTGACCTTCTACTACAAACCCATCTGGCTGATCAAAATAGATCTCCTCCTCCAACTCTCCATTTAGGAAAGCTGTCTTAACGTCCATCTGATGAACGAGAAGATCATAAGAGGTTGCCAAGAAAGGTAGCACTCGAATAGTAGTCAATCGGGCAACAGGTGAGTAAGTGTCAAAGAAATCTTCTCCTTCTTTTTGAGTATAGCCCTTAGCTACAAGCCTCACCTTGTACTTTTCAATTGTACCATCAGGCCTAAGCTTTTTTTAACACCCACTTACACCCAGTGGGTTTGCACCCATAGGGCCTACTTACAAGCTCCCAAGTTCCATTAGACATAATAGAATCCTTATCATTTCTAATTGCTTCCTTCCAATAGTCAGCATCAGGAGATGAATATGCCTCTTCAATGAAATCATCACCAAAAGACTTCGCAGTCCTTTGTCTCTTGCTCCTTTTAGGAGTTTCATTGTCATCTTGCTCTAGATTTTCACAACTGTGTGTTCATTGTGTTCTCTCATATCAGTAGGTTCATCATTCACAACTAATCTTTGACTAGAGCTATAATAATCCTCACACATAGGAAAAATATTTTCAAAAAATGGAGCATCTCTGGACTCCATAATTGTACCAACATGCATATCATGCACTCCAGATTTTACAATTAAAAATCTATAACCAATGTGTGGAAAGTATAACCAATAAAGATACAATCAACAGTTTTAGGTCCTAACTTGCATTTCTTATTGATTGGCACATTCACTTTTGCCAAACAACCCCAAGTACGCAAGTATGAGAGATTTAATCTTTTCTTTTCCCATTCCTCGAATAGTGTGATCTCTTTATTCTTTATAGGAACACGATTCAGGACATGACATGCTGTCAATATAGCCTCACCCCCACCATTCCTTGAAAGTCCCGATGTCTTTAGCATGGCATTAACCAAATCAGTTAGAGTATGGTTCTTTCTTTTGGCTACCCCATTTGATTGAGGTGAATAGGGAGGTGTCCTCTCATGAATTATTTCGTGTTCCTCACAGAACAAAGTGAACAAATTCAAAAAGTACTCTCCACCACGATCAGACCTTACACGTTTGATCTCTCTCAAGTTGGTTTTCTACTTTAGCTTTATAGATCTTAAAATACTATAGTGCATCATCTTTTGACTTCAACAAATATATGTAGCATAATCTAGTAAAATCATCTATAAGGGTCGTGAAATACTTTTTACCCCCTCTAGTCGGTTCTTCATTGATTTTGCACAAATCGGAATGAATTAGTTCCAGTGGTGTCAAATCCCTCGCCTTTGCAACCTTGTGAAGTTTGCGAGGTTATTTGGATTCCACACAGATATGACACCTAGAACCTTTAACTAAAGTAAATTTTGGAATTAAACTCAAATTTGCTAGCTGCGTCATACAACAAAAATTAATATGACAAAGTCGTGAATGCCAAATACTAGACTCATCAAAATTGATCACATTGTTCACAACATTATGACATTCTTCTGACGAAGAAAAGCGGAACAAGCCTCCACTTTCATAACTTTTACCAATAAAAGTCTCATACTTGGACAGTACACATTTATTGGATTCAAAAACTAATTTAAAACCATCTCTACATAGTAAAGAGCCGCTGACTAGATTCTTTTTATGGTTGAGACATGCTGCACGTTCTTCAAGCGCATGGTCTTTCCTGAAGTAAGCTTCAGATTGACCGTACCAACACCAAAAACATGCGCATGTGTACCGTTTCCCATCAACAAGGAGCCAGTCCCTTTGACTTGATAAGATAAAAACAAGGATACATCAGCGCACACATGAATATTAGCTTCCATATCAATCCACCATTCAGGTGAATGACAAACTGAAAGAACTGTAAGTAAAATATTATCGTACCTCGATGTTCCTGCAGTTTTGCTAACAACCATATTTTGCTGATTTCTTATTGCCCTTCCACTTGCGGTTCTCACATTCACTGGCAAAGTGACCAGATTCACCACAAACAAAGCAATTTCTCTTGTTTTTCTTCTTCTTAAAAGTGGTAGTCTGCTAAGTCTTTCCAGGATTCTCTTGCTTGTTCTTCTTCTTATTCTAGGACTTATTCGAGTTGTTCTTCTGCACTACATTAGCACTAGAAGTCCCAACAACACCTCTTCCGCGAGTGTCTTTTGCCCTCTTTCTCCTCAACATCCAAAGAGCCAATCAAATCAGCAACGTTGAACTGTTGTCTCTTATATTTTAGAGAAGTGGCAAAAATCTGTCCAAGTAGGTGGCAGCTTAGCAATAATGCCTCCGGCCACAAACTTGTCAGGTAACTCATACTTGAAACCTTCAAGTTCTTTCGCCAGTGACTGAAGTTCATGGGTCTGTTCTACTATAGAACGGTCATCGACCATCTTATAGTCAAAGAACTGCTCCATGACATACAGTTCACTCCCCTCATCAGAAACACCGTATTTGGCCTGAAGCGCATCTCATAATTCCTTGCCAGACGTCACGGTGAGATAAAAATCAACCAAGTTTTCCGCAAAAACACTAATCACGGCGTCTCAAAAAAGGTTATCGGCTGCCATGAAAGCTTGCTCCTCCTCTGGAGTAAACTTTTTAGACATCCCCTTTGCGACATAAATAATTGTCATAGCAGTCAACCAAAGAACCATTCTATCACGCCACCGTTTGTAATTAGATCCGTCAAAAACATTTGGCTTAAGTGCGGCAGCAAAACTAGTGATCGTAAGCCTATCACAAATATTGAGTTATTGGATTATTAGAAATTTAGGCATTTTACGCTACATTATAATTCCAAATGTATTAATAAGCATGAGTAATATTGTGACAAAAGGTGCATTCTTTGTGACAGCCCATTCCTCGAGAGATACGCACCATCGACCTCAGAATCATATCGGATGTCACTCGACGAAGCGAGGGCCAAAGTACTGCTCAAGCACGATAAAATATATTACAAACTTGTTATTTAAGTTTACAAACCACAAGTTTTCAAAGTGCAGAAGCTACAAACCTATTACATAAAGGCATCCTGAATACTAAGCAAAAGGATACATCGAACCTATACGATGTATCTACTAGCGACAACACACTCAAGGTGGCGAGCAAGGCTCCCAGTAAACGAAGCTACCCTCAGAGGTTGCTCCTTCTGATTGGAACTGAGAAGGAAAAGAGAAAGCACCTGCAAGAGAAAACAACAACCACAAAGCCCTGAGTAACTAACACTCAGCAAGATTTATCCGACAAAATGGCTATCTACAGCTGACTCCTATAAATGAGAAAGCTGACTCATCAGGGTTGGCTATTTGCAAAGAACACACTATGAGTGAACCTTTATTTTCATGTTTTAGCGGTATATTAAGTTATGAGAAGATAAATTTAATTTTGCATTAAAACTATATCATACAAAATGCTAAGTAGTTTCTGAGAGATCAAATATAATCATATTCCATATTGATTAACTCCTTACTATGACGAGACTCAAAGAGACAAGTGGTACTCATTATTGTGAGAGGCATCGATTCAAATCGATTTACATCCAGCTAGAGAAATCTGATTACGCGACATGTACGCGCTTCTCAGAAGCCGTACATGGCAACATTTCGCGTCAATGATATATAGTGCCGGTCCGATGCTCACCTCCCCCGAGCAGTAGTCCTCCATGCGATAACCACACCGAGCCTATCCATAGTTAGCCTCAAAGCTCTCCCTTTTATCATCTCCAGAAGAGAGGTTCGGTTACGTCCAATCACTACGCGCATTATGCTACATCAGTTTTCTATGGCCCATAGATCTAGTATGTAATTAGTACTATTCAAACTTGCTCAATAGGGCCAACAACGAACGGTGCATAATTGACACAGACAAAGCTACAACACATTGGCCATGCATCCGCAATGGACACATGCCGTGTTATCACCTACTTCTCTACCCGGTCTCCAATTTATTCTATATAACAAGATAATCCATCTCGTACCAATTCTATAGCTCGCGAGTGAAGACTTATTCACTCGACTTCTACCGTTAAAAGAACTATTAGCTTAGCTCTACATCTACATCGAGTTACCTGTACCAAAATACTACCCCAAGGTAAGATTCTATAATGTAACTAAGGATTCAATCAACTCCTATTACTTAGTGCACATTACAAACTAACCATCTAAGGTGATAAAAGTAAATAATTTGAAAACAGGATAATGCACCGGGGCTTGCCTGGGCTTTGGTTAAAGTTAGAATCCTCAGCTGCAAAATCGGCATCGATCGCGGTTTCCTGAACCTCCTGATGATATTCCCGATCTTCTCCTTATTTTCCCTTGATTCTATATGAAATGATGTGCATACAATAAGAGTGATGCCCTTTTATATTTTTATAAATAAAACCCTTTTAGTAACAATACATGAATTTGGAAAGCAAGTAATTGAATATCATTATAAACTCTTTTAATATGGTTCTTGAAGACACTAATTTTTAAGCTTTTATAAGATAAAGAAAGATATTTTCGAATTTTCTAGAATTTTCTAGGATTTATTGAAAATAAATAGATTTATAATGATTTAAATACTAGATACAAAGGAATAAATTGTTTATAAAATTATTTTTATCAAAATAAATCATAATATTTTGTCTAACCAGTAAATATTAAATAAATGGACAGAAAGTAAATTTTATAATATTTTTATATGCTGATAAAGAATAGTAATGCTTTTTTTTGTATATTAAATGATCTGAATTAATTAAATTATTTTAATGCATAAAATAGAAATTAGTTAGCTCCAGAATATAGTTCTAGTTGAGAGGATCCTAATAAAAAAAATTCATAATTTTTTGAGCTAGGCTGAATTTTCTATGAATTTTACAAACTTAAACTGTTTTTTGGTAATTAAATAAATCATTTCACAAATTAAATAATTTCCAGCCTAAATGAGACGAATTGCGTTGGGCCACAAGGCCTGGGCCCATCTGGGGCAGCCCACATGGCTGGCCTGCCCGCGGCGGAACACGTGGCCTAGGTGTTGGTGCGCCGCGCGGGGAAGCCGGGTCAGGCGCCCGGCCATGGCGGCCTGGCAGCTGACGAGGCGGCGCATCGTCGGACGGTGGCTGCCGGTGGCAAAACTCAAAATGGGCAGCACAAAACTGATCATCCCGACAAGGGTAACTTGAGGGTGCAGTCGCCGGCCGGAGATGCTCACCGGAACACGGCTGACGGCAAGGAGCGGCTCTATGCGGGGTTCGGCGACGGCGTGCTCCTCCAAAACTTGCTGAAACTTCCGAAAACTTGCACCCACAGCTTCACTGAGTCGCGGAGAAGGTCGGCAAGGCAGTTCAGTGGCCGGCGCGGCTTTGCTTCAAAATACCTACGCGAGGAGCGATGGATTTGGCCAATTTCTAAGTTTAGAAGATGGGTAAGAGGATAAAGGAACTATAACCGAAAGGAATCGAGGTCCCTTCATCGATACCCGACGGATTTGGTTGGAGTACAGCCGGCAGCTCCAACTTCAAAACCTTGTGGAAAAGTCGAAATTGATCGAGTGCTCTGCGGGAGATGGACGGAGAGTGTCGCCGATAGCTTGGGCATGAGGTAGCGCGCTGCTGGCGAGAAAGGAGGGCTGGGGGCAGCTCGGTCGGGGCTCGACGGTGGTGTCCAGAGTGGGGTGGCGGGTCGGCTTCAGTGAGAGCGAGAGAGAGATGAAGGAGAGGGCGAACTGAGGGCCTGGACACGGGGTGGATGCCGTGTACCGCACGACTCGGGGAAGAAACACGTCTTCTGCGATGTGGCACGCATGTAAGGCGGGGAAAACACGCGCGCGGCAGCTGGCCCCGGCGCTGTCCGCTGGAAGAAGAAAGGCGGCGGGTTGTGACTGACAGATGGGCCCTGCTCTCTTTTATATTTTTCTGATTTTTCCGATGATTTTCTATGCTGCACTGTTTTTGCTGTGAAAACAAACCTTCCCGAGCCCTAAAAATCTTGAAATTTTGCAGAGTGGTAGAAAATTTTGAGAGGAACAACTTTTATTTTGGGCCAAAGTTCAAATTCCAAATAAATTTTATTATATAGAATTTTGAAAACAGGTAATCATTTTGAGAGATGATTTATTTGGGCCATTTAACTTTTGAATAAACTTTTACAAAATTTTCAAAAAATTCAATTCTTTGCAAGACCATTCAAGAGAGTATTTTTCTTCACAATATTTCTTTTTAAAGTTTTGAACTCATATTTGAAATTTGAATTCTAAATGAAATTTGGAAATTTGTTTGAACCATTTTAAATTGTTTTAGAGCTCTGTACCACATTTCCAAACTTGTTCAACTCGCATCTTTATTCGAAGTGGGATTTTACAGCCCTCCCCCCTTACAGAAATCTCATCCTGAGATTTAAAATAGAAGAGGGGGAAAATACATCAAAGAGAGTGAAGAAACTCAGTAAAATTTGATTGCAAATACTCTTATGTCTCCCAGGTGGCTTCATCTTCAGTGTGATTACACCATTGGATCTTGTAAAATTTATGAGTCTTGTTTCTTGTCACTTGGTCCTTCTCATCGATAACATGTACTAGTTGCTCTGAATAAGTAAGATCAGGTTGTAGTTGCCTAATTTCTGGAATAACCACATCCCTTGGAGCTTTCAAGCACTTCTTTAGTTGGGAAACATGAAAAGCATTATGCACTCCCGCCAAGCTTGCTGGTAACTCCAGTCAATACGCCACGGGTCCACATTGTTCAATGATTAGAAATGGACCAATGTATCGTAGAGCTAGTTTACCTCTTATTCCAAACCAGTGTACCCCTTTCATGGGCGAAACTTGGAGGTACACTGGATCACCCACTGCGAAGACAAAGGGTCAACGTCGCTTGTCAGCATAACTCTTCTGTCTGGATTGGGCAGCTCTTAGGTTAGACTAAATTAGCTTCACTTTTTCTTCGGCTTCTCAAACTAGATCAGGTCTAAATATAACTCTTTCTCCAGGCTCGAACAAATTCAGTGGGGTGCGATACATACGTCCGTATAAAGCTTCAAAAGGTGCCATCTTGATACTTTCTTGATAACTGTTGTTGTATGAAAACTCTGCTAATGGTAGTCCTTCATTCCAATTCTTGCCATGATGTAGCACAAAGGCTCGTAGCATGTCTTCTAGAATTTGTATGTTTCGTTCCATCTATCCATCAGTCTAAGGGTGATACGCTGAGCTCCTAATCAAGGTAGTTCCTAGCAAAGCATGAAGTTGTTCCCAAAGAAGTGCCACAAACTGAGGACCTCTGTCAAAAATGATGGTCTTTGGCACACCATGCAAACAAACTATACGAGAAAGGTATATCTCGGCATACTTCTTGGCATTGTAACAAGTGTATACCGAAATGAAATGAGAGGATTTGGTTAGTCGATCAGTAATCACTCAAATAGAGTCATGCTTCTTTGAGGTCCTTGGAAGTCCAATAATGAAATCCCTGGATATATCTTCCCATTTCCAAGCTGGAATAGATAACGGTTGAAGTTGTCCTGCTGACCTCAAATGATCTGCCTTGACCTTTCGACAAGTATCGTATTCTGCAACATACTTAGCAATCTCCCGCTTCATTCGAGTCCACCAAAACTTCTTGCACAAATCTTGATACATCTTGTTGCTTCTCAGATAAATAGAATACTTGGAAAGATGAGCTTCATCGAGAATCTTCCGTCTTAACTTATGGTGCTTTGGTACTACTAATCTTCCATTAAACCATAAGACACCTTCATTGTCTTGGTGAAAACACTTGGCAGTATTGGCCTTTACTCTTTCTCAGAGACGTACCATACCCTTATCTTTCTTCTGAGCTGCAACGATCTCTTCTTGATAGTAGGTATGAGGGCAAGATTATGCAAGGCTAGATGTGGTAGCACTCGTATAGTAGGCTCTTCATTTGAGGCTTGCAATAGTTGATAGAAATTGCACTGGGCTTTACGGCTAAGTGCGTCTGCCACCACATTGGCTTTCCCTGGATTATAATGAATTTTCAATTCATAATTCTTAATCAGCTCTATCAATCTTCTCTGCCTCATGTTGAGATCGGCTTGAGTGAAGAGATACTTCAGGCTCTTGTGATCAGTATAGAGATGTACTAGATTATCCATGAGGTAATGCCTCCAGATCTTCAATGCTAGGAGCACTGCAGCTAGTTCCAAATCATGAGTTGGGTAGTTCTGTTCATGCTTACGGAGCTATCGAGAAGCGTAAGCAATGACTCGTCCTTCTTGCATCAAAACACACCCAAGATCTGTGCCTGAGGCATCGCAGTACACAACAAAAGGCTTCTCGATGTCCGGTTGAGCTAACACTGGAGCAGTAGTGAGATGCTTCTTCAAGGTTTGAAATGCTTCTTCACAGGCTTCATCCCATAAAAACTTGTTATCTTTCTTGAGAAATTCTGTCATTGGTTAGGCTATCTTGAACAAATTTGGAATAAATCTTTGATAGTAACCTGCCAAACCAAGAAAACTACGGATCTCCAAAACTGAGGTAGGAGACTTCCATTTTACTACGTCTTCAACCTTACTTGGGTCCACGGAGATTCCTTCTGAAGATATCACGTGACCCAAGAATGGCACTTCTTTCAACCAAAACTCACACTTGCTAAACTTCGCGTAGAGTTGATGCTCTCTCAACCTTTGTAACACAATTCAGAGATGTTCTGCATGCTCTTCTTCCGACTTCGAGTAGACAAGAATGTCATCGATAAACACGACAACAAATTTATCTAGTTCTGCCATGAAGACCGAATTCATCAGATACATGAAGTGTGCTGGTGCATTGGTTAATCCGAAAGACATGACCAAAAACTCATAGAGTCCATATCTGGTGGAGAAGGTAGTCATGGGAATGTCTTCTTCTCGGATCTTGATTTGATGGTATCCAGAACGAAGATCAATCTTGGAGAACACTGTGGCACCAACTAGTTGATAAAAAAGGATATCAATGTGGGGAAGAGGGTACTTATTCTTGATAGTTACGGTCTATAGTCTATACAGAACCTCAACAACCCATCCTTCTTCACAAACAGCACCGAACAACCCCATGGCGACGAACTAGGCCGAATAAATCCCTTATCCATCAACTCCTCAAGTTGCACTTTTAATTCGGAATTCTCAGGGTGCCATCTTATAGGGTTGTTTTGATATTGGAGCCGTACCTGGTTGAAGTTCAATCTTAAATTAGATCCCTCTGTCGGGTGACATCCCAGGTAGGTCTTCTGGAAACACATCTGAAAACTCACATACTACAGGAATTTCTTCAAGCTTCTTCTCGACCACATGGTGGACTACTGATTGTGAAGATTTTGAATTTTTCAACTCTAAGCAATGATGCTCATGGATAGGTGATCGAAGCTGAACAATTCTGGCAGCTATATCCAAGATAGCCCCATGATATTTCATCCAGCTCATACCCAAAATAGCATCAGTACCTTGCCCTACTAACACTATGAACTTGATTGAGTATAACTTTCCACCAAGATCAAGTGGTGCATCTCTCACTTCCATCCTAGCTACAAGAGTCCCTCTAGAAGACTTAATAGTATATGATGATTTCATGACGCCTTGCTTTATACCATGTTCTTGAACAAATGAATGGCTGATGAAATTATGTGATGCACTAGAATCAAATAACACAAGAGTAGGATTTCCATCAAGCGAAAACGTACGAGTGAGCACAATCGCATCCTTAGGAATATCCTCAGTCTTCATGTAGTTCACACGGCCAGTTTTGACTGCTGGTTTTGGCTGACCTGACCTGCGGTTCCCACCCTGAGGTTGTTTTGGGGTGCCACTCCTTGCTGCTTTGGCAGTCGGCAATCCCTTGCAAGGTGCCCTGTACGACCACAATTAAAACAAGGATTGAATCCCGCACCTGCGGCTGCGGTGGTCGGATGCCCACTAAAGGTTGAGGGGCTGGAACAGGAGGATGATACATGCTTTGCTGCTAAGGCTGCTGTTGCTGTTGAGGACGGTAAACTGGACACTAAAAAAGAGTAGATTGGTGCTACTGTCCAGTTGGGGAAGTATAAAGCATGCAATACTTTTGTGGTGCACTGCCAGATGGTCCTACGGCAGAACGCTTCTTGGTGATCAACTTGAGCATCTTGTCCTCAGCAAAAATTGCTCGATCTACCAGATGATTGAAATCACGAAACTTGACAGTAGAGAGCTTATCTTGCATTACTTCTGAGAGACCATTGTAGAAGCAAGCCCTCTACTTCTTATCAGTGTTGATGTCACCAAGGGCATACTGAGCAAGATAGTTGAATTGTTGCACATATTCCATTATTGTCTTGCTACCTTGCTTCAAGTTGAGAAAGTCCAGCCTCTTGATTTCCGTAACGCCCTCAGGAATATGATAGGTGCGAAAAGCAGAGCGGAATTCCTCTCAGATATATCGGTGATTGGTAGGCTGCATGGCACGAAAGCTCCGCCACCAAGCACCGGCTTCATTCTGAAGTTGATGAGCCGCAAAGAGAAACTTTTCACGCTGGCCACATCTCACAAATTTAAGCTTCCCTTCGATGGTGCACAGCCAATGGTCAGCATCAAGGGGATCCTTTGCACAGGTGAAAACCGGCGGCTGAGTACACAGGAAATCTGAAAGATCACTTTCACGGCCGGCTTCACCTCCACCACGAGCCATATATTGAGCAATGGCTTAAAGAGCGTTAGTTTGCTCCCGACAGTTGCGCTCCATCTCCATGAGCACTTCAGTCATCGTCGGTGGTGGCGGTGGTGGTGGCAACGCTTCCTGCTGAGTGTTTTGCCCTTCCTCAGTACGCTCCATCCTGTAAAATATAATCCAAAGTTCCCATCATCAACATCCTGTCTTTAGAATCAGTAAAAGAGAAAAGATTCTAAGACGACAAAAATTAGATTTTTGCTTATCAGTCTAACTGCAATGCTATTAAAATTGAAAGTAAATTTGAATCCCAACATTTGGCAAAGTCAAAATCTTAAAACCCTTTTTTTTAACCTTTGAGATGATTTCTTTTAAGGTGATTTGGTTGTAATTACCAATTTTAAATGCAATGAACAATATGCAATCGGCCTATTGAACCTTACAAAATAAAAATTAAGTCATATAAGTGACTGTACATGACCTCGGTGGCACACGAACTAAATTGATTTTCTAATCAAACTACCGATCTATAGTTAGTACATCACAATAGCCACATGTAAAAGCTAACACTAAGAATAGTTCTTATTTGGGCTTGAACTAAGGTCCGACACCGTAGTTAGAGTTTTAAAAATAGCTTTAAAGCCGTACTGCTTCTGATATTGCTCTGATACCAGGCATGATTCATTCCTTGATGTTATTTGGAGACTGAACAGAGTGTGACCATCATGCGCTGCCAGAATATTCAATTGAAACCATTAGTGCAGTAGCATGTTGTACATTAATCATCTCTATTTTTGTTATGAGAACTTGATCCGTTTCTGAACTTTTAAATATTAGATCAAACTTGTTTCAGGTCCATGAGCGTAGAAAATCGGTTGCATGGAAATATGACTTAAGATGGCGAAGGAACTTGGAGCAGGTGTCGTTTGCGGCATTTTTTTGTGTGTCGTACGTCCCGTGTCTAGTTCTTTATGTAATACGATCCATCATCCATTGCAGGTCTTTGGCAGCAAAAAGTTGCTCTGGTTCTTCCCGTTGTACTCTACAGAGGATTTGCACAACATTCCTGCGCTCAGTGGCCTAGAATTCCCTACTCGCTCAGATGCAATCGTCTGACGGCAGCTGATGCACTGTATTCACATCTCATGTAGTAGGAGGTTTCTGTACAGAAATCGTTCTCATTTTATTCATAGTACGTCGGTGGATCACAACACATATTCTTTTTGTATATTAGTTGTAAAAATCTAAATGACCACGAGAAGTAACACACAGCCAAGTCAATTCTTTGGTCGATTTAAATGATCAAACTTACACTGGGCTGCGTATCATCTACTCATGCATTGGCGAAACCAGACAGGAAATTTAAAATTAATCCATTTCCCATCACAGCTTGCTTTATAGATCTTAAGTTTCCGTCCATCCTGTGCATGCTATTGTGCATGCCATTGTGCTTTCTTTGGGGCAGTTGTGTCCATGCTTCACCCATTGCGTTTCATGGCTAAGCAAGTGTTCTATTAGTACTATTACGGGTGAGTGATGACAATGACTGTCATCTGTTCCTGTGCAACGTTGTAAAAGAGTTATGTCTATATTTGTGACAGTTTGATCTAGTGTGAGCTAATCTAGTTAACTGCAAGGTTGCTTCACTATTCTTGTAGGAGGAGGGAAAATCATGATTCACAGCTAGACGAAATGACAGCCAATATTTATCAATATGAGAGCCAGACGTGCTAATTTTTTGATATGCTGGACAGCTCCAACAGGTCTATCATGTGTCTTATGCCTTAACAACCAGACTAAAATATACATGTTCGACTGTCTATAAGAATGCATATTATCATATTTTTTTAGATTGGTAGATAGATCCAATTAGATGCTTAATCTACAATTAATAATCATTTACATAGTTTAGGAGTCATTTAGATTTCAGCTATATTTGAGGGGAGTAAATTGAACTATCATTTAAAAATTTTCTCATGATCCATCCCAATCAGTACTCTCTCCATCTCAATGTATGTGTTGTTTTGGCTTCGGGCAGGAGAGTTAAAAGATGTGAAAATATTATATTGAAAATGAGAATGAGAGTGACACGGATAAAATTGAGAGAAAAGAGAAAATTGCAGGAGCACTGAGAAGTGACAAATGGAAGAAGCTGAAATAAGACACAGGAAATACTTTCTGCTTACTTGTAATCCAAATTGTTTTAAACATTACTTTAGTTGTAAAGATATATTAAAGTTATATTTTTAAATATCATCTCGTTGTCCAAAACTGATTGAGTATTTCAAATTGCCAACCCAGATTCGGATCATTGTCACATGGACACCAACCAATCCACCTCCGCTGAGAAAAAAAAAAGTTTAGCACCTCCAGCATTCAGGTAATGCTAACTAAGACTATAACAAATACTAAACAGCAAAGAGGATTTAGATCGAAGTGAGCTTGGTCTGTCAGATTCAATGGCATTCAAATGCCACCCTCTTGCGAACCCCACGGCCGCCCAAGCCGTGACCATTCTCATTTACCGCTCTTGAAAAATAGGAAAACAGTATCCCGCTCAGATCATTTCGTCCGAGAGAAACGCCCCGAGTAACGGAACCCTAGTGAAATCACGCACGCGCTTGTGATCGAAAAGAAATCGAATCGAAGCTAAGCAATGGCGGCGCACGATCCAAAGGACGATGTAGACCGCCTCTTCGCCTGCTTCAAATGCGGCGTCTCCCCTCCCCGTAAGCTTCACCTGCTCCTTCCCCGATGGCAATTTCTGTTGTTTTTTTTTTGTTCGAGGTCTCGTTTTTCTCACGGGCGATCCGGTCCCTCTCGATGTACTCCAGAGTCGGCGTTCAGGGAGAGGCCGCGTAGGCAGGGCAAGAAGCCGCGGGTCTCCCCTCTGTCAGAGAGAGGAGGAGGAGGCGGCGGCCGCGGTGGCAATGGGAGCTCCGCATCTGCCTCCACGACGGATGCGGCGAAGAAGGTGAGTGGGGCGTTTGTTGCTTCGTTCTATTTTCGTTCCTTTGAGGTTTTTAGTTAAATGAGAAAAAGAAGGATTTGGTTTCCTCTGGTTTCCAGCATGGTGCGCCATCCTCCGCGGCATTCAAATTTACAGGCCGGAAGCAGATGGCACCAATCGTGTTCTACGGTTCCCCGCAAGGTGTTCCAGTGAAAAAGCCATTGAGCCTACTGAGGCTGTTGCGTGAGATTCGCATTGATCTGAAGAAGCAAACCGAATTGATCCCCAGGTGTCTAATTTTGTCCATGTCCATGTGTTGCAAAGTCCATAGCACATACTGGTCACTTTATTCTGATTTGCTGTTCTCCATCGGGTATGTAGGGATGTTTGGGCTACATTTCCAAGGCAAGAGGAGGCAATCAGGTTCTCAAAAGCACACGCGCATACCAATATCTTTAGCTATCAAGACCATTTGACTGGGACAAGAAGGTTCCTCGTGTCCACATACGATGAGTTCTGGAGAAGGTTATGTCCTTAGCAAATTGCATCTCTTGTATGCTACATTGTTTCCTAGTTTCCATGTGCATAGGATCTCTAGTTAATCAGAATGGGTTTACTACTTTCTGGATAATTTGTAATTTTAATTCTTTTCCCTAAATATCAATTATCTGTACAACCTGCACTTAGCCACTTCCGGGTTGCTGTATTCTTTCAGGTACAATGATATGGATCCCAAGATTCGCCATCACTATGAAGTTATCCAGGAGGTAAGTTGCCATTGATTGTTGCTGAAATGATCTTAAAATTATATATATGTGATCTCTACAGTCAGTGTATATATACTCTTACTCATTGAATCATGACATTGTTTCAATATAATTCTTGCCTTAACTTTACATAATTTAAGTACTACTTCTTGTACTCTGCATTATGACATTATTTCAATAGAATTCCTACCTTAACTTTACATAATTTAAGTGTTACTACTTCTTGTACTCTGCTTCACAAATGTGAATAGGTATTTTCTTCAAAAAGATATTGCCATCATTTTAATCTACTACTGCAGAGATTTTCAACAAAATATCATAAAAACGTCTTAAGGATTTTATTGAAGAACCATAATTTAACTAGAAATATGTTACCTAACTTAAAAAATATTAAGAGTCCCCATCTCAAACTACATGTTTGTCACTTATCTGCAGTCTTAAAAACAAATCACAGATCTACGAGTTTGCCACTCTGATAAGTTTACCACTTAAGACACCTTGTTTCCTTATCCCATGATTTGGTCCTTCATGTGATGGACCACAAGGGTTTTGAACAAGTCATGTAATTGGATGCCATGACCATTTATGAGCATTCCCACTTCGAATGATGCCTAGTGGTCAGAAAATATACCTGGAAACTGGGGACCCTTCAAAATATATGATTTTGCTTAATTTGATATTTCTTTCATACCCTAATAATTAGTTTGTAATTTTGCAAAATTATGTCTTCAATTTTACTTATGGTCCTGCAAATGCGATTCAACTTTTTCATAGATGACATGTGGCATGCACACAATCTTGACTGCTGCTGCAGGGTTCACCTTGCCACATTTACTTTGATCTTGAGTTTGATACAAGATTGAACATGAAGAGAGATGCAGATGAAATGGTGGATATATTGGTTTCTGTGATATTCAGTTCCTTACGCGACAAATATTCCATCGAAGGACATGAGGAGTGGATTACTGAGTTAGATTCATCTACTGAAGGTTAGCTCAACTCTCTTTTTGATGGCAAAAATAATCATGTTTGTTTGTATCCTAACAATGATTTAGCCCTATATTTTGCTATATTTCTACTTTTAAGCCAGGAAAAATTAAGCGTTAGGCGCTAACCAGTGTTATTCCTCCTCCTAGAGCTTGGCATGCCTAGGTGCTGCATAAGTGCTCCTAAGCTCTGTAGATTATATCACAAATATAGCTTTACTAGCCATCAAACCACTTATGAAATGCAAAAGGAAAAAGAAAAAGGAGAGAAAACATTATATGGGCTTCAGTTTAGGCTCATCCAGCCCAGCCACTCAACCCTATCTTTCTTCTCTGCTCTTTCTCTGCCTGTCACTCAAGTCCTCATCCCCGAAACCGCCGTCTCTCCACAGCCCCGTGGCTGCTGCCGCTTGTCTGCCCCGTCAGCTGCTACCGCTGCCTCCCTTGGCCCCTGACATTCTCCTAGCCGCCTCTGCTGCTGCCTCCTCTTCCTCCTTCTCTCCCTCACTGCCACAGCATCCTCCTCCAGATTTGCGTGTCTGCCGGACGCCTGCGCCCGCCACCCTCCATGGCTGCCGCCTAGGGAGCGCTTAGACCCTGAAGCGAGGCAGAGGGGCCTTGCTCAGCGCTTAATCGTGCCTGAGCGAGCGCCTTTCAGAGCCTTTGTTTTCCAGGCTTTTAAGTGATTTACGTTCATGACTATCAGTTAAACATGGCATGTGAACATTCATTGACATTTAATAGGGATGCCACAATTGAAGAACAGAAATTAAAGAAAGTGTCTTTTGATCTTTTACATCATGTGCCAGTCAATCTATTGCCCTGATGATCTTCTATACTGTTTAAAGATAGTCACATGACAACTATTTTCCTTTTTTCTTTTTAGTGAAGTTTTCACGCCACCTAATCATACATATACCCAGGACGGCATTCAAAGACAACTCTCATGTTGGTGCATTTGTCTCTGAGGTAGTTTTTCAAACTTGATTGTGATTTTGTTGGCATCAGTAAATTTGCTAGTTGCAACTGCAGTACCGTTGCTGTACTGTTTATCTTCTGTATTAATAAAAAATCATTTTGTTTTCGATTTCAAATGGCATAAGCTTAACTGAATGTAGCTTAACATAAATAATTTTTATCTAACCTTATGTTTGTTAGCTCAGTTAAAATGTTTATCATGTTTCAATGGGTTTGTGGTTTAAGTTTGCAGCGGACTTTTGTTTCCTGATTGTGGTGCAGGATGTAGAAACAGTTTCATTTCATAAATCATAATTTTTATAACGAAATTGTATTATTCTCCATAGGTGTGTTCACAAATTACATCTCAGCGTGCAGCCAATCCAAACCTCGATAAACTGTATATTAGAAAGGATAGTAGCTCTTCAGGTCCTGTTGATCAGCTCTTTATGGATACTGCCGTATATTCTCGAAATCGTTGCTTCCGTTTGGCTTTCTCATCAAAGTCTGGGAAGAAATCATTTCTTGTGCCTACTGGACGTTTCAAATGCAAGGAAATGGTAAGCTCTTATCATTTTTTTAATACTAAGTACAAACCTCTGTTTAGGAATACTTGTCATTTTTGACCACTTAATATTTTTACAAATACTTGACACTACACGTTTTTCAAATAACTATTTCCAATTTTACCCCTAAAGGAGGGTATTCTAGAAACTTCATTGCTCATGCAGCAACTCTATACTAGGGGCATTTTTAGTCACTTCCAATAAAAATGATGGATTACCTTGGGAACTGTGCATAGTCAAAATTGTCATCTAAATGGAAACGGAGGTTTGTAGTATACTCTTGAAAATAAACTAAATTCATTTTATTTATCTCATGTTTCACTTCTGATTATTTTGCAAGTTATCTTATATAATTGTGTTGACCATGATTTATTAATTACTATATAATTCCTGTGAGGGCATTTGTTTTCGTGGGCTTGGAATGCACATATTTAATTGGCCCAATGAGGTGCACAATGAGGACCAACCACATGTTTACAAATTAAAAAAACACAACCACAGCTGCACAATGAGGACCAACTAAAGAAAAATAACAACCCACAGCGAACGGACCTAACCAAGACTACTCTTGAGACAGAAATCAGACCAAGCTAATAGACTGGCCTTATACATTGCGAGAGCTTTTTTAGGTGATGCATTTTACTGTAAAGTTGGTGATGGGTAAAAAAACCCACAGGTTTTATGTGACCAAACCCATATCCAACAAATAAGGTTTATTCCCATACCCGTAACAACCCTTGTGTTGGGTACAAATTCGGTCCCACCCACACCCACATGGGTGGTGGGTAGCCACGAGTTCTCGAAACCAGTGGCACTTGGAACAAGTTATCATTATTATCAATAATTTCAACAAGTCAACAAGAAGTTCTTACTAACATAAATAAGGTCGCATATCAGTTTGGACAACTTAAGCTACAATAACAGAAGTCCACAACATTTAAGCATGGACCAAACATTAAAGTAAATAGAAACTGGGTCTTTTCTAACACAATACTGAGTTTGTGGGTAAATGGGTATGGGCGAAGGGTTTCCAAACCCAGAGCTGTTGTAGCTGTTTGGTTCAAGTTTCTATCCGTTTACGTACCCATGGGTACAAAATTTATTCCATACTCGTATCCTAATAGGGTTTTTACTTCTCGGATATCGAGTAAAGGATATCCATTGCCATCTTTACTGTACTAATTGTTAGGGAAAATCTTGTATTACTTATTTTAAGGCGTTGCCATGTCGTCCAGGCGAGTCAGGACCATGTGGCGTCCTGGCTGCCTTACCCAAAAAGTTGGCAAAAGTAGAGGAGATGGAGGAAGAAGGGAGGAGAAGCAGGAGGGGAAACCTGTAGCAAGGCCAATCAACACTTGCATAGCCATCCCCATCAGTTTTTCAGCCTTTGGTGCTCGATCTACGAGGGCAACAATGATGGCTGGAGATCTGAGAGTACCTCTGGAGGGAGTAAGAGGCGGCACTAGCTGTGGCTGCAGCAGGAGGAAGTGAGGGAGTGACGAGAGGCGGCACTGGCCGTTGTGGCTACGGCAGGAGGAAGGGAGGGAGGAGAGACGGCGGCGCGCGCGCGCGTGCGGGAGAGAGAGAGAGAGAGAGAGAGAGAGAGAGTCTGGTAGGTGGGCTGGTGGTGTGGGTTGGGGGGCCTCCATTCGTTTAGCTTCCTTGTTTTTTCCTTTCCTTTTTTCTTTCCTTCTCTTTACTTGTCATCTTGAGGCTGGATACGGGAATTAAGGAGGATGAAAAAGATGGAATATGCTGAAAACAAGGAGGAAAGGGATAGAGATAGAGATGTATTGGGAATAGAGAAAGGTGTATTGGTGAACTCTAGGATGACAAGTAATTGGAGACCGAGGATGTAATTGATATTGTGTCACCTTAAAAACGTAGCTTGTATTCCCATGGGGCCAATGGCCTATGTAGGTGGTAGTACAATATGCACATAGCCTCTTATACAGTGGGATATTTACAGAAATAGTTGATAAGAAATGATAGATCAATCTCTAATACAATAGAATGTATCTCTAACACCCCTCATGGTGGATCAACAACATTGAGGTTGGAGAGGAAAGAATTATGCTGTGCTCTAGTTTGTGCCTTCGTGAAGATCAACCACCTAGTTCCGAACCCTAGTCTGTGTAAAGAACATTTCCACAATAATGTGCTTGGTGAGCTCATGCTTCGCTGGATCCCAAGCAATGCCAATAGCAGCTGTACTATCAGAGTGAAGAGGATTTGGTATAGTCATCAAAACACCGAAATCCTCAAGCAAGCATCGTAACCGACAGAGCTCCGCTGTTAGCAATGTTGTGGCATGTAACTCAGCCTTAGCACTAGAATGAAAAACTGCAGTGTACTGTCACACCCCGCTAGCTAGCGACTGTGCCAGGACAAGCACCGGTGGGAACGATTCAAGCACGCCACGTTCAAACCAAGGAAACAGCCTAGGCCCACAAGAAGACAGCTCATCACCTGCAGCAGCTTAAAAGAGAGGCTTGGGCGCAAGAAGGCATCGAGAAAATGAAACAGAATCTTCTCACCTAACCTCTCTTCCTCCAAGCTCTCCCCTGCTTCCTGAAACTATCTGTAATTCTGATCGTTGTGATCAAACTATTCAGTGAATGCAGTAGTCTATGATCGAAAGGAATTCAGAGTTATGTATGGTGATTCTGTTGAGTTCTTCGTCTGAATTTCTTATTGGTGTTTTGCTTGCGTGATCATCGTGATTCTTGTGAGTTTGCATCTTATCAAGTGATCATATATTGCATGTACCTCTTTGTCTTCCAAACAATGAGAGTGGGGATGAAAATGGGACTGGAACCCGTGCCATTTTTTGTTTTCAACCGATCGTTTTCGTATTATCGGGAAAAGAGAAGGAAAACAGCAACGAGCTCATGGGAGCGGGACTGGAAACATTTGAGCTCTCTTCTCGACTGTATTTGTGGTATCACGTTTTGGATCAGGATGATATCGTTTTCAATCCCATTTATCCAAATATGGGGTTGGGGACGGAGGAGATGGAGAGAGCTGCGCACTTGGAATGGGCGCGGCAGTGGCCAGATCCTGCAGCCGGATCATCCCCACATCCTCCTGGCGGACATGGTGGTGGGGTTGGAGGCCTCGTCGAGCGACTGGCAGGAGGCGTGGTGGCGGTGGCATGACGGGGACGCGTAGGCAGCCAGCGGGAGGGGCACATCGGGGTGTTGCCAGCTCAAGTGACACCTTCATCAGGCTCTCCATTGCTGATTCGATCTCCATCTCTGGATGCACATCACTTCCCGCTTTGCGGTGGCACTCTAGTTTGTATCCAGTGGGCTGTGTCGGCATGGTCTGCGCGGCCTGTCGTGCCTTAACGTGCCGTGCCGGGCCGGGTCGGGCGCCTTGTTTGTCCATGTATACATACAACCACATACCTAATAGTTTGATAATCAAATATAAAGCAATAGTCCTTTAAGCACAATAGAAATATTAATAATAGGAACAACTTGAACATGTTCTAAAATTTTGAGTGTCCGTCTGGTGACCCGCGGGTGAAATATAAGGTAGTGTTTGGTTACTTGTATCAAACTCATCCAGGATGGGATGGTTCAGCTAATGAGATGATGTTGGATGGAATGGTTCAAGTTGTATGTTTGGTTGGTTGTATGGGATGGTACATGATTCTGTTTGGTTGAATGTATAGAATAGTAAAAAAAAAATCTAGTCGTTTAAAATATTTATATTTATATAATATATATAAGTAAAGTATCTTTAATAATTATAGACATTAAGAAAATATAATAATTACTACTATTATTACTTAATTATCTTTAATTAGAGCTTAAATTGTCGTAAGTAATCATAAAATATACATGAAAATAAATATTTTTGACTAATAATATTTAATTATAATTATATTTTTGTTAATTAATCATAATAACTAGTAATAATCGCTAATTATGAGTGATTAGCGAGGCTAACAGAACTTGGACGGAATTGTTCGACCTTTTTTCTCGAACGGAATGGTACAACATCTAGAAGGAATATCCTCAGAATCTGTACCAACTCATCCTGGATAGGTATGGTTCAGTCAACCAAACACATGAACCTATATCCATCCAGGATGGTTTCGTCCAAGTATGATTTGGTCCCCCAACCAAACACTACCTAAAACCCACACCTGCACCCGTAGGTGTGCGGGTGAGACCCGCGGGTGAAAAATGTCATCCGCACCCGCACCGGCGGGTGAAACTGCCATCCCTCCTGCAATTTGAGCCCTTCTTACGGAAGCGCCCAACACATAAATACAGCATCAAAATTTTGTGTAACTAACCTCAATGTCAATTCTGATGATATATATGTTGATGTTCTCGACTTTACTGGTTACCGATCAGTTCCGATGTATTTCCATCTGGATTTGTTTGTTTCTAAAAGTCCGTATTTATCCTGTTTGTTTTTTGTTACTGATCTCCACATTTTTGTTTCTGCTGATGTTGTAAATATGAAAATGGAAATGGTTGGAGTGTTTTCCTGACCGTTCCCGTCCTTTTTTAGCCCTAAATGAGAGAACCATCCAAGAAAACACAGTAAGTAGAGAGACCGATGATCAGAGGGATTACTGACCCGTTAGCATCAGAGTAAGCCCAAATGTGCTAATAGCTGGCGCATGGAAAGAAAAGACAACGGTAGCTAGTACCAATTTTCAACATGCTGATTAAGCTTTTAGACAAGTAGGAGCCATATTTGTGACTTGTGAGAGCGATGCTTAAACCAGCCAGGTTTTCTCAAGTTGGTCGACGCTCAAAGAGAGGTTTATATCAGCAGTAGAGTCGATTTTGTTTAGCAGTAGACAGCAGACCGGTTTCTTGTACTGGATTATTTCTAAATCCTGATCCATCTGTGCAACCTTTAGGCCCCGTTTGGAATGAA
Organism: Zoysia pacifica; assembly: GCA_001602315.1. Taxonomy (NCBI): domain Eukaryota; kingdom Viridiplantae; phylum Streptophyta; class Magnoliopsida; order Poales; family Poaceae; genus Zoysia; species Zoysia pacifica. Next base: position 117,953 of record BCLH01000105.1, read on the forward strand.
GGAATGAACAACAGAGGATTAGGAAAAATCGTAGGAATGAAGAAAACTGAGGAATCTGAAAAATGTATAAACCACAAGAATGAAAAACAAAGGAATGAGTATCTTTGGGTGTTTAGAATGCAGGAATAGAAATATAGGAATATAAATATTACTTCTATTAAATAAAATAATTGGTAGCTATAGTATCATTATTCAATTTTATTAAATCAAATTAGCTATATGCTGCCGCATCTTAAATTACTACCTATATTCATCATAAATATTTTATGATGAAGTAGGAAAAAAAATTGGAATGGAGGAAGCGAAAAAAGAAAAAATAATATAAGTTTTCCATCTGTCGAGCATTACATACACGATACCAAAAGTAAGAAAAAAGAACACAATTTTCCATCCTTGCATGCGTCGCTTTTTCTCTCGAACAGCTGCATGCACACATGTCAAGTTTACCCACTCGTGGAAGGATATAGGAACGAGAGGGCAATAGAACAGCAGCCACCAGCTGGCTGGAGAGGACGAGCTAGGGCCCCTTCGACCTCCTCATCCACAAGCTCTATGGCGATGACTGGCGCGCCCAACTTGAGTCCTTCACTGCGCACCGTTGACGTCGGCACAGACGTGATTCATGCCAATTTTCCAAAGCTATGGTGGAGAGAGGAGAGAGCAAGCGAGCGAGCAGAGTTTCCCTCAGGTCGGAATGGATTTTTTGGTTCCTGCATTTTGTGAAGGGAGATGTTCCTTTCCTCAGGAATGTTGCGGCTCTTTCCTCCATTGCAAACGGTTGCACTAAAAACTTTCCTGTGGAATGCTTTCCTCCATTTTTTTTCCCTACACTTTCCTCCATTCCAAACAGACCCTTAGATCTTGGTTATGACAATGCCTGCAACATATATTGGCCCATGACCCTGAGGCCTTCATCTAAATACTGGAACACACAAGGCAGTTTTGGTAGAAATCTGCACTGCTCTTGGTAGTGCTTTCTGAAATGTTAAGGCCCTGTTTGGATGCAAAATTTTTGGAGTTTTTAATGAATACAACTATTTAGCAAAATATATTGGTTTTAGAAAGGAGTTATTTGGATGTAACAAATCTTGTAGTTTTAAATTCCGTATTGCTAAAATTGCATCCATTTTGGAGTTTTAAAAACTCCACTCTTGACCTCCTTTTTCTAAACCATGGTTTTCTTTGACAATAGCTTCTAAAAGTCGTAGTTTCTTGATATCTTGGTATTGAAAAACTACAGCTCCCAAACAGGTATCGTACTTTTTAAAATGTATAATCTGTGATCAGATATATAATGTGGGGTTTCCTTTATGTCATGTTTATATTCTTTGTCAGAGTTGTCCTCTGTTACATTAACAGATAATTTTTATGTATATGCCATTCTACTGAATAGCTTATGAGATTTGGATGGCTGTATCACTAATACTCTCTGATATCATATTCAATTCATGCAGAGTAATAAAGATATCTTTATGGAATCACTTATTTGCCGATTAGATGATAACTGTGACAAACTTTTGATATGCAAGCTGGACCTTGAATGCAAGAAAACACTGCATTTTGATTCTGAATTCAACATGCCGCGAGTGAGTAATTACAATCTGAATCAAATGTCGCCTTTTTTTTTCTCTCTCCCTTTGTTAGTATGGTTTCCCCCAAATAATCTGAAAGTCATTTATTTTCATGTTTTTATATTACAAGCCACTTGAGCTGTTGGTACATGAATTACTATGTTTCTTAAATGATAGTAATTTCCATTATTTAGCTAACTTGTCTGTTGACATGGGATAAATGTTATTTTTAACCAGAGTGCATATTTTACTTGCAGTAGCAATACTCTGATACATTTTCTTAATGTTACCTGTATGATGGGAGCAAAGTTTATAATTAGACAGTATTCCTGTATCGTAAATACTATTATATTGAGACATGAAGTACAGAGAAAAGTTGTTGTCAATACCTAAAGTCGTATATCAAAATCACTTCTCTTGAAAAATACTGGGTCTAACACAGTGGATTCATAGCGATTTGGGCACACATCAAATGTTTGAGGTCTGTTTTGTTAAACTGCCTTAGTTGTTTAAGAGTTGCAGTGAATGGTTTACTTTGATTTGATGATTCACTGCTCTTTATCAGTATGTTTTTCCTGAATACGCTGGAGAACTGTGTACCATTATATTAAAGGGAATAAACAGTGCCATTACATTTTCACCCCCCCCCTCACACGGGGTCCAAAACTTGTAAAATTCTATTTTGGGAGTTTTAGTGATTATCAAATGCCTAAATGATGTTATGCAGTTTAGTACCGTGGAGATACTTGTTTCTTTCCCCCTTTTGTAAGGAAAATGATTTAATTTTAATAAATGCTCATAATATATATTCTATATATTTACATGACCAGATTCAAGAAAGGAACTTCAGCGACCCTGTTGTTACTTATCGAAGTGATTTTCCTCGTGAATGTTCTTATGGAAAATCCCCCTTTCCAGCTTTGGATAACTTTATTGAATCTATTGCCTCTTTTGGAAATGTTTCAGGTTATCATCCCCATGTTAGTTTATTTTCTTATGCTTATTTAGATATCATTCTACGTTTTGAAATATGTTTTTATGCGTTTCTGAGTGAAATGTTTTAACAATTTTGTTTCCTTACATGTTTTAGGATTATGAAATGAATGTTCATGTATATTAGTATATAGCTATGTTAAGGCCCCATTCAATGACGTGAGCCATGGTGGCATATCTCAAATCTTGCAAAATTCTAACAGCACATACCCGATTAATTCAAAATGAATATTATGCCACCGCGTTAGTGATTTTGGATCTTTCTTTAACCTGTTTCTGAAAGTCAGGGTTGGTAGATTCAGTAAATCTTGTAGTTCTCTAATTTTCAAAACAAAAGAATTATTGCGATAGAAAGACTCATGTCTGATGCGTACTGTCTATGTAAAGGGAACTAGGATTCCCTCAACCACTACATGACTGGGATTTCAAGTGACACGGTGTCAGGGATGAGGACCACCCAAGAATATTTGTATTACCAGTTCTTTCGTACGTGCGCGCTCATTCCAGGCCACGAAAATGTCTGCATGCATGATTAACCATTGCAATCATTCCTCCCCTACGAGATGCCTTGGACTATTAAAAAAAAAAGGGGGGGGGGGGGGCTCAGGGTGGCACAAGGACAGGTGCACACATGCATATACTTAAATTCTCTCTCTCCAGTAATGCACCACGCAGGGCATAGAGCTATTAACCTTCGTGCGGCGCGAACCTGGATAAAAGTGGAACATCCCTTTTTCTCTCTTCTTCGCGTTCTCCTCAAAAACAAGTGAATTACAGCCCCACGATCCTGAAAATCAAGGGTGGTCTTGTGGGACCCCTTGTATAGGGTTCTCACAGCCCGACACGTAACATGTTCAAATGTAAATCATTGTCTACTATAGGTCCTTCTCATGTGCTAAGTAAAAAAGTCTGTATTTAATCTGCTCAACTAGTCACGCTCCACATTTTATAGTTGTCCAACTAATCGCAATTAATTGACAAGTTGGTTAGATGATATCGACCAGCGATGTCGACTGACTAGGGCGACTAGTTGGCTTGTCGACTAGTTGTCAAAACTGGTCGAGGAATGACTAGAAACTAACCAAGGTAACTTGGCCTCTTTCAGTCCTCATATATAACACTTTTCTACCCTATTTCCTTCTACCTCGGCCGCTGCTGAGCTCCAATGAGAGAACAAAGGTACTGCCGCTGCCACACCTCCCCATTGTCTTCTGACTGCCATCGTTGCTCTCTCTCCCATTCGTATCCTTTCTCATTGCCGATATATTTGGACCTAGTCAATCGACCAGGCATCAGCTATTTGGACCTGATCAGGCGACAAGCTGATACATTCAGCCAATCCGTGCTCTGACGACCACCATCGACTCACCGACCTGAAAACATGGGTCACACTGTCTGCGTGACATCCCCAAAATATTATGATTCAGCTAATTTTGCTCTTAGAAAGCATTAAAATTTTTTTTTTGACTCATTGTACTTGCCAAACAATTCAAACCTGGTTAATTTAGCCTGCAAGTATTTTTTTTTTATTTTTTCAAGTAGATAAATGCTGTATTCCTTGATATAATAATATTATTCACAACTGAAATAGTTGGATATAACGTTATTGTCTCTAATATTTGACATTTACTGCACTGCAGGAAAAATTCGGTCATGGTACTGGTTTTCACAGTATGGTTTGATGATATATAGCATGTCAAGGAGCAGATACTGTGAACATATTGGACGCGAACATAAGAGTAATCATGGTAATATCATCTTGACTTTGCTCTGCTGGCAGATTGTCCTGGAAATCAGCAAATGTTACTTAATAATACTAAGAAGCTCTTTTTCCAAAACAGAATTTTGTCTGCTAAGGATGTTTTTTTCCTACTCTACTCTTAACAGTTGGAACACTTAATTCCACATTGCTGTTTCTATAGTGGGGATTTAGTTTATTGTAGAGTGACATCTTATGGTAATTTCACAATTTATTCAGTTAATTATATGTATTGCTTGTATTGGGAAAAAAAAAAGAAAAAGCTGATAGTTTTTGTTCAAGTTTACTAATTATTAATTATGTCAAATGTATCAGTGATGTATATTGTTGATTTCCAAAGAGCTGCGTATTACCAAAAGTGTTATGACCCTGATTGTCAAGGTAAGGAAGGGAGCATTATTGTAATGATTATTATTTACACAATATTCCTGTTTCTAAATATCAATGCTTTGGGATAGGTTACCGTTCTCCAATGCGTGCCATTCCCTGGGATGTGATGCCTGATCTTAGCTCCATAGTAGAGTTGGCCGAAACTGAATACGAGGGGAAAGTTCTGGAAGTTAATATTGAAGATAGCAGCCAGAATGGGCATGTGGGTGATGGTAAAACTATTATGGTGAATGGGGATGAGGATCCTGACTGGTGGGAAGAAGCAATAAAATTTGCTGATAGTATCGAGAACATTGATCATGTTCCAGGCTCATGTAAATTGGTTAGGAATCTCATGTTATTTCAACCAATCGTAATCTATCTGGTTGTTGCACCATACTGATCCATGTTTCCACAGGACGATGATGGTTATGATGAAGCTGATGCTGACTGGTGGATGCATGCGGGAAGGATTCTAGATCAGATTGAGAGTCAATTAGGATCATAGACCTATCCATGAACCTAATTCATCTTACACGCCCTTCTTCCTGTCCCAGTTACCTTCTGGACCATTGGTACAGCATCTGACCATCTGATAGATCCACCCCTGGATGTACATACAGTTAACCGTGATGCATATATAGTTTCATTGTTTTGGCATGTGGCCGCATCTCTGAATTGAATAATTTATTTATACAACTGTGGCATCTCAAATCAATATAAAATGGACAGTTACAGTTCTCTTAATATCTGGTTGACTATCATGGAACATTCCATATTTGTGCGTAAAAATACTAATGTGGGCATATTTTTAATGTACATATCCAGAAATTTCTGCGAAGAGTTAAAATCATGCACCCTGTTCAGGAAAACATGCCTTTTACATTTTACAATGACATATTAACATATTCTTTTTCCAAATATATTGAGGTGACAGCAGTTCTTTAGTGAATCTTCAAGGCCAATCTCAATCAATTATTTTTATTTTTCGACTTTCTCGATGAAGCATCCTCTAGAATATATAATGGATTATACGGAGTATCTCTCTTGAATAGCTCTCAAGATCATCACAGAACTGGTGTTGACAAGAAGCTAGAAGCACCTCGTAAAAACTAGGATGACTAATGTTGCAATAGTTCATTGATGAAGTCATATACTTAAAAGAGATTGATTGTGGTCTGAAAGTTGGATTTGGTATCATAGGCCTGGTTTGAATTCCAATTAAAATTTCAAACAAACAAATGGATAATGGTTCTGCCAGGGGAAAATATTCTTGCAATGGTTATCAAATGCAAGTTGGTGACAGTTTGTATATTTTGTTCAAGTTGTGAGAATAAGATTTGTGGAATGGATGGATGATTGTATTGAGGCTCGGAGGTCGGTATATATAGGAGTACATGATTTGGACCTTAAGTAACTTGCAGAGGATAAGTATAGAAACTAATCTAACTTACCATAACAGACCGGATCCTTATCTAATCCTACCATAACAGACCGAATCTTTATCTAATTCTACCATATACTGTAACATCCCCTCGCAGTTAGAGATGGCAACGGGTGAAAACTCATCGGGTTTAGCCTCTTCAAACCCATACTCGCAAGGAAAAAAAATTCCTTGTTGGGGAACCCATTAAGAATCACAGGTAATATTTTCAACCTAAACCCAAACTCGTTGGGTGAAATCAATTTGTCGGTCCCCATGCCCACTAAGAAAATGAGAGAGATCGGTGAAAATTAAAGAAAGATATCAAAAAAAGCAAGTGAATTATGTAAACCAATAACTAAATATTGCTATTGAAAAGTGAAAGAATCATATAGACAAGCTAACATTCTTACAATGGATAACTTTCTAATTAAAAATAGACTTTCATTCTAAAAGGTAATGAAATATACTATTCAATTAGCTAATTTTTTCGGGTGTAGAGTACCCATAGATTAATGGGTATAGGTTAAATAAAAACATACTCATACCCACGTACCCAACGAGTAATATTTTTCTCCCGTTAACAAACTCGCGGGTAGAAAAGTTCACCCAAATCTGGACCCTAATAGAGTAAATGCCCACCGGTTGCGGTTTCAGGGCGTATTGCCATCTATACTCGCAATCCTAGCGTGAGCATCGTGGGCGCTTGGACTGGAGAAGAAACCGATAAGAGCACTCAACACGATGATAGCCTTTGTGCCGATGTCGAGGTAGCCGAGAGTGAGGACGAGTAGCCGTGGTCTGAGTAGTGCTGTGCTTCAGGTAGCCGCGGTCGAGCGAGCTACAGTGGTTGATGCTGATGTCGAGTAATCACACATAATTCCGCGGGGCGCAGGGAGAGCGCCAAAGTGATGGATGCGCAAAGATGCGCCTTAAAAGAGGACAGTGAAACAATCGAGGCACCAAGAGGCAAGGGGTCGATGTCGAAGTCGATGTTGTCGAACCGTCGTAGACGAGGCATGCTCCGGGTTTGCTAGACCCGTGCGTCGAGGATGAAGGCATGCACCGGTGTGTTGCCAATGCCGGACGTACGTAGGTAGGGACCATCACGGACAAAACACCAGTGCCGGAGGGGATAAGAATAGAAGGCCTCCCAAGCGGTCGCGGTGCACATAGCGAGGGGGAGAAGAGTGTTGTTGCAGCCTGCAGTTACCGGAGTAGATGAAGAAAGGTTGGGGTAGAGACTGCGATTCTGGTGACGTGTACGTGGTGGTCGAGGACGAAGAAAAAGTAGAACCGACGGCCGAGGGTGGCGGCAGGTTGTCTGAAGGAGCACTGCGGTAGTATTCGAGGTAGGCGAAGAAGAACCACAAGCTCGACGAAGATCAAGCGTGCCGACGATTCGGGCGGCCCCTGAGTTGGGAGTCGAGGGCGGCCGTGGATCATCAAGCGACAGACGACGAGGAAGAGGCAACAACGAAGAGACACACGTGCGACGATGCTGTGGCCCGAGGAGGTGACAGAGCAGCAGTCCTTGGCTCGAAGGCGGCCTCGACATCACGCACATGTGGTCGGTTGAGTGCAGGAACCGACGGTGAGTGCAGGAACACGACGATGCCGTGTGGTGGCATGGTCGAGGACGTCCTAACAAGGGCGATGACGAATACGAAGGTGTGCTGTCGAGGCGGCTGGATGATGACGCATGAAGGCGTCCCTTAAGCGTCGAGTCCGGTAATGCCGCACATGAAATACAAGCCGGAGAAGTCGATGCTGACGTTGGAGAAGAGGCTCGTGATGTCAACGGCGATGGGCAACGCAATCTCGATCAGTGATCGAGTAAAAATTAGAGAAAATAAAAAAATGCAGTAGCTTCACGTGAGGATTTCTCTCATTTTTGCTACTGGCTGACAAAGACAGCGATGGCGGCTAGATCAATGGATCTCCCCGGGGGCACACGATGCGGAAGTGCTAGGTTGGGAGGGTTGACAGCGAAACTGGATCTTAGTTTGGCTCTAGACTATGTAGGAGAATAAGATTTGTGGAATGGATGGATGATTGTATTGAGGCTCGGAGGCCAGTATATATAGGAGTACATAATTTGGACCCTAAGTAACCTAAGAGGGTAAGTATAGAAACTAATCTAACTTACCATAACAGACCGGATCCTTATCTAATCCTATCATAACAGATAGGATCCTTACATAATCCTACCATATACTCTAACACAAGTATCTATCGTACCGTGGACAAAGTGTGCTGATATTTACTTTTGCGAGGAACAGCTTAACGTCGGGTGCTACTCTCTAAGAACCTTCAAGGAGGTCCGTAATGGTATTCTTAAAAGGAGGAGATTCTGAATGGTTTGACGAATGAAGTGGTCCAACAAATTTTGGATGAAGTGATCTAGCAAATTTTGTTGGATGAACTTTTTCATCTTTTCTAATTGTGCTTATTAGTAATGTAAGTAGTGATAATTATCTCTTCTACTATTATTAATTTTACTAATATAATATTGTGTTTGATATGTTATTGTAAATTTATTTTTGTTAATTCGGTGATAATTAGCATAATTTCTTATTAATTATATTACAATATAATCAGTCTAATTATTTTGTTAGTTATTATATAGATTATTATTATGTGAAAAATATATTAGTGTGTTACTTATCATCATCTTAGTATTAGTAAGTTTATTGTCCTTATGCTTGTAAATCTCATTCATCCAAACAAACAAAAAATTGGATTGTTCAATCGAATCGTAAAAATTATGGAGATGATCCTATCCAACCTTGTCCTCCAACCAAATGCAGCTTAAGGATGTTTTTGGTTTGTTGTATGACCTGATCCAGCTTTGAGCTGTTTGGCTCGTCGCTTGTCTGAATGAAACCATCCAAATTTAGAGAATATTTTTCGTAGATGCTTTTTTGGTTGGATGAGCTCATCTACAATATTTAAGCATGCTTGTTAGTAATATGATTAGCAATAATTAACTTATTTTATTGTTAATTAAACTTGATCTATATATTATTATATTTATTTTTGTCTAATTCGTAAGGCAATTATAGTATATTTAGGCCCCGTTTTGTAGAGATTATGGAACTGCTTTTCCAAATAATTATCACAACTATGCTATCATCTTTACCAAATACTTAAAGCGTATAAGTGATTATGCCTATAATCACTTATAATCACTTTTACATTTTGTATTAGCATTCATAAGCTACAAATAGTAGCTTTAACTACTCCTTTCCCACTACCAATAATTCATATGGATAAGTTGGATTAGTGATTTTCATAAATAATCCAAAGTATACATCATTTTTGAGTAATCATAATCCCTACCAAAGGTGGTCTTATTGATATCAAGATACTTTTTATTATTATTCATTTCAATAATAATATTAATATTGATAAATATTAGCATATTATAATAATATAATTATTTTATTATTATAATTAGTTCATTATCCTCGTCTAGATACATGTCCAACAAACCAAACAGAAAAAGTGGGCAATCTTATCCAATGTACCAAACAATCAATATGGATGAATCTATTCACAAAAAATATGGACGAGAAAACATGGACGGAAGATCCCATCCACTCTGTCCTTCGAACAAATGTAAGTAGTTTTTAAGGATTAATTTGATACATAATATTATAATTTTATAAAATTTAAAATATACCATTCGGACTTACGTGTTATTCACTTGTAAGATCTCATCTGTCACTGTTAATAGCATATTTCAAAGTTTACAAAAACGCGTTGAGGCAGATTCTAGTAGAAAGAAATAGAAAGAACGCGCATGAGAACAAAGTGGTCTTTATCCATTATCCCGTACGTTTGTGTTGGTCCCAGACTTTCGCCCCTTCATTCTCTGTTGACACTAATCCGTAGGGCGATTCTCGCCCCTCAACGTGTGGTGCAAATCCCATGAAAATCCGCTCCGCCGTCGTTCCACCACACCAGCAAGCCTCGGTCGCCGTCGCGCTCTCCTCGCCTCCGCGCGCGGGAACAACGCGCACCCACCTGAGCCACCTCCGCTCAGCCACCACGTGACGTGTGCGAGCACCGTACCCATGGTTGCCACCTGCTGCCGCATCGCCGCGCCGGTCGGCGTCACCCCGCAGCCCCGCGGCCGGGCCGGAGCCTTCTTCGCCGTCCAATGCGGTGAGGAAAACATTCAGCTTCACTCCATCTCTTCTCAGGAGCTAACCGCTTCTGTCGGATAGTATCAATACTACAAATTAGGCTCGTGCTATTTTTACTCTTCAGACGTCAGCAAGGTCGGGAGAGGCGTCGTCGCCGTCCGAGCGACGTCCAGCGGAGAGACCTCGGTGGAGACGCCGGAGTTCGTCAAGGCTGTGCAGGACGCGGTCAGCACCCCTGCACTTCGTTGCCTTTTGAGTTGCTGCTGCCAGTTTCCTTTATTTTCGTTCCGAGTTGCTTTTGCCAATTTGCTGCATGCGCAATGTACATTACCTTGACCCGTTGAGTGTTGTCTCTAGGCAGTGGGACGAAGTTGAGGACAAGTACGCCGTGTCCGCCATCGGCGTCGCGGGCATCGTCGCGCTCTGGACGGCCGGAGGGGCAATCAAGGTACTAGCTAGAGGGCTGCTACGAATAAGCTAGAGCAACTAGACTAGTTCTATTTTATTATTCTTTTTATTTGCTTGATGTGTTTTTTTGGGGGAAATGTTTGCTTGATGCTGAGATAAGTAATAAACACACTATCTTTTTGCGCATTCGATCAGGCCATCGACAAGCTTCCACTTTTGCCTGGTGTGCTGGAGATTGTTGGAATCGGCTACACAGGGGTGAGTTTTCAAAAATTTCGAGATGTACTGATCCTTGCCGCTGGTCAAATTTTCTGATGAATGCCTATATTTCTACTTGTGTTGATGCAGTGGTTCACATACCGTAACCTTATCTTCCCGTCTGACAGGTGAGAACGAAACGCTGCTCTTGCAGTTCACTTCCCTTTGTATGTTTGATAGAACTTGGTCGACCTTTTCTTCCGAGATCGTAAGCATGCAGAAACTTCATGGTGATAGTGGGTTTTCTTGCCGCTTATCAAATAGCTTATCTTCTGGAATTGCCTCTTTCAAATTTAGTTTGTAGACACTACTGTGCTGCATAAGGGTCCATGGAAGCGAATAAGAAATCTTTTAAAAAGTTTTTTAAGTAGAAGTTGTCTTTAGTTGGAGTAATTGTCGTTTTGAAATATCACAGTAGATCATGTCATAGTGGATAAATGTGCAATGCTTTATTCTTGTATGCTATTGTAATTGCACTGCCAAAAAGATGTCTTCTAGAATATGATTGTGAAGTGGCAATCTTATTGTACGAATCTCTTTGACTCAAACTTCCAGCAACTTATTAACCTTTTAATGAAAAAGATAAGCATATCTGTTATTCATTCTAGAAAAAATTATCTTTTATTACACGTGTAAACAGAGGATACTAGCTTGATAGCTTGTCATATTCTTATATTGTTTTGCCTGTTGATGCATTGCAGGGAGGCTCTGTTCAGTAAAATCGAGAGCACCTACAGAGAAATCATTGGAAACACCAAGTAAGCATTATTATTCACAAGATGAACCCTATAAGAAGAGGGTAGAATCGCATATATGAGCATTGATCGGCTATGCATTCTAAGTGAAAGTGGTAACTTATGAGACTGTCAGACTGGTGCCTCTACTTATTCCGTTGCTTTGATTTGATTGTGTGAGACAGACGCTCTACCAATGAGTTTGTCATTTTATCTTTTTGTCTGATGTAATATACTTATATTTTCAACATCCTCATTGGATGGTGTTGACGACCAAAAATTGCAGCCCACCAGAGTGCCCGGTAACTTTCCGGAGTGTTCGAGAGCACCTTTCTGGAGTCGGGTTTCAGCCCACCAGTCCGGTACCTTATTGGAGTACCAGGAAGCACCCTTTCTGGAGTTGAGTTTCAGCATGTCGGAGTATCTGAACCGGACCAGAGTGTTCGGGAATTTTGCATTTCTGTTTTTTTGATAAAGATCGGATATGATTTGTTGCGTATCAGTTAGGGGTTTATCTCCCTGAGGGATAATATCATCCCCTTTATATAAAAAGGCCTACGGTCAATTGAGAGAAACCCCCTCCAATCATCGATCAATATATATCTTTACTTTTTATCTTATTTACTCTAATCTCTTTCAAACTCTAATTGTTGCTTTTTTTTTGTCCCAACGGTGAATGAAGACGATCTAACTGGGCTGTTGAGTCTAGATCAACCTTAGGAACCTCTATCTCTGATGGGGTCTCTCCTAAGCTCGAGATTTCAAGTACTGTTATGAATCTGTCAAAAGCAAAAAAATTTATTTGACATATCGGAACTTTCGGTTTTCGTTGGCAGAGCCCGTAGCGGCTTGCCTACGGTGTACAGGTGCGTGCTCGTGTGGATTTGTGCTTTTTAGCGTCAACAGATGGATTTGAAAATCTTGATGTTTTATTCTAACCTATGATGTTTTCATCGTCCTGCACGACTAGTACTTTGACGCATGATGTTTAGAAAGTCGCCACCGTACCATCTTCTTGATCTCCTAACGACTACGGCCGGAGATCGCGAAGATGATACCGGTACATGGCGACCTCGGTCGAGCTGCTGGAGGAGTACAATGTGGTGGTGGCACGCGCCTTGGAGCGCGTGATCCTCCCACGCCGGGTCCGCCCGCTCGTCCTACGCAGCCTTCCCTGCAGTGCTGGAGGAGTACAACCGTTTGGACTATAAATTTTTTTTGTTCTTGGATTACGGATGTAAAGACTCTAGGATTTTTGAATTTTGCATATTTTGTTCAAATTTCTAAGTATTAGGCGAGTACGTATGTCAGATGGCACTAGTCAAACAACCGAGGCGAGCTGCCACCGGCCTATCGCGCCATGGCGGCCGCGCGCGGCGCACGACGCGACGGCGACGATCGAGCCTGCCTGTCCACATCCTCCAAAGGTGCACTCGCTTTTTGCCTTTCGTGCAGCGCCCGAAAGAATGTTGTGGCGAGTAGATGTGACCCAGCAGTGCGTCCACGCGGCGTGAATCGCCAGCCAGTCCGCATAGTCTCGCTGGCGAGTAATTTTATTTCCTGCGTCTCTAAGTGAAGCTTTTCCTTTTCCCCCCCTTTTTCTAAGACTTTGATAGAAATATATTCATATATCTATAACAATATTTATGTCTGTACACATTCATACTATCTATCAAACGTATACATCTCTACATAGGAGTACATGCTCACACGTACAGCTGCACGGAGGAGACGGTGCCTTTACATGCTGCTGGAATAAGTTACTGGTGACAACTACTCTATCTGTTCTTTAATTAATGTCACTATTGACTTTTAAATTAAACTTTGACTATTCGTTTTATTCAATTTTTTTAAATAAATTTTATATATTTTAATATAATTTGATTTATCATTAGAGTTATTTGAAATACAACTTAAAATTTTACACATTCGAGCAAATTTTTTAAATAAAACAAATAGTTAAAGTTGAATTTAAAAATCAACAGCGACATCAATTAAAAAACAGAGAGAATATGTAACTTACGTTAAGAGTGCCGTCAGGTTCGGTGTCTTCCGTTTCCTCGCTTCAAGAGAAATTTGCATATTTGAGAATTAAAACGTTGTCTTTTTTATGAATTTACTATATGTGTGAATGCCATGTAAGATCACTTGTTTCTATGATTTGTGAATTTAATGATAAATTTTTGAAGCATATTATTTCTATTGGCAAAAATTTGAAAGCCTCGCAGCGAGCCATGTGATGGATCGTGGAGTGCCTCATCAATATCACGCCTCGCATGGCGCCAAGCCGGCTAATTGCTTGTCAGACCGGGAGACTTCAACTGGAAGGAGCCAAATTCAACAAGAGATCGACGGAGCGCGACCGGGTGCCAGATGATTTTAGGGGGTGATTGGTTGCTTGGATTTGAGCCGCTCAGGCCAGCGGAATGCAAGTACGAGTGATTGCTCGTCGTTTCTTATTCTGGTTGGTTTTTCAGATGTAACATTGGATTGATTGGTTGCTCGCATCGAATGTTAGGACAGGCTACGCAGCAGCAGTCAACAGCGCTCAGCTTGGCTCCCCAGGTACGAGAACGGATCTCGCTTCCTCCGGGCCTCGTGCTGCAGACCCGCGGAGGCCAGGCGCCGGAGATGCGAGCCATGCACGTGTTTGCCTTCCGGCAGCGTCGACGACGTTCGGACAGAGCAGCGGCAGCGCGCGCGTGCGCGGCCGTTCATCCTCTCTCGGGCGCAGGCCCGTGCCCGCCGTGCGTTGTCAGGGCAAGCGGATGCCACTGCCGCCTCGATTTCACGCGCCGCTAGCCTGCTGCTTCTCCCTTCTCGCACCTCAGCGCGGCCAGCGGCCCGCGACAAGTTCATATTCAGCACTATGAAGGCGACCCAGAAACACGTGAGTTTTTTAAAAATATTATTTTAAAATGGTTTAAATATTTACTACCTCCATTCAAAAATATAATTATTTTTGGGTTTGATTTAAGTCAAATTTATTTAACTATTACTAATAATATATAGAAAATTACATAATTTTTAATAGAGTGAAATGCATCCGGAGTCCTTTAACTATTCGTGTATGGTCACTTAGTTATTTTAACTTTCAAAATGACCAAATAGATCTTAGATTTATGTGCATCTCCAAGTCCAAACCGTATCGTCAGCCATATAAATCCAACATAGCACTACCACTGTGGAATTGAAATGAGAGTGAAATACATGGATGACCCTAAATTATTATCCTCTTCTCGTGTGTGTCCTTAAATACTTGTTTTGTATTTTTGGCTCTCTAATACGGTTAATGTCATTTTTTTCATTCATCTTACTCCACAAATTAGTTCAAATGTGTAAAATTATAAATCATTTTAAGTACCTTTAATCATAAAGCAAATTATAAAAAATATATGATATTTATCATACTTTTTAAAATAAGACAAAAAGTAAGTAGCCATGGTGAATAATGAAAAATGATCGGTTATATTTTTCCTTCCTTATATAATAACACCTGTAGCAGAACAGAAAAAGATAAATAAGCACATGCAAGTAAAATTTTCTTTCTTGCTAGTGGCTAAATTAACAAATTTGTATATGATAAGATTCGTATCTTGTTTTTTCTCAACAAATCGAACATTTATTTAATATTTTTACAATAGAATCATTCATTTAATTTGTCTATGACTGAGGACTGAAGTATAGTTTGAGGGTCTAGATGAGAAGGTGAAAAATATTTAGAGAGGTAGAAATAAAAAATAGAATTTAGGGACCTAGATGAGAAGGAAAAATAGTTTAGGGAGCTATAAATGCAAAATTATAATTTAAGGACCTAGATGAGAAAAGGTCAATAGTTTAGGGCCGCCAATGTATTTCACTCTCATTGCAATTAGTATCAGCTACATCTATGGTGATAGCGTCACGTATGTCACCATCCATATGGCAGCGTCATGTCAAATTTATACGACTGACGACGTAGTTTGGACGATATACACCATTTAGATAGATCTGGACTCATTTGATCACTTTGAAAGTTAAAAGACCTAAACGATCAGACTCTGGATGCATTTCACTCTTTCTAATATAAAAGGTATTTTTATGAAAACTTATTTCACGATGAATAATTTTTTTTATAAATACAACATTATTAATTCTTCATTACTAATGGTAAAGTAATAAAAGTTTGACTTTGATTAAACCTAAAAATGCTTATAATTTTTGAACCGAGGAAGTATTAAAAATCTCAGATAGATTTGGAGGCGAGCCGGAAACCCATGAATTTTTCTGCTTTGTGCATATTGAAGCAGGATAGCCATCAGTTAGGCCAGTGTCTTCCACGTAGGAGTTGTGTTTATTTGCAAAGATGGAATTATTTGTGGATCCACGAATACTGTGCTAACACGTCCGTTGTTATTTCTTATGTTCCATTTGATAGAGATTATGGAGCTGCTTTTGTAAATGATTATTCAGCTTACACTATAATCTCTACCAAACACATAAAACCAATAAGTGATTATATTCATAATTATCTATAATCACTTTTATTTTTTGTACTAACACAACTATAAGATACAAATAGTAGATTTTTACCACTTTTCTTTTCCCATCACCTAGAATCCATATCAGATGAGATGTTTTCTCAAATAATTTTGACATAAAAACAGATTACTCCCGCCATTTGGCGTTTTGAAAAAGTCTTGGGTCATCTCTACCAAACACATAAAACCAATAAGTGATTATGTTCATAATCATCTATAATCACTTTTATTTTTTATACTAACACACTTATAAGATACAAATAGTAGATTTTTACCGCTTTTCTCTTCCCATCACCTAGAATCCATATCAGATAAGATTTTTTCTCAAATAATTTTGACATAAAAACAGATTACTCCCGCCATTTCTATATTTATTGGCGTTTGAAAAAGTCTTGGGCCATCTCTACCAAACACATAAAACCAATAAGTGGTTCAAAATCATCTATAATCACTTTTATTTTTGTACTAACACACCTATAAGATACAAATAGTAGATTTTTACCACTTTTCTCTTCCCATCACCTAGAATCCATATCAGATAAGATGTTCTCTCAAATAATTTTAACATAAAAACAGATTACTTGCGCCATTTCCATATTTATTGACGTTTGAAAAAGTCTTGGGTCAAACATTGGAAACATAAATTATAAATAACTATAAAATTATTAAATAAAAAAGTGAAAATTATATGAACATGAAATCAGAGGAAGTTGGATAAGCTGGATAAGTGTTTCACATACATAATCCAAAGTACTAGTAGAAGCTATTTTTTGACTAATCATAATCTCTACTAAAAGTCCTTACTAGTAATATGCTAGTAGCTCATGTTTTATGGGCGCAGGGATCACTACCGGGTGGTCCCTGGGCCTCCTTGTCAGCCACCCTACAGGGACACGCAGTACGGTAAAGGATCCAATTCCGTTTTCTGATACACTGGTAGAATTTATAACTAAGTATAATACGCATTCCTTGCGACTACAAGTCGACAACTCTACAAATACCACCGGGCTGCACATAACACATGGCGCTGCTATGCCACTTCTTTTTTGGCTTGCACGATTAGGCTAAGGCCCTGTTTGTTTCTCTACTAGATTATATAATCTGGATTATAATCTAGAGATCATAATCTAAATTATTATAATCTGTACTTGTCTGTTTGGCGATCTAGTTTATTTGAACACAAATTATTTCTTTTGTATGTTAACAACAATGCTCTTGACTGCTATATACGATATTTCAATTGGTTATATCTTGATTATACTTTAATGACTTTTAAAAAATTCAATACATAACTTTAGGAAATAAAGTGCAAAATATTTCATTGTTCTAGTTAGTTTAAGTATTTCATACATTATTTTGTTGAAAAAATATGGTACGAAAATGAAATATCCTCGTAGCAAATAATGCATTGGTAATATTATAATGATGAAAGAAAATAAGAGGATTGATCCCAAATGAGCAGCATGGGAGAGGAGGGTCAGGGATATGAATGGGCTAGAAGTGGCAGTGGGGGGTAATTTTTCCATGTCTGTAGGGGTAGGGGGTCTTTTAGAGATTATAATCTTAAATAAGCACGTAATGACCAGCTCAAATACTATAATACTCTAGTCTTCAGATTATAATAATCTGGTACTATAAGTTGTCCTATTTGTTTACCCTTATAGATTATAATATCTAAATTATATATATTTTATAATAATACTTTAGAATAACTTGTTCATTTTTATATTTATAAAAAATTAAATAAGACAAATTGTTAAACATGGTGTTTAAAAGTCAAAAGTATTAAGAGTTTAGTAACGGAGTATTACAAGCATGTCTTAGATTACAATATCAAAATGGCAAGTAGCCTGGCCTAAAAAGAAACAAAAGAACAGCGGAGCATCCTTGAGCCATGTCCACCACAGTTGGGAGATGAATGAAAACCAACATGGGAAATAAGCTAAAAAAGAACTCCTAACTTATATCCTATGTAAAAAAGAACTACTAACTAATATCCTATCGACATCAATGAAAAAACACAGTACTCTCTCTGTTCTAAAATATAAGTATTTTTTAGGTTTACTCAAAGTCAAACTTTTATCACTTTGACCACTAATATTGTATAAAATAATATTTTATTATATAAAAATTATATTTTTGGATGGATAAGTCTTCTTTACCCCCCCCCCCTTTAACTATAAAACCGGATGTTACACCCCAAACTATCCAAAACCATTTATAACCCCGTACAGTGGTTTTCGAGGTGATTATGCCTGCGTGGTAGTACACATGAACATGACATGGCAAAGTAGTTCCAAAATGTCTTAAACCACATCAAAATATTAATCATATACTAAGAACAATTTAAAAAAAATAGATTGATTTTTTTCATTAAGAAAAATTATTTAATTGTGTCTTGGGACAAGAGCTTGGTAATTAAGTAGAGATGCATGTATAGTGCCATGTCATTGACTATGTGTACTGCCATGTAGGCAAAATTACTTCTAAACCACTCTGGAGAGTTATTTGGATGGTTTTGGATAGTTCAGGGTGTAAAACATTAAGTTTTATAGTTAAAAGGGTGAAGTAGACAATAGTTGAGGGTGTGAAGTTCTACTTATCCCTTTTTGGATTTCTCATGAAATAAGCTTCATAAAAAGTATATTTTTACATTAAAAATTATGTAATTTTTTAAATATTATTAGTAAAAGTTAAAAAAATTTTGACTTTATCCAAACTAAGAAATATTTATATTTTGAAATGGAGGTAGTAGTATTCAGTAAGCCCTGACACTACCCAAATGAATTATTTTTTGTTTTTGTAAGAAAAAAAATAAGGTGTTACACTCAGGAACAACAGCGCTGGATCCCACTAGTTTCTAAGAAACTGAAAGGTTTTTTTGTCTCGGTTTATAGAAACTAGTTTTCTAATTTTTTAGAAACTAAGAATCTCATCCATCCTAAATTTTTCTGGTTTTTTTAACCAAAAGATGTACTACCCTTCAACAAACTTAAAAATTTAAAATAACAAGATGGACAAAGATGTCATTAGATGAAAAAAAAAATACTAGAAACCAGTTTCTATAAACTAGTTTCCAAACACCATCACTTAGTTTATAAAAACGACGTCTATACACTAGTTTATAAACTGTAGTAGTTTTTAAGAAACCACGGTGTGGTTACAAATAGTCCTGAGTCACGCAAAGGTGGCGCAGGTTGCTACAGTCGTTAGTATCATGCAAAGTTGATGAGGATGCCGTATTTCACCGTGCGGCAGAATGTCAGTTTCAGTCACACAAAGACGGTGACAATAATCGATAGATTTCCATTTTGCCCTTCTGAAACCATACATTCTACACTAGGAAAGTTTGTAGTACAGGATAACTGCATGCCGTCTGTTACGGTATCCTCGAGTCCTGTGCTACATGACCTATAACCACTATAAGGCCGATCATGAGACTAATTGTTTACCGACTAAAAATTAGTTCTTTTATCCTCAAAAGGGTGGACTAACAGGAAGACTAATTATTAATCTATTTTTGAACTAATTGTTTTTCTATTAGTCTGTTCAGAGGGACTAATAGAGACTAATAATTTGTAGCTAAACAATAAAGTATAAAACACCCTTACTTTTATCTGGAATCAAATTCTTTTATCTGGATTCCTTTTTGTTGTTTCTATTAAAGTTTTTCTTTTTTGTTGTTCCAAATATCTCCGTGATGTTGTATTAAATTTTGGAAGAATTTTCACATTGTAGTCTAAGTAGTTCGATTGTAGTCATAGATGACGAACCATTTTTTTCCAACTATTTGTGTTAATAATTGATTTATTATGTTGCTTTGACACTAAAGTTTATTTGTGTTACATAAATGACGGAAGTAAATTTGAGTAAATGACGAAAATATTGTACAAAATTTAAATACATGGTGAAAAATACAACTAATGATCTAACAATTAGTCATGATTCAAACATACACAGACTAATAATTAGTCAAGGGTAAAACAAAGATTTTATTAAAAGATAGACTAACAATTAGTCTTTTCTTCAAACAGTCAACAGACTAATAATTTGTTCACTAACTTTTAATCAACTAATATTAGTTCGGATTAACAATTAGTCGGCCGAATCCAGCCCTAAGTTGTTTGCGTACTTGCACCGAAAGTACCGAGCCACTACCCCGTCCTATAAATTGTTCACCTGGCGCACCTTAGCCTCACAGTACCACGTAACGCAACACACGAGTCCTCCACAGTCCCTAAGCATGGCAACCTCCAACAAGCAATGCGCCGTGACTGATCAGCTCATCGTCTTCGCCATGGTCATCGCCCACAACCTGCAGCCATCTGCGGCGATCAGGATCGATAAAGGAGCGATAAAGGCAGCCGCGGACGAGCTTCCAACACCAGGAGGCCCTCAGCCGACAGAGTGCCGGCCGCTGCTGCAGGGGATGCTGCCGTGCGCCGCCTTCCTCAGCGAGCCCGGCGTGTACGCGCCCGACCAGGCGTGCTGCGACGGCTTCAACGCCATGTTCGCGTACGACGCCATCTCGTGCGCGTGCCACGTCGTGGACGGCGAAATCAGCCAGATCCTGCCGGCGCCGGCGCGGCCCGCGCGCGTGGTCGAGCTCTTCGCGGCGTGCGGCCGCCAGAACGTGCCCGTGGACCGGTTCGCCGTCGCCTGCCGCGCAAGTAAGTCCAGCGCAAGTAAATGAAGGTCTCTCTATATTGTGTGTTCTGCTTCTGCCTAGCTAGCTCCTGAGTATTGATTGATCAGACAGGACAACAACCTATGTTAATTTATATATGGGGCACAAGTATAATTAACGAGACTGACATGAAATGTGTTCACTTTTTTTTTCTGTTATTTAAACAGCTGTAGTGCCGCCGATTGACGCTGTGGTTCCTCTACCATCCCCTCCGTCGCCGCCTGGATGGTCGCTGATCCTGCAGTAAACGCCGCCGCCATCGGGTTTGTATTTTCTTTTTCGTAATAATACTTTCTCTGTTCTTAAATTATTACTGTCAAGATAATAACTTAACTTCATTTTGATCTAAAATGATTATTCAAACCACATCAATTTGAAACCGGAGGAAGCATGTGTTACACGATCAATGTATGAATTTTTCTCTGATGAAACTGCATGCATTTGGTTATGTTTGTGCAGTGGTCGTCACATGCAGCAAGAAGTACGTTGAACGGATCAGGATATAATTAACTAGTGTGTTTACAATAAATTAATTACTTCTTCTTCGGTGCGCCACGAAGATGACTAATATAAGTACAAAACATATGCCATCATGTTGTTATGAGCAGCTCCCATTATCAGAGGATACAAATTGATCAGAGCATGCAACCAGCTTTGGATAATATAATGTTCGATCGAGTGTTTGTTCTGGTACTTTACTTTTGACTTATTCCAAAGTGAGCTCCGATGGCAATAAAATTGGTCCCAAACGAATGCCCAAATTGCAGTGTTCAACAAGAGCGATTTTCTGTTCATGAATACCACACAACAGTACCATGACGAGATAACGAACACAATTCACGTGCTGTGTTACGTACTCCCTTCATTCTTAAATTGATGGCGTCGTTGATTTCTAACATCAATTTTAACCATTTGTTTTATTTAAAAAATTAATTCAAATATGTAAAATTTTAATTTATAATTCAAATAACTGTAGTGATAAATCAAATTATAACAAAATATATAATATTTATTAATTTTTTTAATAAGACGAATGGTCAAAGTTGATGTTGAAGCCAACGGTGACATCAATTTAAAAATAGAGGGAGTATAACATACCATAGTTCAATATAGGCAAGTAAGCATCAGGTGTTAAAGGCGCCATTACCAATTCTCCATGGTACCGACCAGTGAATATGATCGTTGTAAGTGGTGTCTGTTAAAAGTTTTGTCTCGGCTCTCAAACTCAAACTTAAGCACTCGCTTCAGCAATTGAACTTCAGATATCTAAATGTACAACCGATTGATTCGGCTTGAACAAATTTTGCCTCCTCGCGGCTGCTTAATTAGTTGGCTACAACCTGTACATAGCGATGATAAAAAAGTTCGGTCCATGAACCCTTCCACAAAAGAAATTGGTGCTTATTAAATTTTAGTTCAAAATAATTAATAAAAATTTAATCCAATTCTAATTCGATATGTTCCTCTTTATTTTTAGTTTAATTTTTTTTGCTCGTTTTCACCTCTACCTGTACATGATCAGAACCATGATCCACGAGTGCGTTATCAGAGGAGCCTACCAGTAAAACTGAAAACACCATGCTTGAAAAATGCTTGAAGAACTAAGAGCAGGGAAAACAAATCCTAGCACAGAAACAAGGGGAGCCTACGAGTAAAACATCAGGGGAGTATGTTGAGCGGTGCGCATGCACGATCCAGATGATCAGCAACGTTGTCGGACGTGGCTAAAGGCAGAGTTTGCTCCGGCTTAAATATTTGGCCCGGTCCACCATCGGGTATATCTGGGTGACTGCGTCTAGTCTCGCTCAAAAGGTATGTATATGTGGCGTGGGGTTCACTTGCCGTGCTGCCCCCTTGCTGCCGTGTGGGGTTGGGCCCCGTGTCAGCGAACCCATAGCAGAGGGTGGTACAGCAGTGAAACTGGTTCTATATATATGCAAGTTGTTGTTTTTACACCAACTAAATAAAATTGGATGGATTGGCTGCATAAAGTAACTTAAACTTGCACCTTTGAATAATTTCAAAAAAGAAAACTAGAAACAGTTTAATGAAAAGTTCCACCACTAAAAAATTTAGCTACTCCCTTCGTCCATTCCAAAATATAAAAATTTTGGCGGAATAGACGAAGTCATACTTCAACTTTCACTGAAAGCTCAATTTCATCCTTGAAACATCACAGTGACCAATTTCATCTTGAACTTTAAATTTTGGCTCGTTTCCATTCCTCATCCTAGCTGGACAGACACCTCATCAAGTCCAGTCAGCTTGCCACATGTGAAATGACCCTTTTGCCCTCATTATTCTTCTCAAAAGCAGCACAATCTGTTTCTCTTCCCAATTGTTCTTTCCCTCATGCTAGTCTTTGAAATTTTGCAGCATAACCTGTTAGCATTTTGCCGTTCCTTTGACATTTTTCTAGTTTATTTTGCAGCTATAGGTTCTTTTGACATTTTCCCGGTTCTTTGACATATAAAATGTAATGTAGTTTTTTTTCCAAATAAACTGCAATATAAAAGGAGAACAACAGAAACAATTTTAAATGTGAAGCAAAATGAAGGATCGGCAGGAGTGAAAGAACGATGGGAAAGAGCGGTTCATGCTGCCTTTTGAGAAGAATAATGAGGACAAAAGAGTAATTTCACGTGTGGCAAGCTAACTGGACTTGATGAGGTGTCCGTCCAGCTAGGACGAGGGGCGGAAGTGAACCAAAATTAAAAGTTTAAAGAATGAAATTGGTCGCTTTCCTAGTTCAGAGATGAAATTGAGCTTTTGGTGAAAGTTGAAGGATGACTTCGCCCATTCCGTCAAAAATTTTTAGGTTTGTCAAAGTCAAAATTCTTTAAATTTGACATTAATAATGAAGAATTAACAATATTATATATGTATATATATATATATAAATTATGTTAGTAGATTTATCATAAAACAAACTTTTTTTAGTATGTAACTATTTATATTAGAAATTATTTAATTTTCTAGACATTATCAGTCAATGTTAAAAGAGTTTAACCAATCCCAAAAATACTTGTATTTTGGAACAAAGATTTTTACATATGAAAAACTTTTATATTTCATCACTGGTTATTTCAGAGAGAGGATGCATATATAGAAGATCCAAAATGGTTGGACTATTCTTCAAACCTACTCGTGGAGAGTAAGTGGGAACTACATGAACCGAATTGACGTTTCTTACTGCCTATTTCAGGCAAAGCCAACCAGAGAAGTGCACATAACTGATAGACAACGTGTGGCCACCCTTTTAGTTTCTCGTGTCGACCCGTCACACATCACAAATGCTAGATGCTCCCTGGCCATCATTCTGAGTACCCTCTGAAAGCAATACCTGGCTGGACGTGTACGTAGAATACAAATGCAATATTATTAGTATTAGTAGAAAAACAAATGTAAATGATAGTACCATGAAACTATGAAAGCGTCGACAAGAGGATTGTAACGTGAAGCAAAGTGAAGGACGAGGAAAGCAACATGAAATTAATAGAAGAAGCAGACAGGAAAGGGACTGGGAAACCCACAAGTCATAGTTTTTTTTTTTCTTCTGCCTCCTATTAATGAGGCAGTGAGCTCACTGCATCCTTTCATAGGAGCAGTAGTGAGACTGCACCTAGGAGATCATCGAGCTAATTAACGGACATCACCCATGGGTGTTCCTCTGCTGTTACGCCTGCTGTCTCTGGCGCTCTTCCTGCTCCCCGCCCCCTTCCGAGAGTACCTTTCCTCAACTTCCGGTGCACACCATGTCGGCGCCGGTGAGCTCCACCCGATCGTTCTAGTACCTGGAGGGAGCTGCAGCAGCCTGGAGGCGCGGCTCACCGAGGAGTACCAGCCGTCGGTGCCGCGCTGCGGCGCGATGAAGGGGAAGGGATGGTTCGGGCTGTGGGAGAACAGCTCCGACCTCCTCGCCCACGACTACGCGCCGTGCTTCGAGGAGCAGATGCGCCTCGTCTACGACCCTGTCGTCAACGACTACAGGAACCTGCCCGGCGTCGAGACGCGAGTGCCCAACTTCGGCTCGGCAAAAGGGTTTTCGTCCAAGGACCCTCGTAGACCGTAAGACCATCGAATGCGTATAAATAGTTAGTTAAATATATAGTACATCGTGAAATAATGCTGCATGCATGTCTACTGTACAGAGAGGAATGCCTTGCAAAGCTGAGAGAAACGCTGGAAGGAATGGGTTACCGTGACGGAGAAACTCTGTTCGGGGCTCCTTACGACCTCCGCCGCGCTCCCCCGGTTCCCGGTCAGCCATCGCAAGTTTACACCCGGTACTTCCAACGGCTGATGGAACTCATCGAGGAGGTGAGCGAGAAGAGGAGAGGCACCAAGGTCATCCTCTTCGGCCACAGCTTCGGAGGAATGGTGGCACTCGAGTTCGTCCGGAGCACTCCGTTGGCGTGGCGAAACCGGCACATCAATCACCTCTTCATGGCCGCGCCGACGCTCTCCGAGGGGTTCATGGAGCCCGTGAAGAACCTCGCTTCCGGGCCAGGCATGTTCTACGTCCCAGCAGCGACGGATCTGTCTCTGCGGCCGATGTGGCGGAGCTTCGAGACGGCGATCATGTTCTTGCCCTCCGCGCAGGTGTTCGGGCACGGGCCGCTGGTGGTCACCAAGCACCGGAACTACTCCGCGTACGACCTGGAAGATCTCCTGGTGGCCATCGGCTTCGGCGCCGGCGTCGAGCCCTTCAGGAAACGCGCGATCCCGCAGACGAAGAACTTCCTGGCGCCGCTGGTTCCGGTGACCTGCTTCAACGGAGTGGGCGTTAAGACGCCACGGCAGCTGGTGTATTGGGAGCACGACTTTGATCTGCCCCCGAAGTTTGCGTACGGTGATGGCGACGGGAAGATCAATCTCATCGGCATGTTGGCGTTCGATGACAAGATGCGACAGCACCCGGGACAGGGACAGCAATACAGGTCCGTCAAGTTTGACAAGGCTCGCCATGAGACTGTCGTTACTGATGATGGAGCGCTAGAGAGGATCATTCAGGAAATACTTGAAGCGAACGGAATTTCTCTGTAGAATCCAAGTCGGTTTTACCATATATGTACTCCTAGATGATATATATGAAAAAATAAACACTTCCAGGGATATAGCATACTGAGTTTTGTTACTATATGGAAAGTAAAATGGATATGAAACATCATCTGTATTTTCTGGTTCACTGTTGTGGAACATGTCTACTCGATCAAGCTCGATTCAGATTCAGCTGGGGTGTTGAATCCATCTACGGCTCGGTGACATATAACTAACCTTCCTTTTGACAGCAATATTCCAGAGACGACTCAGAATTTTAATGATCATCCGATACTGTGTTCTTATATTGTTGTCATTGTTGAATATCTTTAATTATTCATCTTATTTAAAATAATTATTTTATTTACATAAAATTATAGTTAAATTTTAAATATTATTAATAATAATTCAAGTTATGAAAAAATATTCTCTCCGTCTCAAAATAAGTGTTTTTTTTAGATTTTCAAACATCTCCCTATCATCATTCATCTTATTCAAAAATTTGTGATAAAATTATTTATTTTATTATGAAATGATTCATTATTAGAAATACTTTAAGCTTGATTTATTTATTTTTGCATTTTCGTAAATCTTTTGAATAAGATGAATAGTCAAACGTCGATTTTAAAAAGTCAAAAACGTCACTTATTTTGAGACGGAAGGCGTATATAATATATATTCAAAAGATGGATAGTGAGGAATCTTTTGCATTCTATGGCAAACGTGGGGCGTCATCAACAAATTTCTTGTAGTAAAAATCAATAGAGACAACAATATAAAAACCTATACAGTATTGTTAAGGGTGAAAATTAATTACCATTAGATTACCCTCTAAACCTCTTTAGTTAAAAAAATGACCTAGCTTTTTAAAAGTGATGAGAATTTTAAAAACTTAGTTCATTTTTTAATTAAAGAGTGAAAGTGCATATGCATCTTTAGTGGGTTTTGCTGAATTGAATGATAACATAACTAAAGAACTAACATTATTTGTTGAGTTTATGAGAAGGTTGTTAGTCCAAAACGAATATTGAGAAGTTTTGATTTATTGAAGATTACCGCTTTTCTCATAGTCAAGAGGTTGCTCATGCTAAGTCAAGTGAAATTGTTACAAGCTAAGAGTGAGATTAATAGATATGTGTACTCTAAGATAAAATCTCATCAAAAGGTCTCAACAAGAAGCTATTTGATTTGTAAAGATTAAGGTTAATATCAAGAAAGTCAAGAGAGCGAAGACAAGCAAAATTGAGATTAAAGTTATGATGGATATAATTAAAATATCAAATACAAGCTCTTGACTTATGAAGTTTCAAGTTGACAACAAAAAAAATTAAGAAGTATTCATTGAAGACACAAGGCAACAATTGACTCAAGTGAGTGAGAAGGTAAAGGATTAGCTTGACGTAGTTGCGATGGACCGGGAAAGGGAGAAGGGCAAGAAGGGATCTTGGCGCCGAAGAACCTTAGTACCGGAGAAGGACTAGTTGAGTTGAATCGTGATGGACCTTTAAAGTTACAAAGAGTCATAGATATTCTATTGAAAAAAAAGATAAGAAGTAACTTGAAAGCATTTTAGTGGATATTGATCACATGGATTGAAAGTTTCTAAGATTACTAGCTCAAGATAAAGTTGCTCAAGGAAAGCACATGTTGTTCACCCTCAAAAAGCAATTTTTATGAAGAAGTGGCAAGATTCAAAAAGTGAAGCTCAAGTGTTACTTATAGGTTTTATTTATTTCTTGAGTATAAGTATGCCGCTCTATTAAGAGGGGTGCAACATGGATTAAAACATAATCTAAGTGCTCATGAAAACCAAGTGAGAGGAGAGAAACAAAATGACCATACACTTTCACAAGTTTTGCTGAAACAGAAAAAACCGGAAGTTTCGGTTTGCCACATCGGATGTTCCGGTTTTGGCAGTTTCTAGAAAAATTGGCTAAGTCTTCACTAGAGTGTCCGGTACTTGACCGAAGTGTCCGAGAAGCCCTCTCTGGAGTTGAGGTTAGTAACCATCAAAGTGTCCGGGAGGTCTCAAACTGGACGTTCCGGTTTGGTGAACCGGAAGTTTCGGTTTTCCCAGAGTTGTGTCTAACGGCTAGTGACTGTTAGTAACCGGAAGTTTCGGTTTTCCCAGAGTTGTGTCTAACGGCTAGTGACTGTTAGTAACCGAAAGTTTCAGTTTTCCCAGTTTCAGTCCAACGGTTAGTTTTTGAGGGAGTGGTTTAAATATCTCCTCTCTTCCTTTAGTGGTTTCTGTTGGTGTTACCCATATCCATAACTGAGTCAAAACATTTTAGAGCTCTCGTCAACCCCTCTTTGTGAGGCTTGTGTTATTTGTGAGAAATCATAAGTGTTCGGTTGAGAGATTGCTTTTTGAGAGCACAATTGAGCACTTGAGCAAGTTGCAAATCCATGAGCATTTGTTACACTTGGAGGTGAAGCCTCCTAGACGGCTAGGCGTCGTCCGGTGAGACACCAAGCTTGTGGTGTGCCACAGAAAAGTTTGTGAAGGCCCGCTTCGCCTCTACAAGGGAAGAAGCAAGATAGTGATTCGAGGAAAGTGGTTGAAAGAGACCCGGCTTAGAGTTGGCCTTGTGAGCAGCTCAAGCTTCCTCAACGGAGACGTAGATGACTTAAGAGCAAGTCATTGAACTTCGGTGAAACAATTTCTCGTGTCCTTTCTTTACTTTGCATTTCTTGTTTCATTTATTTGTACTTATGACTAACCCTTGATTCTCTATAAATTCTCGAGAGAATTCTCAAAATTCAGGTTTAATTCTCTGCCCTGAGAAAGGAAGTTCCGGTTTTTAAAACCGGAAGTTCTAGTTTCTGTACTTGTTCCTGTCTGTTTTAACTGTTCAGACAAAACCGAAAGTTTCAGTTTTAGCAGTTTTTTTTTTCGTTGCGAGTTTGTGTTAATTTTTAGAAACACCTATTCACCTCTCTCTAGACGACATCTAGGTCCTTTCAAAGAGATCATGAGGTTAATCCTAAATGTACTTATTTGCACCTTAATTAAGTATTGTACCCAGTGTTGGTACAACTACCCAATGTGGGTACCACAACTATAGTCCTCAGGTACTCCTTCCGTTCTTTAATTGATATCGCCGTTAACTTTTAAATTCAACTTTGACCATTTGTCTTATTCAAAAAATTTGTTTGAATGTGTAAAATTTTAAATTGTGATTCAAATAAATCTAATGATAAATCAAATTATATGAAATATATCAAAAAAATTAAATAAAACAAATAGTCAAAGTTGAATTTAAAAATCAACGGCGACATCAATTAAGAAACAGAGGGAGGACGTAGCAAGCGGGCAAAGCTTCAACTAATGATGATGACTGATTTTTGATGAGGAGTAACTGTCCTGCATCAATTAAACATGTACTCACTCCGTTTCAGAATACGTATTTTTTTTTACTTTTAAAAATTGTATTTGATCATTCATCTTTTTATTTTTTTCGAAAATATTACTTATTTTATTATGAATTATTTTATGAACTTGTTTGTTTTATGTTTATATAATTTTTTTGAATAAGATAAAAGATTAAACACACTGTCTAAAAGTTAAAAAAAAGGTACTCCCTCCGTTTTTTAATTGATATCGTATTGACTTTTAAATTCAACTTTGACCATTCGTTTTATTCAAAAAAATTTGATAAATTTTATATATTTTGATATAATTTGATTTATCATTAAAGTTATTTGAACCACAATTTAAAATTTTACACATTCGAGTAATCAAAGTTAAATATAAAAATCATCGACGACATCAATTAAATAACAGGGAGATTATGTATTTTAGGATGGAGGCGATAGCTGTAAAGCAACTATTATTAGCGGTCCTCTTTCGATTCTATCTAGGTTGTTGCCACGCTGCCGGCAATGTGCCCATCGCGAATAAATGGGTTTGTCTTCTCGGCGGGGCAGTCAGTGTGACCACACGAATTAATATGTTTCTGATACCAAATTTTTTTTTTTTCAGAGGGCCGTCACGAACTGATCAGGCAGCTGCGGTCTTCCTCCACGATGTACTATACCAGGTTTAAGGAACTCTGTTTCCCCACTACTGCAAGAACCAATTTTATTTTATTGCAGGAGGTTCTAACGGCATTTCTACAAACGTTTTATCCAAAGCCTTGCATTTTAGCAATCAGAGAATGGAGGAGAAGAAATTGTCTCCAAATACGCGTTTCCGAATGAGGTTTTATTAGTTACCCGAGAACCCTAAATCTAGAGAACATGTACCATGCATGAAGGGGAAATGATAGTTTGATCTATGGACAATTCCGATCTGCTTGCCTCTGTCCGAAACAGGTGGTGCTTCTCCGCATTCTGCATGGTGTTAACCCTGTGACACTGAATCAACATAGTTTCATCCCCTACGTACAGTGGCTATCACTTCTTTCTAAAATTGTTGTCACCGACTAGATCAAATCTAAGAACGGAGGGAGTGTCGTTTATGGGCTTATCTCATGGATGCAATCAGGGGATTTGGCTGGACGATATAAAACACTAGCAGTTACATGTTGATCTCCAACACTAAAATGAAACTGGAGTCCACCTAAAAGAGCTTCCTTCCTAGAATTCAGATTCTTAACTCCAACTACCACTTCCAAAATTTCACAATTATTAATTACTACAATAACATCATTGTACAATGGCGCCAACGCAGAAAATCTTATAGGCAGTACAAAATGATTCGCTCATGAGTCATTATTTTCAATCAGTTTTGCACTGGAAATTCATGTACAGTTCCTGTCTATCATTTACGATCTATCTATAACTAATGTTTCCTTTTTGTCTCTCTGAGAAGAATAAGAAAGAGAGTATGATACTAAACCACACCTTGACTGCCAAAACCTTTTCTTTCTTTTTTCTTTGAAAGCAAAGAGTGCCTCTGTCGACAATCAAGTCACTCAAATGCGAGCCTCTGTGTTCCAACAAGCGACGCATACCTGCCTCCTTCAGCCAATACTTCAGCATGCGTCCCGAGTTCAACTATTTTTCCCTCTGAGCAAACAGCGATTTGATGTGCATTCTGCACGGTACTAAGCCTGTGGGCAATCACCAGAGATGTCCTTCCTATCATCAGGTGATTCAGAGCTTCCTGCACTAGTCGCTCACTTGTCGCATCGAGTGCACTGGTAGCCTGCAAACAGCATAAAAATCCCTTGAGTGAATGAGATACAAAGCCTACTACTACCACCATTGATGCCTGTTATTGGCCTCTACATTCAGAATTAAGTAAAGGCTGATCTACACGAGTGCACATCATTCGTCCGTTACATGTCTTGTGACTTCTATAGCTTTTACACACCGCCACTTCAATTTAGTACTACCTCCTTTCCCAAAAAATGACATTTTAGGACTTGGGTATATGAACTAAAAAGAGATGAAAAATTAAATATTGCACATGAAATGAGAAGGGGTGAAGCAGGAGAGGCAAGAATGAGATTTTTTTTGGATAATTTTTAATCCTAAAGTGATATTCTTTTGGGACGGGGGGAGTAATACTATAAAATGTTAAAGGTGCTGCATGGAAGCTACTCTGAAATTAATTGAATTTTACCAGGTCAAAATATTATTGATGTTGACACTCCTAGGCTACTTCGACCAGCTTAGCTTGTGTATATATACATGCCTATATGCCCACTATTAAAAATCAATATAACCTTGACAGCACATGAATATTCTCGATACATTTATGTTAGGGTGCTGCCGATGAGGCGACCGTAGAGGTGAATGAAGTAGTGGATGGGCTCTAGGATTGGAACGCAGGGTGTATCAAGGTGGTGGATTGTCCTCGTCGCCGACGGCTGATGAAGCCACGGCGACCAAGGAATAATGCACCCTAACAGGGAGATTATTATTCCTCGATGACCTAAAACAAGAATTACAGCTGCCTTTATAGGATAGGCGCTGAACAAAAACACAACTAACACTTATCTCTTAATAACAAACTTAAACAAACTAACAAATCTCCCTTATCTAATCTAGATCCTTAATTCTAGCCACTTTTCTGTTGCTGGACACAGCGGCGCGCATATTTGCGGCCTATGAGTGAGTCCACAACAATTTACCAATCATTCCCTCTTAATACAATAAATCCATGTTAGGACACCCATAATTGACACCAGATTGTACCCAAGCATTGTGCACATTGCATGCAGTGCATATTGAACATAGCACTGTGGCCTCTCTCGCTATTCCTGTGGGACACATTATCCAGTACGGTCTGGGAATCACTATTCCTCTGGAACAAGAAAAATTCAGACGGATGAAAATAAGCCAGTTGAATAATAAGAAATACCTCGTCGAGTATTAGAATTGGCGCATTTTTTAGAAGTGCTCTTGCAATGGCAATTCTCTGCAAAGAAACAACAATAATGCACATATGAAATAATCATGAGATCCTTTTACGTATCAACCTAGCAAATTACCTGTCTTTGTCCCCCACTTAGGAGGCCACCTCGTTCACCAACAAGTGTGTCATACCCCTATGTTGCAATGGGATAAAAATATTAACATTTATTTGGAGCTAAGTAGTGCCAATTAATTATGACTCATGTAAAAGGCATTCTGAACATGTGGAAGAGAGATGATGAACTCATGAGCGTTGGCGGCCTTAGCAGCTTTTCTTATATCATCTTTCGAAACGACATCATCTGGGAGGCCATAAGCAATATTTTCTCCAACAGAAACCGAGAATAGGACAGGGTCCTTCATATACAAAAATACAACCTTAGAATAATAACTACTTCCTGTACTAGTAAATAAATTAGTTTCAAACATGATATGGCCTACTTCCATCACAAATGCAGGTCAATGTGTTATTTTTGCTGGCAATGCAGTTTTATTACCATCACAAATGCAGGTCAATGTTGGCCAGACCCACAGCACCAGCAACTACTCACATTTAGCTTAGGCTAGATGAAGGAGAAAGAGAAGCACACAAGGAATTTGTGCAGCTGAGGTGCACAGAGGAAGAAGCCTTCCATGAGATTATATACTCAATATGACTCAAACCGGGGCCAAAGTTCAGCCACTAAAATGAAATTAGCACTATACAAAATGAGCAATGCATTTGTCAACAAATATCCACCTAACTGTGTTGTTGAGTTGCTCTTCCTTCACCATGATCACTCCAATCTTAGAGCTAAGCTCCTTCGATCGAATGCAACCAAATGGCTTCTTGCTGCTCGTCCGCAGCCAAAGCCACATATATCAACTGCAATCGTCCACCAGCATAAGGAAATAGCACCGCAAGTGTCGCGGTGCACAAGGTCAAGCAGACCATCGGCATGGTAGCTTGCTTTCTAGGATAATGGTTCTTTCCAACGAGGCAACTATCAAGGAGCTCGTCGTGTGCCTGCTCGCACCACGTTATGCCATGCCAGCCTCACCAGCACGTCAAAGTTGATGTGGCTGAAGTGGCCATGCCATAGTGCCATGTCGCCAAGCACACCGGTTGCATCAGCAAGAGCTTGATGATGTACAACTTTTTCCTTGATTCACCTTCATGAGGAGAAGCCAGTCACAATCCCTAATGTGGAGAAAGCCATCCACAGTCTGCACCTGGGACCCACTTTCTTCAAGCTAGACGAAGCTCAGATGTTGAAGATCTTCAACTGTGGGATAAGTTGATGCCCGTCAACGCCCAATGCATGCCGTTCTAGCACTAGAACACCACCATGTTGTGTTCTTTGATCCTCACCACTGACCCATCATGTTGTGGAACGGTGCCGGGGGCCTCAGCCCATGGCATGGGAAGAGAGAGACCTAATTTTCTTCCTTTCTTCTTGCCTTCCCTCACTCTCTACCCGCAGCTGCTTTTATAGCCATAGGCGCTGGGAACAACTAACCTTAACAGACTAATAATCTAATCTAACAAATTAACGATCTGATCTTATATCTTACTAACAAACTCTAACAAACTTACTGATAATTGCAGTTGCTGCTGCCATAAAGTTCGTCCTAGAGCTGTGTCAAAAAGCTCAACCCTCCTGGTTCCCAAGGAAAGAAGCACCTTCCTCCTAGTTCCCACAGAAAACAGCCAGACTTGTTTTCTTCCTTCAAAGTGATGATTGATGTGGAGCATATCGATCGCTCAATCTCTAAAATGGCGTCACATCAACAGTGATTGAAATTGTAATGGTGGTGGCAGACCGTGTTGAAGTAGCAGCGAGCAGCGCACATCCCGTGCTGCAGGTGATGATGACCTGCTGCAGCTGATGGCAAGGGAGATGAATCCTGATACGGAGCATCAGACGTTGCTGGTGTCCGTTCAAGAGGAAAAACTAGTGGAGCAGATAGCATTGTAGGTGGTTGCATGGGTGGAGGAAAGGCCGGTGGAGCAGAAGTTGCTAAAGGAAGAGACTCTGGGGGAGCAGCTGGAGTTACCGGATGTGGCATCGATGGTGAAGATGGTGGAGGCATCAAATGCGGTAACTCTAGTGGTGGAGCAGCCAGTGCAACACTTGCCATCAAAAGTGAACCTACAGGGGGCAACAATAAAGGTGCTAATGGTGCAGACCACACTGGTGATGATGATGGGGATGGTTGTGGCGCTGCTGTTGCCACAGGCGGCAGAGACAACTTTGCCTCCATTGCAGTGATGCGAGCTTCATGGCCATCAAAATGCTGGGAGATGCTCTCCATCTGCACCAAGACCAGATCCAACTTGGCAAAGAATATGGTCACAGGATCGTTGTAGGCGTTGAAGATGGCGATCTGCGCCAACATCTGATCTAGCTTGTTAGAGAAAATGGCGGTCTCAGGATCGATGGCACCGGCCATGGAGGGTGATGCGCTTTGCTGTCCTCGAATACCAATTGTTGTGGAATGGTGCCAGGGCCTCAGTCCACCGCACGGGGAAGAGAGAGACCTAGTTTTCTTCCTTTCTTTTTGCCTTCCCTCTCTACCCGTAGCTGCCTTTATAGCCATAGACGCTGGGGACAACTAACCTTAACAGACTAACAACCTAATCTAACAAACTAACGATATGATCTTATCTTACTAAAAACTCTAAGTAACTGATAATTGCAGTTGCTGCTGCCATAACACATCACCAAACTTCAAAGAGCCTGTGACGGCAGACTTGGCAGTGCCCATCTTGAAGAAGGCCACCTTGCTCCCATCATGTGGTTGTTGGTTCCCACATCCATGTTCTAGATGCCATCGACATTGTCAGCCTTTTGGCCAAGGTGTTGTCGATGTATTCATCCATAACGTCATTGAGCATGCACAAATGTGACAACAGCAATGACGACTCGCCATCATCTTCCACCACCAAGGTGAGCATGCTCTTAGCACCATGGTCTTGGTATTTCGCAGTCCCCTCTCCCAAAGATCAGTGTCGCCACAATTGTGGCACTAATCATAAGCATGTGTGTTGCTCTTGTAGTTGCGTTGCCTGCCATCGTCCTTCTTTTGCTGCTTGCCTCATAGACCCTTACTAGGGTGCGACAAGTTGTGCACCTTGCAGAGTGCCACCCACTCCTTGATGAGCATGATTTTGCTCCTCGAGCTTGCTAGAGCCGCCGCCGCCAGCCGATTCTTTACAACCTTGAGTCGCTTAGATGTCTTCCAAGATGAGCACCAATAGATCGAATAGAATCTCAATGGACAATGCAATATGCTAGGTACTTCTCGATCACCTGCTGCTCCATAATGTCGTCACTTGCCGCTGAGTTGCTAGCTCCATCACCAGTGAGGTAAGGCATAGTAATTCTCCAAGGACCTGCCACCGTAAAATGTGATGTTCTCATACTCCTTGCGGATATGGTGTGCCACATGGACTCAAGCTTATTCCATGCATCCTTCGACATACACTTCCTCACTAGCATGAAGATAATGTCTGCGTAACATGTGCGTGAGTTTTGAATACATGGCGACATTGTCTATCTTTCTTACTGCCTTGTGGATCATAATCGGGCATGACACAAAGAGTCCCCCGACTCCGACAACAAGTCTCCATCATGGTGACAAGGTTGCTTGCTGGAATATCTGGAGTAACGACTTCATCTTTGATAATAGGCTTCCTAGTGTTAGGCTTTGGAAATCTTCTTTCAAGGAAGATTGTATTCTTCAGTCATCCAGGTTTTCTATTGTAGTTAGGTAGTGTTCGGTTGGTCCTAGTAATGGTATCGTAATAGTAATGAGATGCGGGTGTAATCCGAATCAATGTATGCCATTACAGTTTTTGTTTGGTTAGGAATTGTAATGGTTTTTTATTCCAATGCGGCGTTTGGTTGAGAGAAAATGTAACGTAATAAAATCAACTAGTACTAAAAGGACCTTATAACATTTTTCAACAAAATTCAAGATAAATTCACTAGTTATGAGCTTGCATGTTTGCAAAACAATCATAATCATATACTCCAAATAAAATTCCAAGAAAAAACTTGCACATTCCCAAGCAAAAATCCAGATCATGCTAATCTTATCAGGTTTGACCATGCCTTTTCTTTGATTGAATTGACATACTGCAGCATCACATTAACAGCAGCAGCAGCCTAGCAGGCAGTTTCTGCTCGCCCGCAATGCCTCATCCTCACCTTCTCGTTCCTCGCCCACACCGCCGCAGGACACCGACTGCAACGAGGAGTGCGCCCTCCAGAAGGAGGTTCCCCGCCATTCTTCCACCCGTCCCCATCCTTGCCGCCTTCTAAGTCGAGATCTGTAGCGCCCGCAGATCGGGACCTTGAGCGCAGAGGAGAGGACCCAGGTGCTGGGCACCTTCCTGCCAAAGAAGAAGAAGGGATGGACCGGCCTCGTTGAGAAGGACTTCACTGGCCAGACCAACATCTACTTCTTCAGGCATGTTCCCTACTTCTTGAGGAAGGAGAGGGGATTGACAAAATGGATAGAGGGAGAGGAACAGGACCGGCGAATGTAAGCAGCACTGCTCTCGTCCCTGGAAAAAGGAGTTCAACCGGAGGAGAAGAATCGTAAGAGGCGCTGTTCAACTTGAGCGATGAATGCATGAGGGAGCGGTATCGATCTGATACCGGTGAGGGAGGGAGGGATTCGCGGTTGAATAGTCTGGTATCCGATTCTGCGGTAACCGTTTCCCTCGCGCGGTCAAACAAACTGAAGTAATAGAATGGTATACCTGATCGGATCTGAATGCGTTACATATTCTTGAACCAAACACGTCCTTAGTTCTTTTCTTCTTGGTAATTTTTGTCTTCGATGTGTGTTTGCTTGAGCCCACATTTTCCTCTTTGTAATTATTTCTATCTTGGCTTAATAAAAGAGCAACATGGGGGCTTCCCTCATGGTGGTGTTATGTTAAGAAAAAACCATTTAGACAGCATTTAAACACCATCTAAACAGTCTATGGCCCTGTTTGGAATGCAGGAATTTGACAGGAATGACTCATGAATTTCATAGGAATTAGTTCAATTTTTCAGGAAAAACACAAGAATTGGATAACTTCCCTAGTTTCAAATAGGGTCTAAACGCTAAACAAGGCCTCGCCGCCTGTCTACCGTTTACTGTTTACTCTTTCATGGGGCTATACAGCCTCCACCTGCCAAGTACTATGGCCATACGACAATAAATTACAACTACTACTAGCTACTCAACTACTCCAACAACTACAGCAGAAAGTTGCGTCCAAAATCTGAATCAAACTGTGACCCAATGTCCAACCACTAAACTGATATTAAAACCAAATAAAATGCGCAATACATTTGTAAATAGTCAACACAGTTGAAAAATATAGCTAATGAAAATGTATTTGATGGCCAACCAAATAGTGCTACTTCATGTCATGATAACCCTCTCGAGAACAGTAGAGTGAGGTTAGAAACACCCAACCACATAGGGAGAATGAACGGTTGGTAAGAGAGCAATGCTTCTTGTGATTATTGTAGGGGGTCTACACTATTAATCCAGTTCTTTGAATACAATATGTCCCTAAAGCTCCAGATAGATAAATAGGAACAGGAACAACACCATTAAGTCCTTTCGCTCAGCATAAGAATTTTTTTATAGGATGCCATTGCAACACATGAATCAGGCTAAGGAGTGTCTGTCCAAACTGGTGAATATACAACAGTATTATGCGCTAGGTGCAACATACTACTACTGACTGATTATCTGTAATTAAGTTTGGATCAAATAGTACAAGTAGTTTAACAACAGATCCCTTGCATGCCTTCATAGTAAGTTTAAACCATGGATCCACCAATGTAAATTAAAATATGGCGCATGTATCGTACCACCGATCTAATTTTCTTCCCCCTCGAAGCCATTATCTATAGCATATAATTGATCTATCTTTTTTTTATCCCCTCAAACCTCACATTGAAATCTTATAACAATTAAAAAAGAGCAAATTACTTATTTCCCCTCTTTTGAGAAGCTATCCCTTATTTGTCTCTAAAAGTTTTTACTTCCCTTTACCTTAATTTTAAAACTCATATCCCTTTTATCTGCTTTTTCCATATTTTTTGAGTATGTGGATAATTTTACCCTCAACAAGCTATCTTTTATTTACACCCAAACAGAATAAATGAACAAAAGGGTCATTTATGTTTTTTTCTTTTCAGATTACTAATTAATCAAGATCTAGGATATTATGAATAATATAAGAACATAAGTACGCAACAAAACTAATTTTACATATTATTATATTATTTCAAATGATATTATGAATGTCTTAAGTTATTTTCTATAATGTATAAAATTAGTGTTGTTACATACTTGTGTTCTTATCTTTTTATATTATTCATAATATCTTGGCTCTTGATTAATTAGTAATCTGAAAAGAAACATAAATGACCTTTTTTTCATTTATTCAATTTGGGGATAAATAAGGTATAGCTTGTTGAGGGTAAAATTGTGCGCATACTAAAAATATATGGAAAAAAGGGATAAAAGTGATAGAGTCTTAGATTTCGGGTACATAAGAGAAGTTGAAACTTTAAGGGACAAATAAGGGATAGCTTCAAAAAAAGGGGGGAAATAAGTAATTTGCTCATTAAAAAATTAGCAGTATAATATCTTCAATTGCTAACGGAAAGAGCTAAGACCATACTACAATAATCAAGGTACACAAGGACAATACATGGTGTCAAATTTATGATGGCATACCTGATTAACAAGAGAGACTACTCGAGACCATTCTCTTTTATCAAATACACGAATATCTTCCCCTGCCACGATTATGCAACCTTGAGTTGGCTGTAAAAATAGAAACACTTAAATATTGATACTATAATGAAAAAATAACAGTATCACTACAGAGAAACAGCAATACCTCATAGTACCGAGCTAAAAGTTGCACCACTGTGCTTTTCCCAGCACCACTAGGCCCAACAAGTGCAGTGACTTTTCCACAGTCGATTGTAAGATCAAATCCATTTAATATCTCCACATTAGATCTCAATGGATAAGAGAAGTAGACGTCTGCAAGGAACATAGCATTAATCGCATACCAGTGTCGAATCCAAACTGGTTAAACGCTAGTGCACTAGGTGTTGTATGTACATTTCACATTAAGAGATATAATTAGAAGTATACCGACAATTCTTTTTGTATGACGTTGGTTAGATCGAATATTAGAGCTAACCAGCAAACATCATGACGAAAAGAAAGGGGTGAGTAATATATATGGTAGGATCGTTGACCCTTCGGCGGCTGCGTAGATTGTAGAATTGAGAGAGTTGGCGTCGTAGTGCTCACGACGCCCAAAGGGACAGGAGGCCCTGGGGAAGCCTAGAACAGATTTTTTTCTATCCTATTGCTTGCTTTCCTCATCCCTGTTGAGGGTATTTATAGTTTTCTAAACAACCAACTAAAGATCTGATCATAACAGATCCATCTCATAACAAATAGTAGATCCAATCAAACTTACAGATCCTATTATTATGGTGTTGTGGTGGAGGATTGTAACATTCTCGAATTTTGACTTAATAAAGTGGCGAAATTTTCTAATTCCGTTTCGATTAAATTATCTGTCCAAAAATCAGTTGTTCCGAATTTCATTCCATCCAATTCAAAATCCGTTTATCTAAATTGTTTCGGTGCCGAAATAATTTAGTCCGCGTAATTTACGATTGGAGCTAAAATTATTTCGGAATCTCTTAATTAATTTTTTTGATCCCTAAATATCTTTTCTAAATTATTTCTTTTTCCAGCCTTTGTTTATCTCTCAATTTTAATTAATTTTCCAGATTAATTCCTAACCCTGCTCCTTTTTTTCCCTCTATAAAAATCCCTCTCATCCTAATCCCCTTTCCCCTCTTCATTTGTCCAGAAAAATCTCAAACCGCCGCTTCTCTCCTGCTCCATCTCGGTTGCGCGCCTGCCCTACCTCGAT
Source organism: Zoysia pacifica (assembly GCA_001602315.1). Classification (NCBI taxonomy): domain Eukaryota; kingdom Viridiplantae; phylum Streptophyta; class Magnoliopsida; order Poales; family Poaceae; genus Zoysia; species Zoysia pacifica. The sequence continues at coordinate 158,198 of BCLH01000105.1, forward strand.
TCCGCCGCCGCCCATCACGGTCTCCGCGTTGCAGCCGCCTCGATCTCTGCGTGAAGCCGTCGACGTCCTGCCACCGAGCCGAGTTGCCGCGCTGTTCCTGAAGCCAGTCCAAGCCCCGTCGCGCGACCTCGACGCCCGCGTCGTCCGAGCCTCAGCGAAGAGCCGCCGCCCCGACCGTGCGCCTGTGCCTCGATCTCCCCGCGTCGTGTCCCCGAGCTGTCCTCGTGCGCCGAGTCTTCCCGCGCCTGCTCCCGTCCTTGCCCGTCTCCACGCAGCCATTTCCGCACCAGCAGTCTCTGTGTGTTGCCTCGTTTTCCCGTCGCAGCACCCCGTCTTCACGTCGTCCCAGTCCGTGGCGCGCTGCCGACAGGCTATCTTCCTCGATTCTCGTGCCGTCGCGTCTTCGGTTCCTAGCCCCAGTACCGATCTCCGATCTTCGATTTCCGCGCGGCACCAAATCTCCAGTGCGCCGAGTCGTCATCAACCGTCTCAATTTCTAGTGCTTCTCCGATTTTCTGATCTCCGCGATTTCGTCTTCAATTTCTAGATCGCAGGTGAGAAATTCCCCTGTCTTAAATTCCTTTTTACTCTCCGATTAATTGTGGGATTAATTGCTAATTTATTTGCGATTAATTATTCTGCGATTAATCTAAATCCTTATGGTCTAGATCGTCTACGAATTTCAGAAAACTCCGTTTGGATCTCCGATTATTCCTAGAAATTGTTCTGTTAATTTGTCTCTTCACGTTGTCGTGTAGAGTTGTTCTGGAAAATGTTTTGCGCACATTTAGTCTTGTAGTTTCAATTTAGATTTAATTTTCGGTTTTAATTGTCGCGTAATTAGTGTCTAATTCTCTGTTCGTTTTGTGTTTAGCCGGTGTTTCTGAAGAGGAGTTCCGCGAGCAAGCTCAGTTCGATGATCCGGATCCCGACTTCGATCCCGAGTTGTCAGGCAAGCCGTGTTTCTTGATGACTTTGTACCCAGTATTTTAAACTGTATGTTTTGTTTGCAACCGTAATTTGTATGTCAACTATTTTAAAATATGCTAGCAACATTCCTAAGCCGTGCATATTTACTGTTCCACAAATATCAACCCTAAGATTGCTTTAGAATATTTATTTTATTTTTTATGCTAAGCCATGCTTAGTCGCATTTATTTTTTTTATCTCACACCTATCACTATAAAAATAAAATTTGTATTAAATGATTTTGAACTATGCTTAAAATGTGTGAGTTTTGTAAATAACTATACATAACTATTTACCGGGGGCAGGTTGGAGTATGAGGAGCTGGAGGATTTTTGGGAAGTCCCTGTGGGCGTACCTGTTGCGGGTACAACGAGAAGATCTGGGTTGAGATCTTTCTGTGAGACTTGTTGTTGGCATTGAGGTTGAAGATAGTGCCTGCCTCGACAATTAAGGACCGAGTCCTTCGAGCCTTGTACGCTCAGCTGACAACCATGCACACCACGTTACTCTGTATGGGCAGTTGGCTTGATCTTAAAGCTTGCCGAGACTGGTTGTTTACCTGTGGATTGGCGGTGTTGTGTTAGTGTGGTGGAGAGCTTTGACTCCCCATATGAGATCGAGATACCCCACCTGATCAGTAGTAGGCTCTTCACAGCTTCAGGACCCGATTGCGTTGGCTTTTGGGATCTCTATCCTAATGGACGGATGACGCCAGTTAAAGCTTGTGGACGGGTCTTGTGTGTTCGTCGGGTCTACGATGGTAGTTTTTGATGACGCTTCTCGTGGGTCCAGGTGCATAACCTCTGCAGAGTTTTAATCGATGCACATTGCCACGTCCTTCTGGAAGGACACCCCCTGAGTTGTGCTTCTCGTTGAGTAGTTTTATTTTTCTTCCTTCTCTTTTTTTTAAAATGTTTTTGACTTCGGCCTTTGAGCTGTGGCCGAGTGTGGAGGTTACACCGGTATTTAAAATGAACCCCTGTCCGAGACAACGGAGATCTCTACAGGGCAAGATAATAAAATTTGACAGTTTTAAATAAAGCTTTCTTGCATCGTTAAAATAAGATAAAATATTTTAAACTTGCTTTTAGCACTTGAGCCATGCCTTTACCCTTGAAACCAGTTGCATGCATACATTGTTGATAGGTAGTACGCGGTTTGCTGAGTATTCATACTCACGGCTTTCTAATTTGTTGTTTTCAAAGGTTACTCTCAGCTTCGACTTCGACTATGTCTCTGATGGTCCGTGACTTTCGCTCCTGCGCTAAAGTTAGCCTGTGTGGAGGAGGTTCGCTACTGCTGCCATGTTGATGCGTTCGTTGCTGCTCTTGTTAGATTCTCGATAGTGATACATCTGCTTTGAGATGTTTCCGGCCTGTATGCCGATGGACCCTTTTAGAGGATTTTATTCTAATAATTTCATTTTGACCTGCTATTTTTTATTCTTGTTTCTTGTTTAATATTTCTGTTATGGTTTTTTGATTGATCGCTTATGATGTCATGCTTGCCAAACTCTTAGGATTGCAAAGTCATGGAAGATCGGGACTTATCGAAAGGTAAGAAAAATCTCGGTCGTTACAAGGATCCACCGGGCTGGGACATGTTCCTGGCCACGGCTACAGCTGAAGGTAATCTTCCCCCCGTGGAAAGATCAACTTCTTTTCTGCTTACCATCAATAGATCTCCTCCTGTCTTATATAGATAACACAGGGCTAAACAAACCCTAAACAACCTAATCTTTAACTAACAAACTTTAAACAATCTAACCTTTAAACTAACCAACCCTAACTAACTGGCTACTGCTATTGGGCAGGGTGTTGTGGCGTCCACAACACGCCACAACACTACTCCCCTCCCCAAAGATAGCTCGTCCTCGTGCTGTGACACTAATTAAATTTTTTACATCTCGGCTTGAGAACTTAATCCTAATCAATGACAACTGAAATCTCGAGAACCAAAGGTTGCCGCCTACCCAATGGAACCCATCCAGGCCAAAGCTGTAACTGTATGAGAAGCGTGTTATCAGCCCCAGGGGTGACATGCGCATGAGGCCTAATCTACCCATGCGCAGGTACAGGTTGTAGTTTCTGTAAAAGATGAGGTCGGCGCAGCTGCACGCCTTGCCGGTGCTGCTGTTGCCCGTAGCAGGGCTGCTGGCGATGGTCACGGCGTCGGTGATGGTGTCGATGATGCAGTTGCTGCCTCGGTACGCTTCCTTGATTCTGCTGGCACGCATCGTTTGGGCCTTATCGACGGCATCGTACTTGCGGGAGTCGATGTCTAGGAGCTGAAATAGTTGTGGATACGTGCCTCCTTGCTTCCTTCGTTGCTGCAGCCGGAGGAAGAATATGTGGTGCAAATGGCAATGACATCTTGATAGAGACATCGGAGATCGATCTGCACAGATCGGCCCTAATGGTTGGAGAGACGTCTGGAACGGTGGTGGTGCTAATTATTAGAGGCGACACCATAGTCACGACGATTTCTGTCTTCATGTGTGATGCTGGCACCTCCATGTTGACCGGTGATGGCACTGCATGCAGCAGCGTGATCTGGCTCCTCTATAGTTGTAATACGATGTTCAGCATAATTCGCCTCCTGACAGATGTTCTCCATCATGGCGATGAGGAGATCGAGCTTTGAAGCCATTGTGGTGGTGGCCACAAGATCGACGGCGCTGGCCATTGACGCGATGCACCGGTGTTGGTCTCTGGATACCAATTGTTGGGGTGGAGGATCCACCGCGCTGGGACACGTTCCCTGCCACGGCTACAGCTGAAGGTAATCTTCCCCCCTAGACAGATCAACTTCTTTTCTGCTTACCCTTAATGGATCTCCTGCCTGTCTTATATAGACAACAGGGCTAAACAAAACCTAAACCACCTAATCTTTAACTAATAAACTCTAAACAACCTAACTTTTAAACTAACAAACCCTAACTAACTGGCTGCTACTATTGGACAGGGTGTTGTGGCGTCCACAACTCGCCACAACATATGGTGACCTAACAAACTATGGCAGCTAGGGGCTGCTTATCTCCTAATAGCCGGCGGTGGACATAACATCTCTCCGCGCCTCGACAAACAGCTTGTCCTCGAGCTCAAAAATTGGGTAATTGAAAGCTTTATCATTCTGGAGCTATGGTTAGTGGTCGGGGCTGATGACCACCGGTGCGATGGTGTCCTTGAAGGCCCCATCCTCCTCGAGCTGCTTGAAGGTACTCTCGGTCCAGATCACAAAACGCTCGAGGTGGCCACCAGGGGCGAGGTTGAGCAGGTTAAGGCGCTCGACATTGGCAACATCAACAGCTGGGAGGTTGCGGAAGGCATTGCCGATCTTGTATCCTTTAGTGCCGTAGATGATGAGCGGGCCCTTGCGGTTGGTGTAGCGATCAGCGCGGCGGGAGACGGCGTAGGGCTGGCGCTTGTTGCTCGATAGCAACTTGTGGACGAACCTGGCCCAGTCAGGGCGGATTGGTGTACGGAAGACGTCGGGCAGCGGCAGGCCAGCCACATCCGTGGCCATGTCGTCCTCCAGGGCCTTGATGAAGATGAGGGGGAGGCTTGCGGCGACAACGACGGCCGCGGCGGCATCTGCTGCTAGGGTGTTGGGGCGGTTCGGCGCGCTCGGCTGCGGCAGCCCTGTCATGCCGTAGCCCTGCATCTCATAAGAAAACACTAGTGGAAGGGTGACAACGGTCGATGGTGACGGCATCTGCTGATTTCTAGTGTGGAGAGGTGAACGGAGATGTCGGCGACGGTGCGGTTCAGGTCGTTGACCACCTTGGCGAAGTCATCCGGTGTCAGAGCCTCGACCATGGGTGCTCAGCGCCCAGGTGGGGGCGGCGCGCAGGTGGGGTCGGCATCGAGGTGGGGGTCGACGCGCAGGTGGGGTTTGACGCCCAGGTGGGGTTTGACGCCCAGTTGGGGTTCAGTGCCCAGGTGGAGAATGGCGGTGGTGGGAGGAGAGCCTGACATCGCTGATACCAGATTGATAGGATCATTGATCCTTCGGCGGCTGTGTAGATTGTAAGGATGGGAGTTGGCGTCGTGGTGCTCACGGCGCCCAAAGGGGCAAGAGGCGCAAGGGAAAGCCCCAGAACAGATTTATTCTGTTCTATTTCTTACTTTCCTCCCTCTGTTGGGGGGTATTTATAGTTTCTTAAACAACCAACTAAAGATTTGATCATAACAGATCCATCTCCTAACAAATAGTAGATCCAACCTAACTTAACTTCAGATCCTATTTTTATGGTGATCTAACAAACTATGGCAGCTAGAGACTACCTATCTCCTAATAGCCGGCAGTGGACATAACAATATACCTTTTTAATTATGTCTTTGACAATAAAAAAAGGTCAAATTTAGTGAATGTATGATAAGCATATGACAAATCGAAGTTGTGATGATATATAATGCAGATGAAAGTTGGGATATAGAATATAATATGGAAAGATTTTATTCAAGTAAATTATCTAAATTAGAAAAGTTGCAGACAGACCTTTTAGCTCGATGTCACCAGACCAGGCAAGTTCACTACAGCTACTGGATGATTTCAGTGCTGACATGAAATTCTTGTTAACAGAGCCATTTCCATAAGTTCCACCACTGGAAGCCTCAAGCTCTTCATTGTCTAGTTTCTTGGCTAAACCGTAAGCAAGTGATTCGTCAACATCCTTTGCTGACAAAATTGAATTTATTCTCTCTACAGAAGCAAACGTTCCACGTAGATCACCAAGGGTATTAACAGCTCCTTGAACCTATAAAAATACTTGCTATGTCAAATATATGCGATAAAAATATGAAACTTGACTTGATACTTAAAGCAAAGGTTAATGTGAATGTGTAACCAATGAAATATGCCATTGTTCCAACAGACAATTTTCCCTGAAATAATAAATCATCACCTATATTAAGTGACGTACAGGTTCCATAACAGAATTCAATGCAATTAAAAACATAAGTAAGCTAGTCAATAAGGTATAAATGATTAAAAATATACGCTGCTTGTATGCAGGCTTTACTACTATTAATATCACACAATCCATAGAGCAATTAAAAATTCGTACAATCCATAAAGCTTGGAAATTCCCATAGAACTTGAAATTGTAGGCTCTAACATCACATAATCCATAGAGCACGCATCCCTAGAGCTAAGATAATATGTAGTTGAAGGCTCCAGCTATGTTTTGGCATATGGAGTCACAGACATCTTGAAATTCATGAAAGTGGCAACTTCACTCCATAGTCAGGTGACTCAGACGCAGGAAAATGGTGCATCACAACGTCCTTTTTGTTAGAGACCGTTCTTTTTTAATAGATAGATTCTATTATATCTCTTTTCTGTAATTACCCCATTAGATACGGGTTCTGTGTATATTGTATCGCCATCTGTACTTTTTTTAAAAACTGATATGTACTCTATTTATAAGCCCTGTTGTTATCGCGTTTTTGCAGCTTTTCAACAAAAAAACGCCGCTTCCACTGCCAAACGCAAAAATTATTTGGCGCGTCTCGCAGCCACGCTTCTCTACGTTGCATTGAAAAACGGCGGATGTGATACACAGCTCTCACCCAGCTTTTTTCATACGCGGCCCCAAGAGCTCGCCCTCGGTCACGCTGGAGCTCGAGCCCATCCCCGAAGCTCGTGTCGCGACGCCGGGTCTTGCCGCTGTGCCGTCGGAGCTCGCCCCGAAGCTCGCGCCGTGCTGTTGAAACTTGCTGCCGCGCCGTCGGAGCTCACCCCCAAAGCTCGCGCTGCTGCCACCGTCGGAGCTCAACACGATAGCCGGCGTGAGCTCGCGCAGCCGCCTCTGGAGCTCGAGCCGCCGCTGGAGCTCATGCTGTCGCTGGAGCATTAGAGTAAATTTTTTTTTAATAAAATAAATGGTCAAAATTGAATTTAAAAATTAACGGTGTCAATAATTTAAAAATGAAGAGAGTACATGAGAGAATTTCTTTTTTCCGTAAAATATTTACTGCTTCCATTCTTAGTCTCTTCGGTTTTGAACTTTCCCTCTTGAACTGAAATGCAAACGAAAATTATATTTATTCGTTTTAGATGAACGCAAAATGGTTCTTTTAATATCTCACTTAATAATGTTAAAGCATCTTCAAAAGCTTTCTAAAAATTCCTCTTATTTTTAGTTATTAAGTATAAGTCTAAAATATCTTCTCCAACCTTCTCAAAGAAGCTTGAGGCCTCCTTTGGAAGATGGAGTTTTTTATTTCTGTTTTTTAGATTTTTTTCTGTAAAATTAAACTAATTTTTGTGAAATTCTTGCAAAGGAGGCTTCAACTTTTTTGCCCCTCATTGGGCCACACTGAGGAGCGAATCTTGCACGTGACAAACCAAGGTGGGGATACAGGTCAGACAACCAAACAAACTATAGTTGCGTTCGTAAGGCCTGGTTAGTAATGCGGGAACCAATCACTCCCAAAATGGACCGCTATTAGCTCGTAGTGTGGCTCTCATATATTTCAGGGCACATAGCGTAATTTGGCTCGTGTCAAATAATCTTCCCTGTAATTTCTAGCATCATTGGATAGCTACTAGTATTCCAAATTGAGCATAAAACCTGATTCCAGTGACCAGTCAGGGACTCGGGAATAGAAGGCATCAGGATCCATCGTCAGGCCATGATGAATGAGGTCGCGAGGAAGGCAAGGATTATTTGAAGAAACACCTGCCGTAGTTGCACAGGCATGTGTACACCTTGGGTGCAGGCTGCGTGTAATGGAGTTGCACCCAGCCTCGGTACTGGTTGGGTACCCCACGTTCTTGGTAATGGTTCCAATAAAAAAAATGCATGCATTTATTCTGTGAATTGCTCACCTTAAAACGTATACGCAGGGCAACTGAGCGTTGAATAATTCTTTCACTCGTCTTGCCCATGCCGGCAAGGATGTCTTTAACATTTGAATGCATATATTATCAAAAGTATAAAGTCATGAATGTTGTTATACTAGAGCTTTGGAGGCTAATTGCAGCGCTGATCGCCATGTTAGCCATCAAATCCAACTCCAAAACGGAAACGGACTGCTTCAGCTCACATGGTGTTCGCATTTTCAATTTTTTGTACTGCAAGATTTGATAATATATATATGCGGTTAGTTAAATGTCCAGCAACGCACCAACCACTCACTACTAATTGAAGCATTGCTCTTCATCTTACAACAAGAAGCATCGTCATTACTAGGATCAAATCTCGTTTTAAACCTGAGGCAAGCTAGGTGCTCATTGGCAGCCAATTAATTAGGCTAGCAACATGCCAGAGCACACACTCAAATAAATACATCGCACGAGGGTATGTTTTTCAAAATTGGTTTTGTGTTGGAAGCGTATTGTGTCGCACTGATTCGGGATTGGATGCACACACACGTGGGAACCAAAAAAAAGGAAGAACTGGTGCTGCCGTGGTTCTTGGCGACTCCACGGGACTGCGAGGATGCGAGCAGGTTTGTACCGGACCAACAAGAGCCTGTGGTTAAGGAGCAAATTATGGTGCAGCTAATCATATTCATGCTAATACAAAAAAAAGTAGATGTTCACGAAAAAAATAGTAGGCATTTGGTTTCTAGAAACGTTTGTACTTCCTATAACTCCTCAGCTTAATAAAGAATAGGCGTTCAGCAAAAAAAAGAAAAAAAAAGAAAAGCGCTATTTTAGATTGAGGTACATGTAACAGGTAACAGATCACATTGAATGAAGCACATGGAAGAAGAGCTCTTTTGTACTGCGATAGTCATTGAAGTCAACTGAGCTAGAGCAATAAAACAATAAATGTAGATGATTCCTTCGCAATATCTATAACATTTTAATAGAATCATAAGTTCACATTACAAACATTGATGCTCATTGAATCACATTGATGCATAACAGATTTTGAAGGTGCTACTCTTTCTGGCGCCTACTCATTAGTCTTATATATCCTTAGGCTACTCAGTTTCTGGAAATGAACAAAAAAAACATATAAATGGATGCCTTACAAAGAAAAAAAATGCAACGGAGTTGTGAGATCTGAATCGGAAGCATGATGGACTAGGAGACATCAGGAACCACATCCATTTATGAATTCCTTGTTGAGTAGAGTCAAAATGGAAGTGAATATCATCGAGTAGCAGGAGGTCAGAGCCGAGAGGAATGGGCAATACCTTCTGAAAATGCAAGCCTTACTGCTGATCTTGTGTGCCCTCAAGGTTGCTACAGAGGCCTATGATGTAGCTGATGACAAGGATTCCCACTGCTACACCTTCTGATGGCTTCCTACACAGAAGCAGCTGCTGCATCAGTATGTCACTACGATGCTCGCCGTCGACTTCCATCTTTGTTGGTGTGATGATATGAGAGTTGGTTTTCATACATCAGGCATTCAGTTTTCTCGGTTATTTACTATTATACACCATCTGCTATGTTTTCTTCCACAGTTCTGTTTTACTAGAGCAGTAGCAGCAGATGTTGCTCCAGCCACGATAACCATCTCTTTGCTCCTACTGCACCGTGTGTCTCACCTCTGACCTCTCGTGGATGATACTATGAATAGACTCAAGGCGATTGGGGTGGCTATCAGCCTCCAAGGCTCCAATTACCTCCTGTATGTGGAGCAATTCTAGTCCAAAAATGCTTGAAGCTTTGCTGGCTGGTCCAATCAACGACAATCACATCTGTGCAGCGAGACTGAATACTCATGATGTGAATGCGGCTCCTGGTGCCTCTTCGCCCCAACCGATCAACTCCTGCTAGAAGTTGTGTTGTATTCACTTTCAAAATCTATCTAGCTAATGTCTAGGCAGGATAGAATAAGCTAGGGAGCAGCTCCTCATCAGAAGAATATTGCAGCTTCTATAATGTACTAATCCCTCCGTCTCAGAAATCAAAGAAGTCATTTTAGAAGTTATGCATGAAAATTAAGGAGAGATGGAAAAGTAGACAGCGTATGAAAATAAGGAGGGGTGGTGAAGGAAAGATCGAAAATAAGGAGCGTATGAACAGAGGGAATACTCTATATCATTAATTGGAAATTTTCCAGTAATGCAATGAGAAACCAACACATTTATAAGAAGGCTCATCCTTCAATATATAATGCGCATAAAAAATGCAATAAAAAATGTGTAGTGTGTGGGTGGCTGTTGCTGAGGAGTGGAACAGAGATTATTTAGCGTTCAGCAAAGAAGAGAACCGAGTTTGGTGGATTGCTGTGCTTGCCTCGCTGAGCCCTCGGCGTTAAGTTCGATTTGGCTGATTGTCTCGTCTGGCCAGAGGCCACCGCGCCTTGATCTTACTATTGGCAACCGTCCTGGCGATGCTGATGGGCCTTTGCGTGCCTGTCTGCCCGCTTGGTAAGCTGCACCAGCTTGCTTGAGATGCCCTCCCTTTAGTTGCATTGACAGACCACCTAAACTAGCTCTTCCACAATCATTGGTTATGGTTCTGAGAGGCCCTGTTGTGGATGCACATGCAGCGCCAGTTAGTTCTTTAGGCACCCAACTAGCATCGCATGAACCCATCTATTTCCTCGTAGCTTCCTGGTCCTGCCACTTACAAGTCTCTAATCATGATGCCTCATATTCCAAACATAAGAATAGCTCAGGCTAAAAACATTTCCCAAGCCCACCCTACACATACAACGTTCCAATGCTATGTAACGAATAAGGTGATATATGGAAGAGTGAGAGGGTGTATCTTATATAATAAGAGCCAAGGAGAGCTGTATTAACACCACAAAAATATCATGTCTTTAAATACTAGAGACATCTATAATATCTATATAATCACCATCGTTAGCATTCTATTCTCAACTCTTATAAAGCCACGTCATCAATTTTATTTACACCGTCCGATCATTGCCTGCCAATCTCTCGCAGCTGTCAGATCCCACGCAACCCTCCTTCCCACCCACAGCAGCAGCCTCTCAGTCTCCTGGGTTCTCTTCCTCTTCCCACCGCACACCTCCTCATTAATCCCCTTCAAGGCTCACAGTTCTGTCTCCTCTACAGCTTCTGCTCCCGTCCCCTACCCACCCCACCCCATTAATCTCCTTCATCTCTCCAATATCCGCACCCAAAGCCCCTGCCCAACAGTTTCTCCCTTGCCACTTACTTCCTCCTCTTAAAGATACACTCTTTGGTCCATCTGGCGGTTCTTGGTGCTTGCAACATGGAATGAACCTATGAGATTTAGTTGTAGACATGGGGTTACGGTCCAATTTTCTGACTGCAGCTTGGTTTCCTAGGGATGGTTCTTGGATTTCACCCTGCCGTGTGGCGTTGGCTATTTCATTCACCAATTGTTTTCGTAATCTATTGGCTTTAGTTCTTTCTTTTTTTTTTGCAACAAATCTGTTGGCTTCAGCTTGAGACGGATTTCTCGGATTTATTTTGGCTCATCTTACTCTTCAGTCTCGTGCATTTTCTTTCTCCATTGCTGCAGCTAAAATTTTTCATTGATGTTTCATTCTATCCTTTTCGATGCTGTCCGAGCAAGGATATACGGTTTAGGCCTTGGGCGTTGATGGCTCCGTGCAGTACGCCGAGTCCTCGGCATCTAGCTCTGACTACATCTCCATCACTATGCCCCCCGCATCATCTTCATGGTGGCTATAGCGTGTTAATGCACTGCTATGCTTGATGGCCGAAGTCCATTTCCTTGACCTGACTCGCTGTGGATTGTTCCTTTGTTTAGCCCATCATTTTATTTTTGCTCTTGACTGATCCAATATAGTATGTAGAATATTGAAAGTTGTCAGGGCTAATCTAATATAGTACGTTGAATACTGAAAGTTTTCTTTCTTATTTGATGTGCAGGTGAACATTAAAAATGTTGATGAAGCAATTGTAATTGGAGCTGCCCTCTCACTATGTTCATCTGCTTTTGTTCTTCAGGTGTGTTCTCTGTTCATGAATTACTCAAAATATTTATTTTTAAAAAAATAATTACTCAAATGGTTTCAAAATTATAAAAAATGTAGAAATACTACATCAACAAATTTTTTTTTAAAGTATTCAATATACCCATGCATTCAGTGGTCATTGATAGCCACTGAATTATATTTTCATATTATTTTCTAACCATTCATAAATTGCCGGAGCAACACACCTGGAAACTATAGTAATCAATATATTCTAGTACGGAGGTCAAAGACTGAGATATCATACTGAATCCTCTGTGTGCACTCAAGAGTCCCAGGCATCCTCAGAACGTTATCCCTCTCAGCTCTCATCACCTCCTGCTCCACCAAGATATTCTTTCACTTTGATTCTACTCAACAAATAATGCCTGATGCCTCCTAACCCCAACCTAGTGCATCATGCGTAAATTCAAATCAGCATTTTTTTTTTCTAAATGATTTTGTTTCACTCTCTTTTATCATGACTCCATTAGATTTTTTTTTCCTTTTTTAAGGAATCCACTAGAAAGATGCGCGGCGTTGCCGCACCTGATTACCCACTCTAATAATATAGGATAGTTCTTCATAGAAAGCATATATATTAATTTGGACTGAGTAGATTTTTAGATGCAGATTGATTGATTCAAGCCAGAAATGCTCTAAAATAAATTCAAAACATTCCTTTCAACGCGTTATATATCTAGCATGACATGGACAACGGGACCCTAATACAGACAACTCTGTTTATAGGTCTTAGAAACCCCGGTGAGAGGTACCAATGCACCAGGCACAGCATTACTGTGAATCTCGTATTTCAAAAGCTCTCTGCCTTGGTAACTTGTTCTCAGAGTCTACTCCGTAGTCGGTAAAGTAGAAGGCAAAAGCAACATTGCTACCAAATAGGAAACATTTCATACTAACAGGAATTTATTGTTAAAAGATAATAGTAATAGTATGGATGGAACTTTTGATGAGAACATTATTTGGTAAATATTAATTAGGCCACCTATGGCAACATCTAGTGCACAAAAGAAAATGATTGCTTCGAACCTCCCACTGAACGTCCTACAGCTATACATATAACTTCCTTGCCTTACGCAGTTCACTGTTAGCTGTTTATCATGGCCGAGGAAAAGACAACTTTTTAACTTGACTTCACAGTTAAAAAAAAGCTTAACAAGGAATAAACAGTAGGATATCAGCTTTGGACATATTTTCTTTTCCAGTACTAAATAAGGAACCAAAGGTTCTTATTTTACTATTCCTCTGGTCATCTTTTACATGACAATCAGTGAAACATGATCCTATACGGCCCTGCATCCATCATCGTGATCTTGATCATACACACTGGGGTGTTTGACAGCAAGACAAGTGCATAGATACCTGTTTACTTCTCTTTATGGTGTGATGTGTATGGATTTACCTGTCTTTGCATATTCATATTACTATCAAATTCACTTTGAGATATTTAAAGAGCATCTGCAATCAAATAAATGCATTAAGTCGTAGCCCATACCATAAGGACATTATTTGATCACATGTTCTGATATCGTAAGACGATAGTGTTTCTAATTTTTATTTGCAACAATATCAATGAAAGCAAGCGTATACCAATCCAACGATATCAATGAAAGCAAGCGTATACCATAAGGACATTATTTTTATTTGCAACAATATCAACGATAGTGTTTCATTGTATGGTGCAAGTCTATATCCAGTCCGCCGCTTAGCCAATCCAACCAGTCGTCTACACTTTGGGGTTCTAACGCTCGCTTTGAATCTATATATTGGAATACATCATGTCATCTTTCTGAAAAAATAAAAAAAATGAAAATCCTAGCTCAAGATCATACAGACAGTAATCCAGAATGAGAGAAAAGTTTAATAAAGCTTATACCAATTATAAATGGAAACTATTTCTAGATAGAATTTTTTATGTTAGAAGTGCAAATTAATTAATTATGATGCCCTAACATCAACAAAAAAAATGGAGAGATCATATCATAATGTTTGGTCAGTGGATATTAATGAAAAAAGAAACGGCATACATGTAAATAACTGATGCATTCCCCGCTACCGAAACCGAGCGTTTGCCGAGTGCCGTAGGCAAAGGCCATAAAACAATCGGCAAAATGTTTGTCGAGTGTCACCCACGGCAAATCTCACTCGGCTTAGCTTGTGACGGCAAACAGTCATTTGTCGAGTGCTTTCTGTCGTGCACTCGGCAAACTCTTTGTCGAGTGCCGTATTGACACTCGGCAAAAACAAGCACTCGACAAAAATTGAACCGGAAAAAGCACGAAAAAAAATCAAATTTTTTTTTTTACTCGGGAGAGGATCTCACATTTTTCGCACTAACCAATTGCGACAATTTTTGCAAATCAGCTGATCGCGCCAGTTTTCGGAATTGAACCCGTGACCTCCTCTTCGCGTGCGTCCCCCTCTAACCACTCCACCACGCTGCCACTTGTGTAGATTCTATTTTAGTTTTATACATATTATACAAAACTGAGTGTAAATTGCTTGTTTGAGGCTCTAAACGAATTCAAATCAAAAAGTCATCAACTATAAAGTTTTATAACTTTTCGAGATATACAACTTTCATTTTGGTAGTTTATCCATCTGAGGTCATTTACAAAATTTGAATTTCAAATTTAAAAAATTCAAATGTAGTTTTCGATAACAAGATGATTTCAAATCAAAAACTTATCAACTACAAAGTTTTCTAATTTTTTGAGATCTACAACTTTTATTTTGTCTGTTTCTCCATTCGAGGTCGTTTGAAAATTTTAAATTTTGAACTTGCATATTTGCCGAGTGTTTTTTTTTTCACGACTGTTTTGCCGAGTGTTTTTTGTTTTACACTCGACAAACAAGAAATACCTGATTTTTTAAAGCATATTTGGAGCAGCAAATTAATTCAAATTAAAAAGTGTTCAACTACAAAGTTGTATAACTTTTAAGATCTATAACTTTTATTTTGATCATTTATTCATCCGACATAGTAGTAGTAAATTTGTTCATAAATCTTATATACCTTTTTATAGTTTCAATGAAACTATACGAGAGATATAGATTTTGCGAACAACGTTTCTATCGCTTTGTCGAATAAAAAAATAACCAAAATAAAAGTTGTAGATCTTGAAAAGTTATACAACTTTGTAGTTAAAAACTTTTTCATTGGAATTAACTTGCTGCTCCAAATATGCTTTTAAAAATCGAGTGTTTTTTGTTTGCCGAGTGTAAAATAAAAAACACTCGCAAATATCTGTTTTGCCGAGTGAAAAAAAAACACTCGACAAACACGTAAATTTGCCGAGTGAAAAAAAAACACTCGACAAACATGTAAATTTGCTGAGTGCAAAACCAAAAACACTCTGTAAATAGCTTGTTTGCCGAGTGTAACAAAAAAACACTAGGCAAACAAAAAAATTTGCCGAGTGTTTTTATTTTATTTGCCGAGTGTTTTTATTTTGCTGAGTGTTTTTCGAATTGCTCTCTGAGAAAAAGTTGTTTGCCGAGTGTCCGAAAAATTACACTCGGCAAACCACCTAACACTCGGCAAACATCCAGTTTCGATAGTGCCTAATGAATCAAGATCGAATGTGACATTGAAAATTTCGGATATGAGATGCAGGCTATATGGCACACATGTAACAATTACATTGTGAGTTACGGAATAATAAATTTTGCTTGGAGGTGCACCAAACTATATGTCACATCTAGAACTGTTCAGTACCCATCACCATATAATGATGTCGCTATTAGAAATAAGAATTCTGGCATATTGACAGATACTCCAGGAAAACCTTCTACTGATGCATGCTAAGAAAAGCGGCGATGGCACATGATATCATTGTTTACATTCGGCATCATACAATACAACAATAGTTCTAGTTTGTGCCAACTAAAAAACTGTCCCAGTTCGGAAAAAACTAAAAAACTGCCAATCAGAAAAGATAGAAGTCAGAAGTGTACCACATCAAGTAAAATGGTGACCTGCACGGTGGTGTTCTCGCTGGTGCGTCCTCATCCTCTCAGCATCCTACTGCTTTAAGGTGGGGGCGGCCTGGAGCTCCAAACGAACCGGATGATGAGGGGGCTCTAGCTATCAAGGGCAAGGCGGCGGAGAAATTCGGAGGCTCACCGGCCAGCGCGGATCCCACGCCACTCCACCCCCCGGGCTTCGGCGCTCTCGATCTACGTCATGCGCGGTGGCCGGGATGGAGCCTAGGGCGGCGGCGGGGACGTGCGCCAGGGACGGAGGTGAGCCGACGCGGCGCCAGGGACGGAGCCAGGTCGGCGCTGGAGGTTGGCGGGGGCGACCGGAGCAGAGGGTACAAGCGTGGAGGTGAGGATGGCCACGCCCTCGCGGCAGCACGGGCGGAGGCAGCCGGTGCGGAGGGTCGGTGGGGGGCAGTGAATGCTGGAGTTCGGTTTTATCCGACGGCTGCGATTGGAGTTCAATTTCATCCGATGGCTGTGAGCACCGTCGATGACGTGGCACACTATGGTGCCAGAGAGATGTTCATGTTTCATAATTCATATATTAAGATTTGTATATAAGCATGCTAGGTTTCATAGGTTACAACATATGCGATGTTTCTTTTTGGTAGCATTCATTCATGTTCAGGTGTACTACATCTAACCTCCTCCATGTTGATAAAAAAAATCGATTTCCTTACTAACGGCATTCAACTGCCTTCGAGGCTAAGGTATCGGTGTGCTCACTGCTCGTCAATGCTTGGGCTATTGGTCGAGACTTCACGTCGTGGGAGGCACCGGCAGAATTCCGGCCGGAGCATTTTTTGTTTTTTTGTTTTGGAGCAGTGTTGGACCCAACGAGGGGCCACACAAGCTGTGGCCTGAGTCGTTGACCCAGTTTTAATGAAAAAATTAGTAAATTTTTAATGGACCGTCGCATCCATGGGATCGCTCAAGGTCGTGGTCCGCTACTGTTTTGAAGTGCAAGGTCTATTTGAAAGGCCATGACTTCTGCCTGCTGCCATTTGGTTCTGGCCGTCGGATGTGTCCCGGCGTCCCCATTAGCTTGGAAATTGTGCCCTTTGATCGTTGCTACTCTCTGTTCTATTTTAAGTTTATTTTAAAGATTTATTGACTGTCAATTTGACTAAATTTTTTTATAAATTTAATCAACTTTATCAACATAAGCTTCATATTTTTAGATTCATGATTAAAAATATTTCAATATGTAATAGTTAATTAAATTTATAAAAATCACTGATCAAAGTCACACTCAATCAATCCTAGAAATAAGTTCCAAATGGGATAAGAAATAAATTTCAAATAGTAGGACAAAGGGAGTAACTTGCTCCACGGCTTTGCGTGGCAGCTCCCACTTCCCAGACGGCATGGCGCTGAAGATTGGCCTTAACATGCCGCGCTTGGTCCCACTCATTCACTCAAGACCATTGCAGAGCCCAGGCTCCCGGCTAACTTGTACGCAGGGCCTTGATGAACAAGTATGTAATGGGCATGCTTTGCTTTTGTATTTCTGGCCGTTTAAATCTGTTGTATGCCCAAACCAAAAGTATGAAGCTGAACTTCCAGCATCTATGCCTGTCAAAAAACTTGTAAATGCCATGTGTACATGATTACTTTCCCTGAGGATGACATGAGAAATCAGCTGACCAGGTTTAAGAACATCGGCCTCGAAACAGTATCTGAGAAAGCTAAGATCATGATGTGTAAGTATCGGTTCTTAACATCTCTAAACCACCGAAGATAATCAACAACGGGTTCATCTTTCACTTGTCTAACCGATATCAAGTGTGACAACTGTGAGACCCCCTTTTCAAAAAGGAGCGTCTATGTGTCATTAGTACCGTTCCTTTGACCGGTAGTTGGTACGCACATTAAGAACAAAGTGATATTTATTACACGTACTAGTACAACATACTATATATCCTAGTATGGTCCGACAAACACGTCTATATTACAAACATAAGTCGACGCAGCGACTTTATTCAAACTCAACATTCCTAGGAGACTAACAACACGCCACCAGCAAACTTGAGCGAAAGGCGAGACTTCTACTCTTCATAATCAGCATCATCTTTGTCCTCTTCATCTTTTGAGCAAAACAACAGCAAGGGGAGGGGTGAGTACAAAGATACTTAGCAAGTCCTAACGGTCGGCAGGAGGGGATTCGCAATAGTGAAGCAAGAAAAGGTTTATGGTTCAAATTTTGCGGAAAGCAAGTTTTTACGCTAGGCTTCCTAACAGAAAGAGAGTTTTTAATTAAGAGAAGAAAACATTGCAGTTATATTTTAGTAGGGTGGACCTGGGGAAGGTTTCCACTTCTTCCCACAGTTCCTGAAGTTTTAAATCGGGCACTAGTACGCTTCCATATCGACCCTAGGCACACAGCCAACACATTTCCAAAACACGGGTAGCTACATCCAGTCACACATCAAGGCAGTATAGAAAATCTAATCATAGGGTACCCGAACATTAGCATGTCAATACCGTGGCAACGGCCTATCCGAAAGGATTTTACACTCTGCAGAGGTTGTACACTGTACCAATAGGTTACGCTACTCCTGATCAACAGAGTTATGTAACGCCTATCCCACAACCACATAGGTTTCCACAGATTCTACCCAAGACGCATCCAAGGGCTATCCGTCAGGGTTTAACTCCCGATGACACGACGGTACATTCTCGGAGCCGGATCATGAAGATTACCACAGTCACGTCTTTTTCTGATCCCCTACTACGCCAAGTATTACGAAACCAGGGGCTATATCCGTGAGTCCCATGGCGCGGGCAATTACATGGTCGAAAGCCGGGCAACGAGTTATCTCCCGCCCTGCTCCTAGCCTCTTGTGTCAATTCGACCTCCTAGTGGCTCGATGTGGAAAAACCTACCCAGTGAGAATAAGTCCTGCCCAAGATGTACAGGTTCTGCGGTTGCACGGGAGTTACTATGTTGAGCCCTAACGAACCGGTCTTTATATGATTGGGGTGGCGGTCTCGTCCACAGCAGGTAGACCACAGCGAACCCTACACACCTATCACCATCACCTCAAGTGAGCCCCACCCCACGACCAAAATCATCCCTTCTTCACCTAGCACCAGTTGCACTAGTCTCATCCCATTTTATTTTACTCACACTACCAAACACTTCTTAACGCATTTGCAAAAGAGTGATATGAGGTGTGGCGGTATGAGGTATCGCAATTGAGGTCCTAAGCATTTCTCTAATCAAGGCACTTTCCGTTCATTAAAAGTATTTAAAAAACGAAAGTCCTATGGTTACCAAGGGTGTGTCATCGATTGGCTAACATGGTAGTATTCATATTATTCACAGCAAGTTACTGACATAAATATAAATACCTAGAATCGAATAGGTACTATACTACACAACGTTTAACACATTTTAAATATAGGCAAGCATTTAGTTTCTATAGGTGTAGCAGTAAAAATAGGTTCAAAGTAGTTCAAGGGGGTGTTAGGACTTGCCTTCAGCGGCGTCTTCGGGTTCTTCTTCGTATTAGGGCTCTTCGGGTTTCTCCTCGTACTCGGGCTCTTCTTCGGCTACAAACAATAGCTACAATAAGACTACCAAAGAAAAACTAAGAGACTAAGAAAAGAAATAATCACCAAACAAAGTATGGAGTTTGGATAAGCTAGGATGGTAGGGCTCGTGATGCGGATTCCAATGGTATATTGGTTGGGATGATTGGAGTTAGGATGTGGCGCAAAGTTACCGGCAATGTGCTATGACGGACTGCAGAAAAATCTGTGTGGACACGGGGTTCGGCCAGTGTCCACGCCCTCTGGACACACAGGTGTCCAAAATCGGAGATTTTCCTGTGGACCCGTGGGTTGTGATGAGTTCGGGGTTTTCGTGAACACGTGAAAGTTCAGAGTTTTCGTGGACACATAGACACGTGATCGTTTTTGTACCCATGTCCGTGAGAATGGACACATGACTGGGGCTGTGTCCTAACTCAACTTCGTGACCGTGTCCTAACTCAGTCTGTGACCATGTCCGTGGCCACGGACACAGGGCTGTGACCATGGCTGGGCCGGTGGAAGCTGTGGCATGCATGATTCCGTGAACTAGTGGGGGTGTTCTATGTCGTGGGGCCCGTGGGGTTGGTCAAAAAGTATTCCGCGGCCCATTGGTCGGGGACTTGGGCCGGGAATATGGCGAGATGTGAGTGGAGCGGCCAAAACGCGCTCCGGGCGCCCTGGACATGCGCGTCAAGCGTGGAGTGTTCCAGTTGGGCAATGCCCGGACAGCTGGCTCGCATGAGGCAAGCCAGGGAGGTGCCGTGGCGCGTTGGTAGGCGAGGCGTGGCCAGCTTGACGAGATGCCCCCCGAAAAACCGACCGGCGGCAAGCGTCTCCGCGACGGCGTAATGGCGATGGGACGCTCCACGGCGAATTGAAGGCAACTAGACGGCCGTTGATCAGCTCGTGAGGTTCATGAGAGGTTTATCTGACGGTCGGAGCGACGTAAGTCACGGCGACGGTGGTTTCGACGGCATCCGGTGATGGGCGCCACGTCCTTCGGGCGTCCACGTAAACTCGAGGACATCGGTCCGTTTTCCGTGGCGAGTGACGGCAACTTGACGGCGTCCCCGTTCGACGACAGCAACGGGCACGGCGTGGCCGGGCCGGCGCCGTACAGGTGGCGCCCAAGCCCTGCGCAGTGAGGCTGGCCGGAGCTGGCCGTCCGACGCGCTGGAGCAGAGAGCCAGGAGCTTGGCTCATGTGTTGGGCTGGGTCGGCGCAGAGGAAAGAAAAGCATGGGCCGGCCAGGGGGGTTTCGGCTCACAGGGATTTTTTTCAAATTTTTTTTCCTCTTTTTCCAATTTGGGTCAAGATTTGGTAATTTCCAAACTCCAAAGCAAGCAATGAAAATCTCAAACCGGCAAATTGACAAGAAGAGAAAATCAAGCATTTAACAAGCTCCAATTTTTAGATTTCGTGAAATTTTCCAATTACCATATTGTCTCTATTTTAGTTTCATTTAAAAGCGACAGTTTAAAAAAAAGGGGCCTAAACTAGGTTCAAAAGAGGAGCAAAATCTTAAAACTCCATTTTAAGTTTGATTCGAATTTTGGAATGTGACAGCAACTTCAACTCATTATCCTCGGAATAAAAATGATAGTGAAATTTAGGCTCTAAAGATTCTCATGTGTAGATGGAATCCAGGGACAATAATGAGAACCATAAGAAAGCGGTGCTGATTAGTGATAAAAAAAGCCGTACCTTTAAAGCCTCACTAAAATCCGCTTCTCCTAATTGCGCGATGTACTGGCAAATGTGCTCCCACGTGGTCTTACTATTTTCGCCATTAAATTTGACGAAGTCGGGCACGCGCCACCCGTTAGGATAAGGGACCGAATCAAAATATGTGAGGTATGATTTTTGATAATTTCGATCTCTTCCCTTGAGGTCTACACCTAGCATCTCACGAAATTGTTTGTTTAAATGCTCTTTAATGCGAGCCATGCACTCCTCTATGTTTGCTATGGGTGGCCTAGTGGATGTGTCCGATGGTGAGGGATGCGTGCTCGTTTTCATGGCATTAAATAATTCATTAGGTACGGGGCCATGTGGGATGGCCATACAGCTTGGTGAGATATGTGGTGTGCTATAAGCGACGGTACGGTAAGGAGGAACAAAATTTACCAACTCATTCAATCGGCTCACGGCCGGATTGGGGATGCTAGTGATTGGCTTACGCTAGCAAGAGACACTACCAAAGCATTCCTTTACACATGAGGCGAAAAACTAGTTTGTCCACTAAATGAGTTCAACGGCATGCCATACAGAGGTTGTTATACACTACAAGTGGTGGGCGCTGATGTACTAGTAGTGTACTAGTAGGAGGACATACATGCGCAACATACAAAGGTGATGCAATACTAGCATTTTTAGATGACTTAGACAAGTTTTTTTGATCATGTATTGCATATCATTAGTCAAGACCTTTTTTCAATCGGTAAAGTAATACGAAAGGTCTTCAAAAGTAACATGAGGGTGCAAAGATGTTCTCACATTGGCAGCACTCAGGGCTGCGTCATCGACGATGATCGAAAGAACGGGCTCTTTCACTTGAGAGATAGCGCCTTGGCGGTCCTTCTTGAAGCACGTCGAGTACTCCTGCAGCTCTCGCTCTTCCCGCGCCTTGCGCGCCTCCTCGGAGGCCTTGCGCACCTCTTCCGACGCTTTAGGAATGCCTTGCGCACCTCTCTTCAGATAACTCCTACAAAGATGGCATGACGATGTTTGTCGTGGAGATCTCGAAAGTCATGGTGAAAAACGACGATTCGGTTTGTGCAACCGAAATCACTCATTCCCTAGCGGAGTGGCTAAAAAATGTGTTAGATGCCGAAATGGATACCGAGCCAACACACTAGTAGCACGTCTGTGTGCGGGAAGGCCGATGCCTCTTAAACATCGGATTTGGATAGCACCTAGACAAAAAAGTGTGTTGACGTCGAAATGGATCCCGAGCCAACAAGCCGCTCGCACGTGTGTGTACAGGAGCGTCGACGCCTTTTCAATTCCGGATTTGGACAGCACCTAGACAACCTCGCTTCGGGAGGGACCTCATCCGAGAAGGATCGTCTTAGTGTTGATCCGGGCTCGGTCAGGCCAGCCAAATCGCCTTCGATCATCGTCGGGATGAAGGAAAATTAGCAAAACAAAGGTCGAGTGAGGGGATTAGTGTTTGAGAAGAAAAAAATGTAAAGGCAAATGATAGGTTCGATTGAAATACCCTCTCAATCGACCTTAGGCCTGTTTATATAGAGGTGAGGTGGTCTTACCCCACGCAGTCATGAATCCCCTTGATTAGTAAACAAATTAGCTCTGATTTAGTGTAAAAACTACCAAAAACAGACTTGGATACCAAATACTCCGGCGCATAGTTGGACTCTCCGAGGGTCAAAAATGCGGTTCCAGAAGCGGGTCTGTCAGAATCTTTGGCCCTAGGCTGGACACTTCGGTATCGAACACTCTGGTACCTTGCCGGACACTCTGGGGGTCAAAAATGCGATTCCAGAAAGGGGACTGTCTGAGTTTCCGGCCCTGTCGCAGCCACTTTCTTGATTTCCTCGTCCGGGCTCCAATTTAGGTGATCCATATATCTATTTTGATCGTCTCGATGAGGGCTACGTTTTGAAACCTTTAAATCATGGATTTGGCTTCATCTTCATCCTTTTTTAAGCACTTCTTTCATTTCTTAGTAGAATTTAGCCAAACTTTTCGACAATATCTTACATGTCCTAAAAAACATGGTGAAAAATGATTCTTGTGAGAAAAACCATCATCAGCCGAAATCTCCTACCATATTTCGGCTCGTCAAACATGAATTTTTGCTCTTTCCAAGATGCGCGGACACTCCGGTCTGGTGTCCGAGGCTCCGGTTGGCTCTAGGCTGTTTCCAAAAGGGGGTTCGTCAGACCCTCTGGCCCTTGGCCAGAGACTCCGACGCCGGCCATTCCGGCTTGAGGCCAGAGGCTTTGGTTATTTTTGGCCGATTCCAGAAAGAAATCGACCGGACATTCCAGGCTTCCGTCATTTTCGGCCGATTTCAGAGAGTGGTCTGCCGAAAACTCCGACCAGGGACCAAACACTGCGGTAGCCGCCGATTTTGAGCGTCAACTGTGACAGATCGCCCCCACAGAAAAGATGATCCATCGACCACAGGATCTTATCGGGTGTCACTCGGTGAAGCGAGGACTAATAGTATAACTCAAGCACGATAAAATATACTACAAACTATTGTTTAAGTTTATAAAATCAAGATTTTCAAAAGCGCGGAAGCAAGAACCTGAATTAGGGTCTCCTAGAGACTATGTATAAAATGCCATCGAGCCCATACGATGCATCCTCTAGCAGCACACAAACAGCAGCAGCTAGCAGGGCTCCCAACGGACATCGCTACCTTCGAGGTGGCTTCTGCCAGTTGGTCCTGAGGGGGGAGAGAGAGACCTCCTGCACAAAATCACAGAGAGCCAAGCCCTGAGCATTCAAATGCTCAGCAAGTCTTACCCTTCAAATTGGCCAACTACAGCCGACTCCCAGGATATGATGAGGCTAACTCATATGGGATGGTCATTTGCAAAACCAACGCTAATTTAGTGAGTCCTTATATTAAGTTCACGGAATATAAATTTAGTTTGCGCTATAAAGCTATATCAAACATGGTTGCCAAGCAATTGCCTATAAACTAAGCAACAGTCATATTAGTATTATTATTATTATTAGTTCAGTTATTACTATGATGTCACACAGTGAACAAGCGGTACTTGTTACCATGAGGGGCAGCGATTATAATAGATTTACACCAGCTGGGAAAACCTGAAGTACACGACACGTACGCGCTTCTCGAAAGCTGCACATGGTAACCTTTCATAACAATACCATACGGTCGGTCCGACGCGCACATCTCTCAAGCACATGGTCCTCCATACGATCACCACGCAGGGTGCATCCATGGTTAGATCCAAGGCTTTTCTCAACTCCTTGCCGAAAGAGAGGTAGGATTACGTTCAACCATTACGGTATCAAGCTACGTCAGTTTCTTGGGTCCTATGTCCCCAGTATGCCTTCGGTACAGTTCAAACTTACTCAAGTATGCCTTCGGTACAGTTTAAACTTACTCAACAAGGCCACACTCGAATCGGTTCTTAACCGACACAGATGAGGCTACCATCGCGAAGGCCCTGCCTTCTCAAACCCTCCTATACTCTATCCCCGCCTAGTCTCAGTTTATTCAAGTGTGGGATAAAATCATACCTATAGCTCGCGAGTGAGGTTTCTCATTAACCCAACTTCTACCGTTTTTTAGAACTCATAGCCTTGCTCTACATCGAGTTACCTGTACCAATATATACTCATTAGGGGTAATTAGAACTATGTTGCATCCTAGGGTTTCAAACAACTCCTATAACTTAATGCACGGTACATTAGCTATACAATACATAGTAATAAAATAAAATTTTGAAACAGAGTTAATGCACCGGGGCTTGCTCACAGTTAGCCTCCTTAGCCAAAGGAACGACTCCATGCTCTCCTTTGGATGGGTTGGGTCCTAACAGGAATGATACACAAAGGAATGAATTATAATAGTTTTAAACTTTAATTAACATCGTATGCGATGATAGCTTTTTTTGAATGATACACAAAGGAATGAATTATAATAGTTTTAAACTTTAATTAACATCGTATGCGATGATAGCTTTTTATCTTCGAAAAGTGGCTAGTAAATTTGGTTATCAAACTTCTTTTAAAATGGTTTTTGAAAACATAAAATATAATTTTAGTTGTTCACAAAATAAAAAAAATTATAAAAGGAATTTTTGAGAAATTTTCAGGATTTATTGAAATCAATTGGATTTATAATGAATTAAATGCTATTTAAACAAAATAAAACATTTAAAAAAGTATTTTTAATGAAATTAAATATACAATTTTTATAAAACATAAAGTTTGACTAAAGAATTAATATTTTATCATGCCAAGGAACATTGATAATGCATTAATGAATTACTATATGATCTGAATTAATTAAATTAATTTCAGGCATAAAATGAAAAATAGTTAGCTTCAGAATATAGTTCTAGTTGAGAGGATCCTAACAAACTTTATTTCAAAATTTTCGGAGCTATAATGAAGTTTCTACTAATTTTACAACTTGAAAGCATTTTCTAGCAATTTAATAACTCATTTCACGAAATAATAAAAATTCCAGCCATCGTGGGCCTGGGCGCAAAATGGCTCATGGGCCTCCACACGGAATTTGTGGCCCAGTGGATGAGACCACACGGTGGCCCGCGGGGTTCGGCTGCATCGGATCAGGCGAGAGCAGAGGATCCTAGCACAGGGGGGGGGGGGGAGCTCGGCCCAGCCAGCGCGCATGGCGTGGCACGCAGCCAGGGCGGCCCGTGGCCGGCGGTGCTCTCCGGCGAGGGGATTCCGGCAGCCAAGCATGGCAGACTCAGGGCTAAAATGATCAATGCGCTAAGGGAACACCAGCGGGAGGGTTAGCGAGGCGAGGAGCTCATCAGAAGGTGGTAGTCGACGCGCAGTGACGGCGGGCAGACGTTCGGTGGCGGCGCGAGCTCCATACGATCGACGAGTTGCGACGAGACTTGGTCCTGAAGCTTCACCAGAGGTCGGGATGGACGGTGTATACGAAGATGGTGGCGAGGGAGTCCGGAATAGGGCGCTCGACGGCGGGGTGGCGTGGAGGTGATTTCAGCAAAGCGGCAGGGGCGCTAGAGAGCCGAGACCTTCACTGCAACTCAGAGATGGCTGTCACGGTTGTCGTCGATGCCGGAAACAGCATGAGGGTGGCGCTCGTCGGCTGCATGGCGCGGTTCAGGCTGCAGACACGAATGAACACTGAAATCCCTGCGTAAAGGCCCAAGAAATCCATCGATTGGAGGCTCCCAAGGATAGATTGGAGGCTCCCAAGGCTAAGTTAGGAAGTGAAACAATAGAATACGGAAGGAATTGGAGAAACTTCACCGGAACAGTGTTGGATTTGGCCGGAATTTGGGGGGAGGCTCGGACTGCTCACATTTTGGGGGAAAACCCCACATCCGGCTAATCCCGCGGGGAAGAGGCGAACCAGGGTGCTACAGGGCGCGAACAAAGAAAAGTGAAGCTCCTTGTCGAGGAATGGTGGCCAAGGTTGCCTGGACTGAGGTGGTTCACAGCGGGGGAGAGCCGAGAATGAGAGAGGAGGGAGAGGGAAGGAGAGGCACTGGCCAAGGAAGTGCTACTCGCGCAGATTAACTCGAGGGGGCACATCACCGGAGGCGTGGCGTCCAGGCATGACAAGAGATGCGCAGCTGGCACCTGTCCAAGCGTGGTGGCGGCAGGAGGTTCGGGAAGGCACAACAGTCTGGCTGACAGGCGGGCTCCACAGGATTTTCCAATTTCCTGATTTTTCGTGATTTTCTGCACAGCATTTTAATTTTGCTTCGAAACCACTGTTCCTGAGCTCGGATAAAAATACAATTTTTCAGGGTGGTAGAAAACTTCAAAAGGAACAACTTTTATTTTGGGCCAGAGTTCAAAATCCAAACACATTTTATTCTATATAATTCTTAAAACAAGCAATCATTGTTAAAAGAAATATTTCATTTGGGCCATTTAACTTTCAAATAAAATTTCAGAAAAATTTCATAAATTCAAGTCTTTGCAAAAAATTTAAGAGGGAAATTCTATAAATTTTCTTCAAATTTTGAACTTGTGTTTTGAAATTTAAACATTTTCTTTGAAACGTGAATTTGCTAGGAAGGGTTGAGCTCGGATCCTGTGATTTTGAATTCGAACAACGTTGCTTCTTTATTCAAAAACACAGAGTATTATAGCCCTCCCCCTTAATGAAATCTCGTCCTGAGATTTACAATAGAAGAGGGGGAAATAAATCCTCTGTGAGATTGAAGAAATTTCGGAAGGAGCGCGTGCAGGTATCCTTTGGTCTTCTGGTTTGTTTAGTTTCGGTGCAGTTGTTCCACTGAGTCTTGTGAAATTTCTATGCCTTGTTCCTTGCCACTCGGTCCTTTTTTAATCTACCTCTTATAGCTTTTCTCCACCGTCTATGTTTGGTTGAAGTTGATCGATATCATCCACCCGATATATGGAGGGCTTCCAAGTATTCCTTCAGCTGTGCCGTGGGGAAGATCAAATGCACCGGACAGGTCATTAGCAGTACTCAGTCAATGCGCAATGAACCTTGCAATGACTGGAAACACCTATAAATCGGAGGGCTAATTATTTCGAAGATCCGAAGTGCTGTACTCCTTTCGACACGAGATTTAAAGGTACAAAGGATCGCCATCGATTAGGATTGATTGAATAAGGAATTTAGTTTCTAGAAATAAATTGAGATGGAGATGAAGCAAGGAATTGGATGAGGGTTACACAGCAACAATATCAAGTAGCAAATGAGTTCGATAACAGGGATACGCGAAAGTTTTATATGGAGACACGATGATTGTCTAGATTCGAGTTGGGTACAAACGAATGGTATCATACTCAAAAGAATTTAAATGAGACTATAAGGAGTGCACGTATCCGTGTCAACTCAAGGAAAGAGATCAGTTCAAAAGCAAGGACGAGACTAAATATTCAGATGAGAAACTCCAAGTACAATATTCTCCATCCGATTGCGTACTCCGGATAATACGCCATCCGTTTGGGAAAACATTACCATTGGTTTCCTTATCAAGATAAAAGGAGGAGGTTCTTTTGTTACGATAATTCTGATTTTGAGAAGCGCCTGGGCGAACCGGCACAACTCAAAAGCAAATTACAATTTCAAGAGCACATCCACTGGCAAATTTCAAAGGATTAGGGTCGACATGAAAGATCTGGTTAGTGCCATGATCATGATAGTGATCCCATTTACCAAGAAAGGTTCCAAGATCCGCAACTGCAAGGGCTTGATGTGGATTACTCGAGGTATCTTGATGATTATTTTCTTAACCAAGGATTTAGGATACTAGGAGGCAAAACCAGTATCCTCTAGATCAAGGAGTCTTACTCTTGGTACGGTTAAAGGATACCAAGTTACAGAGGAGGTTAACAGGAAAAGGGAAATCTCTCGCATAAACAAGATTATACGAGAAGGACTATAGAGGATAGCATTCGTCTTCTAGATGGTGACACACGCCAACTTCGAGTCAATAGAAGAGTTTGTGATAGCATAAGGTCACTAAGGCTCTGAGTAGTTTCATACACTAGTTTGGAATGAGGTGGGTAAAGGAATCCAATGGAATTAATCCAAGACAAGAGGTGATGATTAGGAAGATGCCAAGACAAGTAAGTATTGATCGAAAGAAACCAAGAGAGTGGAGTTATTAGCTCTTTGTCAAGGTAAGGATTTTCAAAGAACAACATAAAGATTTCATTTAACACAAAGGTTGTTAATGAGAGATCCCAAATTTGTAATACACGATATACTTGCGCAAGATTAACAGAGATGGGTTCGGATAGGGTGCATAAACAAGGATGCATAATTCGAGAAGGGCAAGGAGTTTGATGATACAGGTTTGCTTAATGACAGATTGTTGAGCAGCCGCAATGGATGGCCGATCAACAAACAATGCTGATGAAAGTAGGAAGGGAAGGTTTGGCACAAAATGTTAGAGCACCAGAGGAGTAAAACAGAGTAGTGTTAATTCTGTCCCGGGCTGGCAGCAGTCTCAAAACATGAATTTGACCTTATTTTGAGGCAAAATCAAAAAGGGAGTTGAATAGCAAAGTCGTAGAGAACTTCCATAACTTTCCAACGGATATGCACTTGTCCTCGTACGATTAACAGAACAGTAGATAAGCTCCTTGAAAGGTGACAATCGATGTGCTGAAATTCAGTCTTGGACAGATTGAGGTTTTAATGGGGTTTGGGCATTTAACTAGGTTTCCAGTGTGAATCCTAGAGAACTTTGACTACTAAACCTGTAGGGAATGTCATAACCTTTCTATAGAGTCCTTAATCTTGAAGATTGGTCAAGAAATGAGGGAGCTTTGAAATTCCCAAAGGGCTTGAAGTCGCAGGGTGGTCACAGATTTATTGAACAGATGCACCAAAGGTTACTTCGAAACACTCATGATGGAGATTGGGATGTAAGGTTTGAAGCAGCAATTTAGAAAGTACGGACACCGAAGATTGAATTCTTGGAGTTGAAATTTAGTGACTGGAAAACATGGGCGAGAGGGGCCAAGGGAAGACTACCATGTTGCCTAGTGGAGTTTTAAAATTGACTTCTTGTGTCTGCTCTTTCTACGGCTAAAGCATAGCCGCGGTAACTTGCATCAGGGTTGGGTCGAGATACAGGCATTTCTATCCGCTGATCACTTAGACCTTCTTCATCTTCTTCGAGCATAAGAACTTGTCTACTAAAATTCTATCCTTCGGGCCAATCACCTAGTCTTTAGAAACACAGGGGTTCCACAAATTTCCAGGAAATTGGTCCTAACTGCAATGGCAGTTTAAATTCAAAGCGGCTTTGCCCAAATGTTGGCTGGGTTAAAACTTTCAAAACCTTTTACACAAGACAGGAGATTTCTTTCTAGATGATTTGGTTATTTACGACTTTAAATGCAAATGCTCAATATGTAATCGTCCTACGGTCCTTACCAAAATAAAAATTGGTCAATATAGTTGACCGTACGTGACTTTGGTGGCAAACACGATCTCTCAACTCGATTTCTACAATCTAAGGGTTGGCAGTTAGCACTCTGACACAGCCACTTGATAAGACCAGCACTAATATAGTCTTTAATTGGGCTAAAACTAAGGGTTTTCAGCGTAGTTAACTTTTCGAAAATAGCTTTAAAGTTGTATTGTTTCCGATATTGCTCTGATACCACGCAGACCGCCCCATAGAAGAAACAATCCATCGACCACAGGATCTTATTGGGTGTCACTCGGCGAAGCGAGGACTAACAGTACAACTCAAGCACGATAAAATATACTACAAACTGTTGCTTAAATTTATAAAATCAAGATTTTTGAAAGCGCAGAAGCAATAACCTGAATTATGGTCTCCTAGAGACTATGCAAAAGATACCATCGAGCCCATACGATGCATCCTCTAGCAGCACACAAACAGCAGCAGCGAGCAGGGCTCCCAACAGATATAGCTACCTTCGTGGTGGCTTATGTCAGTTGGTCCAGAGAGGGGAGAGAGAGACCACCTGCACAAAATCACAGAGAGCCAAGCCCAGAGCATTCAAATGCTCAGCAAGTCTTACCTGTCAACGTGGCCAACTATAGCTGACTCTTAGGATATGATGAGGCAGACTCACATGGGATGGCTATTTGTAAAACCAGCGTTAATATAGTGAGTCTTTATATTCTAATTTTAGCGGTAAATTAAGTTCACGGAATATAAATTTAGTTTGCAGTATAAAGCTATATCAAACATGGTTGCCAGGCATTTGCCAGGCAATTGCCTATAAACTAAGCAACAGTCATATTATTATTATTATTATTAGTTCAGTTATTACTACGATGTCACACAGTGAACAAACGGTACTCGTTACTGTGCGGGGCAGCGATTATAATCGATTTACACCAGCTGAGAAAACTCGAAGTACACGACACGTACGTGCTTCCCGAAAGCCGCACGTGGCAACCTTTCACAATAATATCATAGGGTCGGTCCGACGCGCACCTCTCTCAAGCACATGGTCCTCTATGCAATCACCACACCGGGTGCATCTATGGTTAGATCCAATGCTTTTCTCTACTCCTCGCCGAAAGAGAGGTAGGGTTACGTCCAACCACTACAGTATCGAGCTACGTCAGTTTCTTGGGTTTCATATCCCCAGTATACCTTCAGTACAGTTCAAACTTGCTCAATAAGGCCACACTCGAACGGCGGGCGGATGTTCGGCGGCGGCGCGAGCTCCGTACGATCGACGAGTTGCGACGAGACTTGGTCCTAAAGCTTCACCAGAGGTCGGGGATGGACGACGTACAGAAAGACGGCGATGAGGGAGTCCGAAACAGGGCGCTCGACCGCGCGGGGTGGCGTGGAGGTCAGGAGCGCTAGAGAGCTCAAACTTCGACTTTCACTTCACCGAGACCTTCACTGCGATTCGGAGATGGCCGGCACCGTCGTCGTCGACGCCGGAAACAACATGAGGGTGGCGCTCGTCGGCTGCATGGCGTGGTTCAGGCTGCAAACACGAATGAACACTGAAATCCCTGCGTAAAGGCCCAAGAAATCCATCGATTGGAGGCTCCCAAGGCTAAGTTAGGAAGTGAAACAATAGAATATGGAAGGAATTGGAGAAACGTCACCGGAACAGTGTCGGATTTGGCCGGAATTTGAGGAGGCTCGGACTGCTCACATTTTGGGGGAAAAACCCACATCCGGCTAATCCCGCGGGGAAGAGGGGAACCAGGGTGCTAGAAGGCGCGAGCAAAGAAAAGTGAAGCTCCTTGTCGAGGAATGGTGGCCGAGGTTGCTAGGACTGAGGTGGTTCACGGCGGCGAGGTCGTGCGGCCGAGCGGGGTGAGAGCCGGGAATGAGAGAGGAGGGAGAGGGAAGGAGAGGCGCTGGCCAGGGGAGTGCTACTCGCGCGGATTAACTCGAGGCGGCACATCACCGGAGGCGTGGCGTCCATGCATGGCAAGAGGCGCGCAGCTCGCACCTGTCCAAGTGTGGTGGCGGCAGGAGGTTGGAGAAGGCACAACAATCCGGCTGACAGACGGGCTCCACGGGATTTTCCAATTTCCGGATTTTTTGTGATTTTCTGCGCAGCATTTTAATTTTGCTTCAAAACCACCGTTCTCGAGCTCGGATAAAAATGAAATTTCGCAGGGTGGTAGAAAACTTCAAAAGGAACAACTTTTTTTTGTCCAAGTTCAAAATCGAAACACATTTTATTCTATAAAATTCTTAAAACAGGCAATCATTGTTAAAAGAAACATTTCATTTGGGCCATTTAACTTTCAAATAAAATTTCAGAAAAATTTCATAAATTCAAGTCTTTGCAAAAATTTTAAGAGGGAAATTTTATAAATTTTCTTCAAATTTTGAACTTGTGTTTTGAAATTTAAACATTTTCTTTGAAACATGAATTTGCTGAGAAGGGTTGAGCTCGGATCCCGTGATTTCGAATCCGAACAACGTTGCTTCTTTATTCAAAAACACGGAGTGTTACATCAACAATACTCATTTGTTTGCTATTAAGAAGAGTATCACGAATCTACGCGCGCCAGGGCACGCTCGCAAGAAATTTGACATAGACGTCAGGCGCACGGCGCAAGATCGAGTTCACTAAAATTTAAGTCCGATTGGATTCAATAATTTCTTCAAGGACAATTTTGAGCGCCCATTCTGCTGTCACAAGCTCAGTGTGCCTGGCCTTCGGAACCTTGACGGACTTGAATATTTTTCCCTGCACTGGGTGCCGACGCATCTCCTCGTCAACGCCAACATGCTTACCAAATTGACAACCTCATCTCCATCACCGTACACTACTCCGGCTCCTCGTCGAAGTCACCCTCCCAGAACACCAGCTGTCGCGGCGTCCGGTTGCCTACTCCATTGATGTACGTCAAGGGCACCATGGGCGCCTCGAAGTAATTCATCTTGGGGACAGCCCGTCTCCTGAACGGCTCGACGCTGTCGTCTAAACCGATGACGGCAAGGAGATCTTCCATGTCGGAGGCGGAGTAGTTCCTCCGGTTGGTGACCACGACCGGCTCGTCCCCGAACACCTTCGGGGACGGCAGGTCCACGATGGCGGTTTCGAAGCTCCTCCACATAGCTCTCACGGAGGACGTATCAGCTTCGGGGACGTAGACCTTCTTCTCCGACAATGAGACGAGGCCGAGCACCTGCAGCACGAACCCTTCGGGTAGCGTGGAAGACGCCAGGATGAGGTGCTTGACGTGCGCGTCTCGCCACGCTTGTGAGGTGCTCCTGACGAACTCGAGGGCGACCATTCCGCCGTAGCTGTGCCCGAAGAGGACGACCTTCTTGCGGTCCTTGGTGCTCGCGGCCTCCACGAGCGCCTTGAGCTGACGGAAGTAGCGCGAGTAAGCTTGCGATGTCTGGCCAGGCACCGGGGGAGCGTGGCGCCAGTCGTAAGGAGCTCCGAACAGGGTGTCGCCGTCCCGGTATCCGAGGCGCTCCAAGGCTTCTCGGAGATTATCAAGACACTCCTTTCTGCAGATCGTCCGGTGCTGTTCAGTCCTGTTGATCTACAGGAGCTGGATTATCTCGGTAAACTCAATGAAATACGTACGGTGTAAGAGGGTTCTTATCATGGAACGCTCTGGCGGAGCCGAACTTGGGGACGCGCGTCTCGACGCCGGGCAGGTTCCGGTAGTCGTTGGTGGCCGGATCGTAGACAAGGCGCATCTGCTCCTCGAAGCACTGCACGTAGTCGTGAGCCACCAGGTCCGAGGCGTTCTGCCAAAGCGCGAACCACCCCTTCCCTTTTATCACGCCGCAGCTCGGCACCGACGGCTGGTACGACTCGTCGAGCCGCGCCTCCAGGTCGCTGCAGCCAAGCCCGGCCAACAGGACGATCGGTGGAGCGCCTCGCCGGCAGTGGCTCGATGTGCTGAGGTACTCTCGGAGATCAGGGACGAGAAGGAAGAGCAGTAGAGGCAGCAGACGTAGAAGTGGAGCGTAACGTCTGATGCGTATTTCCAGACCGATGATGGCTTTACTTCCGGGAACTATCAACTGCAGGAGTAGCGCGTACTCCTATTGTTCAATGCGACATGTGGCTGTCAGAGCAACAGCTACTACAGTGTCATCTTCAGATGGCGATGCTCATCTACATCACTTATCGTTCATGCTGTTACTCTTTTCGTTTTAAAATATAAGTATTTTTAAATTTAGTTAAATTAAATTTTTATCACTTTAACTATTAATAATATATAAGTTAATAAAATTTTATCACGTAAAAATTATATATTTTGAATTTATTTATAAAATAAATTTTATAAAAAAATGTATTTTTATATTAAAAATTATATATATTTTAGATATTATTAAATAAAAGTTAATAAAATTTGACCTTATACAAATATAAAAATGCTTATATTTTGAAACAGATACCTACCCATTAATCCACGTGTTTCTTCGCATTGTGTCATCCTTTCTTTTTTGTGCATCAGGTGGTAATGAGTTTAGAAAAAAAAAATTAGCAACTGGTCTTACATTTACATCGTGGAGTCTGCTGAGCCAAGCCTCGGTGAAAATTACTCTCTTCAATTTTAAAATATCATCAGTATTGACTTTTAATATTAACTTTAACTATTCATTTTATTCAAAAGATATGAGAAATATAATATACTATATTATTATAAATTGATTTATTATTAATAATATTTAAAACATGACTAAAAACTTTAAATCTTTGAATAAAACAAATATCAAGTTGATGTTAGAAGTTAACAACGTCAATATTTTAAAACCGGAAGAAGTTTATTTAGTGGTTACCAATTTCTCATATTTGTAGCAAATTAGAAACACAAATGAAAGTTTCGTTTTGACGCCAAGAGGATTACTCCATTATATTACTACTATCAATCATGATGATTCATCAATTTGCCTGCAAATCATTGCGCCAAAAAGAGATACTCCCTCCGTTCCAAATATAAGCATTTTTAGATTTAGCAATGTCAAACTTGTATCACTTTGCCCATTAATAATATATAATCAATAATGTTTTATCATAAAAAATTATATTTTTTGAATTTATCATTAAATAAATTTTCATAAAAAATATATTTTTATATTAAAAATTATGTAATTTTAGATATTATTGGTAGAAGTTATAAAATTTTAACTTTATCTAAACATATAAATGCTTATATTTTGAAACGGATGTAGTATATTGCCTTTACTTAAAAAAGAAAAGAAAGAGCAGGGGGACATGCAACTCATGTGGCCACGTTCAGTTGTCCACACTCCACTGTCATCGGATTGCGGACATGCAATAGATGCATCATGGCATCCACCGCCAGAGTCTCTACCATCAATGAAATCATCATATTCGTTTCTTACCCCTCTCAACTCTTGCTCCCAGAACACAAGTTTTTTACTCAAAAATCTAATCACAGCAAACAACGTTGGCAGCAACAGCTCTTGATTCACTTCCTGCCAGACTGGATTCCGTTACCATTTGACCACCTGTGCCTATGTCCGAAACCACCATTATGAACTCACGAGCGCCCATGCGACACTTTGAGCTGATATGATGCATGTGACTTCTGATTTTCAGAACATCAAACATTTTATACTCTTCTAAAGTTCCGTGTCCAAACATAAAACAACTTATAAAATAGGATGAAGGGAGTACTGTGCATGGGAGGCCAAGTTCCTAAATGTTGTTCCAGCATTCATTTGTACAATGTATATTTTTTTCTAAAACTTTAATACTCATTTGAAATATAGATATTTTACAGAAATCGAATTAGTTCAATGTCATCGGAAAAAATAAGAAAAGGAAAAATCTTGCTTTCCAAATGGCTCCTAAAGAAAAACTAGTCCCACAAAAATAGTAGGTGCATATATTCATGAACAATTGATGACATTAAAGACGCTAACTTCTCCATGGTCCTGTTGACACCCAAAAATTATAGAGCCACCGGAGTATGCGGCACGTTGCCGGAGTGTCCGATGAGCCATTTCGAGTTCGAGCACTTGGCCCACCGAAGTATCTAACACTTTGCCGGAGCGTCCGGTGAGCCCTCTCGGGTTCGGACACATGGCTCACCGGAGTATCCAACACATTGCCAGAGTGTTCGATGAGCCCTCTCGAGTTGGGGCACTTGACCCACCGGAATATCCGGCACACTGCCAGAGATTTTGGGGAGCCCTCTTGGGTTAGGGCACTTGGCCTATCGGAGTATCCGACACGCTGCCGGAGGGTCCAGTAGGCCCTCTCGGGTTCCCGAAATTACAAGATAGAACCTTCGACATCTTACCGGAGACTCTGATCATCGGAGTATCCAGCACTTTACCGGAGTCTCTAGTAATACCGATTTAGAAAGGTTTTTGCCTTTACATTTCGTTCTTCTTCAAACCCTAATCCTCTCACTTGACCCTCGTGCTGTTCCTGACCGAGCCCGAATCATCCTTAAGAGGATCCTGATGGGGTCTCTCCTAAGGCAGGATTGTCTAGGTACTGTCTAAACCCGACGCTGATGAAATGCGGTGTTGCCACACATGAACGTGCGAGCGGTGTGTTGGCTCGGACCCGTTTGCGACGTCAATACACTTTTTGACGACTCTGCTGGGGACGAGTGATTTCGGTGGCACAAACCGAATCGTCGTTTCCACCATGACCTCCGAGATCTCAACGACAAACATCGTCATGCCATCTTCGAAAAAGTTGCCCGAGGAGGTACAGAAGGCGTTCCTAGAACGCCGGAAGGCCGCCGAAGAGGCGCGCAAGGCGCGCGAGAAGCATAAGCTATAAGAGTACTTGGCGTGTTTTAAGAAGGATCGCCAAGGTGCGATCTCGCAAGTGAAAGAGCCTGTTCTTCTGGCTGTCTACGACAACACGGTCATGGGTGCTACCAATGTAAAGATATCTTTGCACTCTCTCGTTACCTTTGAAGACCTTTCATATTATTTTGCCGACATGAAGGTCTTAACGAATGATATTCAATACATGATTCAACCGGACATGTCTAAGTCTAAGAACATTAGTATTACATCATCGTCTTATGTTGCATATGTAGGTCCTCCTATTAGTACATCGGTGCCCACTACTAGCATAGAACAACCTCCGTATGACATGCCGTTGAACTCGTTTCGTAGACAATCTAGTTTTCTCTATCATGTGCAAACTAACATTTTGGTAGTGTCTCTCGCTAGCTTAGAGCCAATAACTAGCATCCCCAATTCGGCTACTAGCCGATTGAATGAATTGGCTATGTTTGTCCCTCTTTACCATACCATTGCATATAGCACGCCACCTATCCCACCGAGCGGTACAGATATCTCTCATGGCCCGTTCCTAATGAATTGTTTAGTGCCATGAAGACAAGCCTACACCCTTCACCACCGGTCACGCCCACTAGGCCGCCAATATAGAATAGTGTATGGCGTGCATTAAGGTGGATAAACAAACAATTTTGCGAAACGTTAGGGGTAGACCTTAAAGAGAGAGACCAAATTTATCAAAAACCATAGCTCACGTATTTTGATTCGGTCTCATATCCCATAAGATGGCGTGTTCTCGACTTCGTCAAATTCAATAGCGAGGATAGCAAAACCACTTGGGAGCACATTACTCAATATGTAGCACAACTTGAAGAAGCGGGTTTTACTGAGGCTTTGAAAGTATGTTTGTTTTCTTTCTCACTAACCGGAACCGCTTTCTCTTGGTTTTCATCATTGTCTCCGGGATCCATATACACATGGGAATCTTTAGAGCGCAAGTTTCATGACCACTTTTATTTCGGAGACAACGAATTAAAGTTGTCACATTTGACATCGGTTCGGCAAAGAAAAGAGGAACCCATCGTTGATTATCTTCGGCGGTTTAGAGATATTAAGAACCGATGCTTTAATTTGACAATTTTTAAAAAGGATTTAGCCGACATAATTTTAGTGGTTTACGGTTGCACCTTAGGGAAAAGTTGGAGGGGTATAATTTTCTCACACTCACTCACCTCTAACAAAGGACTTCGGCTCAAGAAAGGCAAAGCAAAGAAATAAAATATGATTACAAAACCCGCCGCAGCATGCACGTCATGGAATGTGATTCGGATAGCTCTGATGATGATTCCAATGACATTTTGGCTGCCGAGTTCGTTTTGTCCTCTAAGGCCTCGCTTGTGATTTGCTCAAATCGGTTTATAAGAATCGGAAAGACGATGTGAAATACGCTTTTGATGTGGCTAAGTATGACAAGATATTTGATGTGCTACACAAAGGTGGATACATTAAGATTGCATATACTTTACCTCCAGTGGATGAGATTAAGCGTAAAGCATATTGTAAATGGCATAACTTTTATTCTTATACTACTAACAATTGCAATATTTTTCATCGACAGGTCCAATCAACCCTTAATGTGGGACGATTGAGTCTTAAAGATATGCAGATCGATAAGCACCCCTTCCCTGTCAACACTCTAGAGCTCAACCTCAAGGTGTTGATTCGGCCTCATCAAGCCAATAAACCCAAGGGGAAGAACGTGATCAACGGGGAAGAGATGCCTATTTCTCCGAGTGAGAAAGGTGCCTCTAGAAAGGTGGTGCTCGAGAAATTCTCTGATGGTCAAGAGTCTCTCAAGGTCATCATCCAAGGCTCTAGACTCGGGGGCAAGGTCCATAACTCAAAATGATAAAGCTAAAGAATACAGAGGTAGGCAAGTGGAAGATAAACCAAGGCAAAACCACGGACCGGAAAATGAGGCCTAAAAGCACCTTCGACCGTCTCATGGCTAAGTATAAGAATTAAAAGACCGATTTGAATAATCGGTCTATGAAGCGATCAAGATCACCACCTAGAGGGGCAGCCCACCTAGAAAGTTGATGAGGCCAACTGTGAATGTGCACAGGCCTCCTCCTCCTTTTCCTCCACAAGGGTTCGGAGTGCCGCCACTGTGGTTCCATCCTATGCCTTGCACACCATTTCCGGTGTGGCATCCATACATGGGACCATAGATGCCCGTGCCACCGATGCCTATGCCGCTGATGCCCATTTCACTGGTGCCATACCCACCATTTCATCTGGGGTGGAACGAAACAAGAGGAGATGTCTTCACAACACTCTCCAATGTACTCCGGATCGGATGGATTCTCGACCGATCAAGGATCAAGGAGAAAGCTCCACCATCGCTTCTAAGCAAGAATGCCGCCTGAAGCATGGTAATGAACCTGCTCCTTCCACTTTTATCCAGCAAGAGAGTGCATCCAGAGGTGTCGTGTAAATTGGCACAACCGATGTCAAAATCAAGAGAGTCTTCACAGGACCAATCACTTTGGATGATCTAGTCGAAAAGGCCTCCCATGATCACGAAGCTAGCAACAGCAAGACCTCCTTCAAGTACACACAACCGAGGTGGTGTCTGCCTGGCTTGACCCACACTCAAAAGAGGAAGCTCCAAAGGCTGCACCTCTGAAAGATGCGAGAGAAGCCGGAGAAGAAGAGAGATGAGGTCTTCAATGAGATCAAGCTGATGGTCCCTCAAGGTAAGCAGTGGAGGGTTAAGGAGCCCGAGGCTCCTACTCCACCGGTGGCGGAGGAAGCGGAGGCTACTCCAAAACCACTTGGTTTGGCTGACGTCATCTTGGGAGAGGACTCTACAGCGGCTTCGTCCACGTGAGACGTCGACATGTCCGAGTTCGACGATGACGACCTCTTGGACTACAAGACTACACCGCCTCAGAAAGGTATAGATATCAACACTATTTGCTTGTCTCGTTTCGATTACTCTTTGGTAGAGAAAGAAGAGGTCATGACGCAATTCGACTTTGGGCTGAAAAGTGTTTCTTTGAGAAGCCCGAGTAATCAGAGAATCATTTGAAGCCTCTCTATGTGAGAGGTCATATCAATAGCACACCAATTTCTTGCATGCTTATAGATGGCGGTGCGACTGGTGAAATGTCGTATTCTTTGTTTAAGAAGCTAGGTAAGGCCGATGATGAGCTCATCCGAACCAATATGACTTTAAACGATGTGAGAGGAGGAGACCCTATTGAGGCTAAAGGGCCGCTTCTATGGAGCTCTCTATTGGGAGCGAGACCATGGCTACCGCTTTCTTTGTTGCTGGTGTGCGTGATAGTTATAGCTTGATCTTAGGGCGTGATTGGATTCATGTCAATAAATGTGTTCTCTCTACATTGCATCAATTCTTTCTACAATGGGTCGGTGACAATGTAGAGATTGTTCGTGCGGATGTATTAGCTTATGTTGCTATAGCCGAATCATCTTTTTTACCGCATGACACCGTCAAGTGCTTAACTGGTCTGGACTTGACGGATTATGATATTCTTTGTGTGACTAGAGATGGTTTTGTACCCATCAATGTAAAGCTGATGAAAAATCAGCTCAACCATATAATATGATTTAATGGAGTCTACTTTTGATTGGTTGTAAAATAGAGTGGAACACTATCGGTCCAACACGAACGATATGCGCGAAGCTATAGACGAAATAGAGGACATAGATATTAGGACAAGGATTCACATCGGCCGATCCTCTTAAGGAGGTAAACCTTGGTAGCGATGACAATACTAGGCTAACTTATATAAACAAAAATCTAAAAGCCGATTATAAGATGAAGTTAATCGGTTTGCTAAAAAATATGTGTATTGTTTTGTGTGGTCTTATAATAAAATGCTTAAGTTGGGCCGCGAGCTAGTGAGCATCGGCTTTGAATAAAATTTAGTTTTAGACCCTTTAAGCAACCGATGAAAAGATTCAACTCGAACATGCATGATTGAATTAAAGAGAAAATTAACCGATTACTTGATGCGAAATTTATAGGACCTTGCAGGTATGTGGAGTGGATATCCAACATCGTGCCAGTGAAAAAGAAGAACACTGGTAAAATTAGAGTTTGCATTGATTTCAAAAATTTGAATAGAGCTACTGCTAAAAATGAGTATCCTATGCCTATAGCCGATATGTTGATTAATGATACTTTCGGCCATAGAGTTATTAGTTTTCTTGATGGTAATGCGGGATACAACAAAATCTTCATGGCCATAGAGTCAATCTGCTTTTAGATGTCTCGATTTTGTAGGATTGTTTGAGTGGGTTGTCATGACTTTTGAGTTAAAGAATGCGGGTGTCACATATGAAAGAGCCATGAACTTTATCTTTCATGATTTGCTTGATGTCATCATGAAGGTTTACATAGATGACGTAGTGATTAAATCAGCTGCTTTGAATTCTCACTTGGCTGATTTTGCAACTCGCTTTGGACCGAATGCGTCGTTTTGGTTTGAAAATGAATCCACTCAAATGTGCTTTCGGTGTATCGGCTGAGAAATTTTTAGACTTCATAATTCATAAAAAGAGCATAGAGGTTGATCCTAAGAAGATATAAGCAATTAGGAGCGTGCAAGCATCTAGATGTAAGAGAGAGTTACGAAGCTTATTAGAAAAAGTGAATTACTTGAGGCGATTCATTTCCAACTTTTTAGAAAAGATTAATGCATTTACTCCTATCCTTCAGCTAAAGAATGAAGCCGAATTCACTTGAGAGCAAAACAGCAAGAAGCATTTGAGAGGATCAAAGAATACTTGTCTTCACCGCCGGTTCTTAGGGCGTCTATGGGGGAGTCCCTTTTCGTCTCTACATAGTCACGGAAGATGATGTGGTTGGTGCTGTTTTGACGTAAGAAGCAGAAGGAAAGGAGTACGTGATCACCTATTGGAGCCGACGGTTGGTGGATGCGAAAACAAGGTACACTCTCATCAAAAAACTATGTTTTTCCTTGTATCATGCTTGCACCAAGTTGAGACATTATTTGTTATCTAGTACTTGTGTGTTGCTTGTTAAACTGATGTTGTCAAATATATGTTGCATAGGCCGATTTTTAGTGGTAAACTTGGAAAATGGGCTTATGCGTTGATTAAATATGATTTAGCTTATGAATTATTGAAATCCATAAAAGGCCAAATTGTTGCTAATTTTATTGTTCAACATTGGATTGATTTAGAACATGATCTAGATGTTGGTTATGTTACTTTTACCTCTTGAAAGTTGTATTTTGATGGATCGGTTTGCAAAGAGGGTTAAGGTGTTGGTGTAGTTTTGGTTTTTTCTCATGATGCACACTTTAAATTCTCAAACCAATTAGAGTATGATTGCACCAACAACCAAACCGAATATGAAGCATTGTTGTTCGGTTTGGGGATGTTAGAGTTCATGGGGGTTAAACATATAGAGGCATTCGGCGATTCGTTATTAGTAGTGCAACAAGTTGCTGTAAATTTTTAATGCTTAGACGGATCGTTGAATGCCATGTTGGATAAATGCCTAAACATCATTAGAGGAATGGATGAGTTCAATATACATCATGTGCCTAGGCTACAGAAGAGTAAAGCTAATGAGTTGGTACAACAAGCATCGGATTACAATGTTAGTAAAGATAAATTTTTAGTGATTAATAAAATGATGTTTGAGGTGATAGAAATTAAACCGTTCAGACGCTAACACGTCAAACCGTTCAGATGCTAACACGTCAAACGGTGATAGTCCGAATCATTTGATTGGATGTCACCCATAATTTCATACATTCATAGTCCCACTCAAAGTGCGGATTGGAAGGTTCGGCATGTAGCTTTCAAATATACTTTGATTGATGGTGAATTATACCGTCGAACGGGAGCTGATTTACTCTTAAAATATTTGGGTAATGATGAGGCCAAGGTAGCTTTGGGGGAAATCTATGAGGCCATTTGTGGTACGCATCAATCGGCTTCAAAAATGAAATGCTTGTTAAGGAGGGTCGGATTCTATTGGTCAACCATGATTGCCGATTGCTACTGTTACTATAAAAGATGCGGAGAGTGCCAAAGATTTGGAAACATTCAATTGGCACCCGCAGCCATGATGAACCGTAATATAAAACCATGGCTATTTTGAGGATGGGAATTAGACTTCATAGGACAAATACATCCTCCATCTTCGAAGGGACATCG
The DNA here is from genome assembly GCA_001602315.1 of Zoysia pacifica. Lineage (NCBI taxonomy): Eukaryota > Viridiplantae > Streptophyta > Magnoliopsida > Poales > Poaceae > Zoysia > Zoysia pacifica. The sequence continues at coordinate 201,203 of BCLH01000105.1, forward strand.
TTTTATGTTAGTCGCGACAGGCTACTTTACCAAATGTATCGAAGCGGTGGCCCTCAAGAACATGACGCACAAAGAGGTAATTGAGTTTTTTACCGAGCATATTATTCATAGATTTGTTATACCTCAAATTTTGACTACCGACCAAGGTACTTCTTTTATGTCCAGTCATGTTAAAGAGTTCGCCGAATCCTACGGGATTAGAATACTCAATTCATCTCTATATTATGCTCGGACCAATGGTCAAGCCGTCAAACTTATTAAGAAAAAGATATAAGACCATTCTAAGAGATGGTATAAAATCCTATCGGAGGCATTGTGAGCTAATCGAATATCTAGTAATGGGGCAACTAAAATAACACCCTATGAACTTGTGTATGGACAAGAGACCGTTATTACCCGTCGAGGTAAATATAGGAGCTCTAAGAATTAGCTAAGCAAAATGATTTATCCACCAATGAGTATAGAACTTTAATGTTAGGCAATGTTGATGAGGTCACCGATAAGCGTTTGAGTGCCTTGAAGAAAATTGAGAAAGATAAAGCGTGAGTTACTAGGGTCTACAATAAGAAGGCGAAAGCCAAAACTTTTCAGGTGAGCGAATTGATTTGAAAAACTATTTTGCCCATAGGCTTAAAGAAGCAACAAATTCAGAAAATAGTCTCCTAGTTAAGAAGGGCCATATAGAGTAGTAAAAATCATTGCCGGAAATGCATACATTTTTTAGACATCCGAGGGGAATCATTACCTATGGCCCTTAACGATCGATATTTGAAAAAGTATATCCAAGTGTATGGCAAAAAGCATAAGAGAAAATGGCCGATGTGAAGAATATCGTTGCCAAAATTGATGCAATGACCAATGAGTCAAGAGAACCATCGCTCTTAGAGGGTTTTGGGTGCTTAAATGTTTTATGGTGTAAGAACTTCGTTAAAAAATAGGGAGCATATGTTAACACCTAAAAATTACAGAGCCACTGGAGTATCTGGCACGTTGCCGGAGTGTCCGGTGAGCTCTTTTGGGTTCGGGTAGTTGGCTTACCGGAGTATCCGAAATGTTGCCAGAGTGTCCGGTGAGCCCTCTCGAGTTCGGACACTTGGCTCATCGGAGTATCTGGCACGCTGCCGGAGGGTCCAATAGGCCCTCTTAGGTTTTCGGAATTACACGACGGAATCTCTGACATCTTATCAAAGACTTCGGTCACCGAAGTATCCAACACTTTATCGGAGTCTCTCGTAATGCCGATTTAAGATGCTTTTTAGCACATTGATTCTAATTTTTTTTCTTAATGCGTGGGATTAGTTGCCTTGCAGGATAAGATCATCACACCTCTTTAAAACAGAGTCACATGGTCGGTTAAGAATCATTCCAATCGAAACTATCATTTGACTTTACATTTCGTTCTTGTTCAAACCCTAATTCTTTCACTCGATCCTCGTGCTATTCTTCCTTTGTTCCGACGAAGACTAAAGACGATTCGGCTGGTCTGACTGAGCTCGGATCATCACTAAAACGATCCTCCTCTGACGGGTCCCCGTCAAAACGGAATTATCTAGCTACTGTCCAAACTCGATGTTGAAGAAATGCCAGCGTTCCCGCACACCGACATGAGAGCGGTGTGTTAGACCAGACCCGATTTTGCCGTCAACAGGTCCAAAGTTTCCAAATGCAATAAAAGCGAAAGAAAACATATGCACATGTACCTTAATTCGTACTGTGAGGAAAACATGCTACCATCTTGGTCCAGACGCGTGCAGACTGAATTTGAAAAAAAAAATGGAAAAAAGACAAGAAATCGGCCCAGCTCGGCCCACTAGCGGGTGTGCGGAGGAGGGAGTCTTTTGGTCGTACGCATCAGTGAAGAATCCCACCAGAACCTGATCTGAAATAATGACCTCCTTCATCTTGGTCTACAATAGGATTGGGATCCAGAGCATCAGCACGACAACAGTACTGTTTATCACTGTCCTGTACCGCTTTATCTCGTTAGTTTATATGAAATAAAACGATTAAAAAGAGTTGTGAAGTCCGACGTCAGGGTATCTCAATTCTAAGAATTAACCGCCCTAGTCAGTTCTTCCTCAACCAAAAAAATGTTAGTATTTCTAAGTTTGATCATAATTTTTAACAAAAAATTGATCATGCTATATATGAGAATACATTTTTAGATAGAAAATTTTCTATTATGATAATTTCCTTGAGTGTCAATTTAGTAACATTATTTTCATGTCCTGGTGCTATATATGGGAATAAAAGATTTTAAATAGATAATGTTACTTTTATGATAATTTGCTCTGACTGAATTTAGTAACATCATTATTATGTTGTTAACCTCATGAAGGTTTGCTATTATCAATTCCCGTGCTTTACTGCTTTATAGCTGCTGACTTGCTGGAATCGATCATTCAACTCTTTGGTAGGAATGGCGTGTTTTCTGTAAAATAGTAGGACATTAAAAGACATAACAAGAGAAACAGCATGACCACCTGTTTTTTCTGGTATCAACAACTAGGTGTGTTGCTAGCAAAAATGAAATATTCACAATGCATTACGACAATTTGATCTGGTGAGTAACATTTTAGGATCGAGCCTTCCATTCCTTCCTGAACATATTGCATGCACCAGAATGCGTCAGCAAATACAACTTCAACAAACGTCGGCATGCGCATATGCCTTTTTGTAATGTCTTTATTAGCCATGACGGAGATCAGTGAGTTTGGAAGTTTCAATTAGTTCGAGATGGTAGAGGATCCATGTGCTAAATAATTTGCCCACCATTTAAGTCGTACCCACAGGGATCAGACGGTCATGTTTCAGCCTATAAAATGAGGACACATTGTTGAAGATGCAAAGAAAAAGGAGTGTGTTCACCTACTATAGCAGTAGTAGCACAGCAAGATGATTCAAACACAGAAATGAGTCTACATGATTGGACTAAACATCTGTGGCCGTTGAGATATAAAGTATGAATCCCACTAGTTGCATGATTGTTTGCAGGAAGATTGGCTTGGGAGGCACGGTGAATGCACGTCCCTCAATGATTCTATGCCCAGCTGTTAGGAGGCGTGCTATGCTGGAGAAACCTGTATTGGATTCGAGAAAGAGGATAGAAAGACAGCTTCGATACCAGAAGGAGCACAAACACTCGTCAGAGTTGGAATGATACCATGAAGGAAATAGCCAACAAGCGGCCTAGTCTAGATCTACCGGAACAGTACTAACTGCACGTCATGGTTGAACATGGCAACAAGAGGATACATAACAAACTAGGAGTACACGCTCTGGTAGACAATAGAATTGTATTTTGCTCTGGTATACGATGGAGTTAATAATATCAGACATCTCGATCTTGCATTTGAAACCTCAATATTCAGAACTTTCATCCATACCGTCGTGAAGGGTTTTGTCTTTCACTTCTCATCCAGCAAAATCGATTGCACATTGCGTCTGCCATTAGATGTGGTGAAATGTGAGGACCCAATGAAAACAAAAATAAAATGGCAGTGCTGTGTTGTTATATGCAAAATTGATCACTTGGTCTGATGCAAGGCTGCACGATCAGACTCACGTTCTGCAGTACAGGGAGCTTCGTAATGGAGAGCGGACCTGGCCTCTATACTAAAAAAAAAGAATGCAAAACACCAGATCGCACCAAAAAATGAGCCCACTGAATTGAAAGGGTAGGCAGTGAATAAGTGGCTTAGAACTTCATTTACTCTCTCTGGTTTTAAATTATTGACATCTATTAGTCGTAATTTAAATTTCACAAATGATAAATCAAATAATAAAAAAATTTACACATTTGAATAATTTTTTTAATAAGACGAATTATCAAAGTTGATGTTAGAAGTCAACAGTGTCAATATTTTAAAACCGAAAGGAGTAGATAAGAAAAGAGCACTGCACTGACTGGCCATGGATTAGCGATGGACACTCAAACATCTGGCAGTTTCTCACATTACAGTATTTTTGGAATAATATATGATGCTTCAATGGTTTTAACAGTGTCACTATATGAGGTGTTTCTGCTCAATTTAGCAGGCCTCTATAGATCACTTTTAACTTGTGGATAACCTTGAGATGGCAGAGAGGGTCCATGTGACCAATAA